>JARHVA010000412.1:292500-525000 GCA_037957365.1 Torreya grandis
AAATGACATAACATGATAATTAAATAGTCAAGTTTTCTATAGAGGGATATATTACAAATTGTCATTATACATATAATTAAATATAACCTTTTATTATCATCTTCTTATTTATAGTGATTTTGTGTCATGGTTCAATAAAAAGGTTATTACTTAGTTAGTTATATATTACATCTTCAATTAGTCTTGTCCCCTTTTTACTCATTTTTTATCATTGTTCATTAAAAATTTTATTGTATAGTTAATTTTTTAGTTATCATTTTTTACTTATAAAAAGTGTCAATAGAATAAAATAACAAGAAAAAATGGGTCAAGTTTTTCACAAGTAGTTACAGGTATTTCAAAGAATCCATCTAAAAATGGTAACCCACTTGTTTGTAGATCATTTATTGAAAATTTTATAAGTGTTAATGTTGTTGAAAAATCCAAGCATTAATTTTTATAGGTGGCCTATTGAAATTATCAAAGTACTGACACCATTTTTGAAGGTCAAATTTTGTCTTTATCTAATGTCTTTTCTTGTAGGTCAAATTTTTGTCTAATTTCTTGTCTTGCAAGTCACATTTTTTTTAACATTTTGTTGTAGGTCATCCATCAAGGTTAACAATTGAAACTCCTACAATTATTGAATCATAAACTAATAATGTTGATCACTTGTCTACTAATGTTATTTTTAGAGATATTAATCCTCTATTTTCTTTCAAATTATTCTTTTTGAGTGTGTTCTATTTTGACAAATTTAGTGAATTGTGAGCCTTTCCAAGGGTTCCAAAAGCTTCAAATTATGTTTGGCATCTGACCCCATAAAGGGCACTACCCCTAGACCATGTAATGGGTCACTAGCCTACATCCTCAACCATGAAGCCATTAGATGGTGCAGTCATCAATTAACACTCTTGATCAGTTTAGTAATCTTAGGTTTTTGGTTTACATGCTTTGGTATGTGTTATGCTATAACAATGTTATTTTTGAGTTGAGTTAGTCTTTCACCCAAACCTATACATGACTATCTAGGATTTTATATCATGATCTTGTACATCCTTTATCTTGTACACTCTATCCATATCCCTATCTTTTAAATTCTTAGTCATCTTGAAACCTTATCAACTCTACCCATCATCCCATCTTGTGCATATCCTAATCTAGTTTTATTTTGGCATCCTCATATCTATAACACCCTTATCAACCTTAATCTAGTCTTACCTCACCTAAATAAACACATCTATTTGGATTTTTAGGTCATACATTTATACAAATAATATCTAGATCATTAATATTACCCCTAATCATTACCACTACCCTCAATCCCATCATCCTTAATCTAATTTATCCTTCATCACATAATCTTATATCCATCTAATTTTGACTAAATCAGTCTATGACTTGATCTAGTCCTTTCATCATCCTTACCTATCATCCTATCACTCTAGTCTACTATCACTTTGTTATATTTCACAATAATTGATACCCTTTTAACAACTTGTCACTTTGTTAGTTTAAAAATAGCATCCAATCATCATCAATGTAGTTGTCTCTAATCTAGTCATCTTGCCTATTTATAATTATTACCCATATAATCATTGTCTTTCTGGTTCAAATCCAAGCACCATTCGAATCCCCATCCTTTTTTTAGATTAAAAATTAGGAATTGTAAATACATCATTAGCACCTATCATACTATTAGTTAGAAATTGGATCCTAGTCTTATATCATAATACATCTTGTTTTCCCCATCACCTATCGTAGTAGTGCAATCATTCAAAATTACTTTATTCAAAGACCATATCTATATCTGATCCTTAATCTACCCTCAATCATCCCTCTTTTGTTTTTTGTCTACCTTTGATCCATCATCCATTCCACATAGATTTGGACCTTGTTCTCATGGAATAATGCCTATTTTCCAATAAGGATGAGATATTTTTGTGGGCCCTAGAAATGCGTGTTTGCCTACCATCTAACCTTAATCCCATCAAGCCTAAAATAATGTCACATGTCCTTCCCTATTAATAATCTACATCTACACCTAGCCCACATGTTATCCCACCATGATCAACCCCATTATCCATTCATCATAACCATAGTCATAACACCTCTTAATATACAAGTGATGAGGTCACCCTATTTCATAAGTATATATACCAATAAGGATGAGTGGATTTTGTGGCTATTAGAGATGGGTTCCCACTTTCTCAATGATTTCAAACCCATAAAACTAAGGTAAACCTCCAACTAATTCTTTGATCAACCCTCATCCCCATTAAATTATCATGATATCAATCCCATTCTAGTCCAACATCCACTAGTCCTAGTCCTAGTCCTAGTCCTAGTCCTAGTCATGAGCTTCTTAGTCTAATAATTACCTTGTTTAATAATAATATTATTGATAAAAAGGATGCAATATTCTTGTATATACTTGAGATGTGTGCCAAAATTCCCAAAGTTATTTACCCCATTTAGATAACCTAACCACTAGTTCATACCCATACATAGTAAAACCCTCCATTTACCAATCATAGTCCATTACAAACCTCCTATCCTACTAAAAAAGGGAAGCCTAGCTTATCAACCTCATCATCTCACAATATTATGACATCACCATCACATGTTCCCACTCCTAAATCCAACACCTTTAGTTCTAACACTAAAGACAAGCAATATATCCCTCTCCCAATATCCATGGAAGCCCTATTTTGGAAATTGAGGTCCATAGGCATGATTGTCCCTAAAAATTATATTAATAGATGTTTCCCTTTTAGATATTATATCCAAAAATTAATTGATAATGGTGACATTGAAATTGAGGGTGAATCCAATACATCCACACCTAGTAGTATACAAAAATGGGTATACCAAGAAGCATTTCCTAAGTGTGACCAAAATTCTTGCCTTGTCAATCAAAGTCATGACTCCAATCCTATCTATCTAAAAATCATATTTTATCAAATCCTCTAGATGTATTATTCATATCACATCCTCCATCTCCACAAATCTATTAAGATTAAAGCACCTATTGTAACAAAAAATGCACCCTTATGAGAGGGTTATTTAGGATCTCTCACTCCTAGCTATGAAATGGGTTTAACCCCAAGTTATGGGTATCATATTATGGGGTTGATCCTCTAGGTTATGGGTCAGTTCCCTAAGTGTATCAATTAGGCTCTTAACAAACTACTCTAAACTATTTATTGCCAAAGAAAAGGGTTAGAAAGAAGAAAAAATGATGACTAAAAAAAAGGGGTGATACAAAAAGATTTTTCACTCTAAATTACATGAAACTTACACTAAGGAATCTCAAAGACAACCCTCACTCACACAATCTCTCAAACTGGTCATTTTGCATCAATATTTCTAAAACTAGCCCACTAGACAAGAGTTGAAGTATGGAGGAGTATAAAAATCACACTATGACATCATCAATGATCAAATAAGCACAAGTTCAAACCTATAATCAGGGTGGAATACATGTAAAGAAGTAATAAATAGGGACAATTACCAAGGAAGAACATGTCCCCATAAAGAAATCATGCACAAATTGACCATAACACTAGTTGTAAGCAAATAAAAAGGCAAAATAAGTTTTTTATTTCTTTAAGAGTTTATTCTTACAAAAATGGGTAGGGATGCACGATGAGGAGCATCTTCATAGATTCTTCAGATCTCAACTAAGCATCTTTGGAGTTGCTTGGAGCATCTTGGAAGGAAAAAGGTCATTGAATGGTTTAGGAGAGTTCCTTGATCCATCTAGGAAATGTTTTTGTATGTAATCCAATTTTGGCCATCATTTTTGGTGACTTCTTGGGATAGCATGCATGTTTATGTAAAAGACTAGTTTCCCTAGTCTATCCATTGGGCTTATGGATTCACACAAGTCTTTTTCAACTAGTTTTAAATTAATCAAAAGGCTAAAAATATTATGATTGGAACTATTAAAATATAAAATACAACCCAAAACTAAAAAAAAATGTGCTTGAAACACTTAAGCAAGGGAAACACACAACAAAAGAGAAATGTGCACAAGGCACTTGGAGGAAAACAACAAAATCTACTTGAATATGTACAAATTTATAACTTACATATAATTTCCTCCTATATCAAATGGGAAGCTCTTGAAATCATGATTTTTTAATGGATAATAATAAAAAAATACATTGCTTGTGAGGCACCAAACTTGGTGAACTAGGCTTCATGATTACCAATCTTTTTGGTGTGCTCTCTAAGGGATGAAATGAGATAAACATGTCTCCAATGTAAAGAAAATCCTTTACTTATTTAAGACTTGATTGATGTTGGTATTTATCCTTAATAAATCTCTCTAATCTCATTTCATGATGGATTATAGGATCACTTGAGAAATTTTTACTCGATGACTCTTTTGAATGTGAAGGTTGACTATCTAGGCTTAAGCAAAAGAGCTCTAGTTCATCCCAAAAGGAAATTTCATCTTGGTCACTTGTAAAAGAGATAGTATCAACTTCACCAAGATTCAATTTATATTAGCTATATTGGTCTTCTTCATCTATATAGAAGTGAGGCTCATCATTGCAAGAAAGGTCTAACTATTCATTTTTTTGAGATTCTTGATTTAACCAATCTTCTTCAAACTTGAAGATATTAGTACTGCCTCCAAGTGACACCTAATTATAATATTAATCAACTAATACATTCTCATTCTGATCTTATTTATTTTCTTACCTACAACCACTAACAAGGCTCTCTTCATGCTCTGATGTATGAAAATTGGATTTGTCTTTTTCTCATCACTACATAATGTATGATCAATTATCTATTTGGAGTCTAATTCATATTGATCTATAGAGATTTTTGATATGTATTCTTCAAGGACCAGTTCAAAAATGTCAAACCCATTCCAAATAGACTAATACACTAATTTATTCATAGTATCTACTTGAAATTCTATTATAGCAGGATCCTCAAGCTTGTCAATAGACTCTAAGAACTATTCCATGATCTTCTCAAGGTCCTCCTTACCATGATTGGCTAAATAATTGACTTTTGCAACCATTTCAAAGGTTTCATCTTGTTCATTTTAATTCTCAAAATAATTGAATGGAAGCTTTTGAAATAGGCCAACCCCTCCTTCATCCTTTTGGATATATTTTTGAACTATCTCTAGAGAAACCTCCTCCTTCATCTCTATGCCTTCCTTGACTGATCTCCATGAGGGAAATATATAGGGTATAACCACCTTGTTATTTTATTTTTCTTGAATATACCTAGGAGAGAGTGGTTTCACTAGTGAGGGTATGATATGAATAGGATCATTGGCATAGGGAGAGATCCATGGTGGGATGGCTACATGCTCTTTAATGAAATGGTCTTCATTTGATCTCCATATAATAGGTCCTCCTTTACAAATGGAGATGGTGGGAGGGAAAGAAGGTACACTTGATATTGTAGGAATATAAGGAGTTATGGGTGCTCTTGGGGAAGAGTGGGATGAATATGTTCATGAGGGAGAGTGTGTGTATGGGTAGGAGAGGGTAAAATAATTTTCTTTGGTTTGATATGTTCTTTCTTTCACTACTCTAACACCTCTTTAATGAATAATATCCACTCCATCTCTATCTTCTCAACATGTGAATAGTCACCTTCTTTAATGGATGACCACACACTCCAAAAATCATGTAAAATATCCTTATCCCCTCTATGACATGAATGGGGAATTTTTATCCAAGTCCAACCTCCTTATTGATTTTCATGATTGCTCTCCCCTGGTCTAGTATTGCTTCTCTAATTTTTGATATGGATAGACCTTAACAAGGTTAGCTATGGGGATGATGTGAAGCTCTTGGAGGATAAGCTTGAGGCTCCCAAAGGAGAGATGACACATAGTTCTGATTGTACTAAACATGCTAATCTTTATAAGATATCAATACACTCTCCAAGCTTTGGACCATGCTTCTCAAACACACTTTGTTCTCCTCTTGTAAAATGCCCATTGTTCACCATCATAAATTGACCACCTATTCTCAAACAACTGAAGAAAAATCCTTGCCTCTTATATAACATGGATAAGGATGATTGAAAAATATCTAAACCCCTACCAATCTCCCTTATCAACTCAATATAATTTTATAATTTTTGCTTTAATCCTTATAAGGATGTAATAGGATAAACATAGTCTTGACAAAGAGAATTATAGGACTAACTTGAATGCAAATGAGACTGATCTTGGTCATACACATGTGTGGTAGGGAGGCAAAGGACATGAATGGGTTGATAGGTTTATTGAGGGACACTTAGGTAGAACACATACATGTTATTATCCTAATATGAGTGATGTTGAGGTAGAGAAAAACCACGTTGATTAAAAGTGGTTTGAGTATGCATACTAAGTTTATAATTTTAGGTATTTAGCCTAAATGACCAAATGATGTTTGTAGTGGATTCACCATTGATGTTTTCAAAATTTCCTTCAAAGCCTAATTATATTGAATACCAACACCAAAAACCCTTTAATGAAGTGAAGAATATAGTAGTCCCACTAGGCATGCCAGAAACTATTATAGCATAGAATTACACCCTTGTGATAGTGTTCTTTAAGATTTATCACTCCTAGATAAAAAAATGGGATTAACCCCATGCTGTGTATCATGTGATGGGGTTGAACATATGGGTTATGGGATAGCTCCCTAGGTGTATCAACTAGGATCTTAAAAAACTACTCTAAACTACTGATTTCCAAAGAAAAGGGTTAGAAAGAAGGGAAAGGGATGACTAAAAATTAAAAATGTGTGATAAACCAAGCTTTGACACTCTAAATTTCATGAAACTGACATTAATGAATCTCAAAAATAACCCTCACACAATCTCTCAAATTGGTCATTTTTCATTAAGATTTCCAAAACTAGGCCCAATACACAAGAGATGAAGTATAGAGGAGTATAAAACTCACACTATAACATCATCATTGATCAAAGAAGCATAGGTTTAAACCTATATCAATGGTGGAATACCTATAAAGAGGAAAGAAGGATAATCACTAATGAATAACACCTCCCCACAAAGTAATCATGTACAAATTGGCCATAGTACTAGTTGTAAGCAAAGATATAGGCAAAATAATTTTTTTATTGCTTCAAGAGGATGTTCTTAAAAAAATGGGTAGGGTTATGACATAAAAAAATGAAGATCATATTAGGAGATTCTTCAAAGCTCAACTAAGCATCTTTGGAGCTACATAGAGAATCTTTGGAGCATCCTGGAAGGCAAAAGGTCAATGAATAGTCTAGGAGAATGGCTTGATCCATCTAGGAATTTTTTTTGTATGGAGGCCAATTTTAGACAATAAAACCCATTTACAAAACTAAGATGAAGGTACTTACAAAAAATAATGTTATCTAAAGGTCTAGCTACTAAAAAATAATTTAATAGTGACATAATCTCATCAACATCCCTATCAAAGTTAGCATCATAATGGTCAAGATCATGTTTGATGTTAGCATTTGAATCAAAATTCATGTCACAAGCATTGTGCCTTTTAGATAATGAAAGTCATGCCAACACTTGTCTCTTTGAGGATGTCTCTATTTCAAATATTGACCCATCAAAAGGCATTATTCTTGATCTATACTATGATGATGAAATCGTAACACAATTATCAGATGCTTTATCAGTTAAACATCATGAAGTTGTATATGAATCAAATTTAGATTTCAATTCTACAAAGAGTCTTAGTGATCCTTTTGAGATTCTTGAGGACACATTCTCTAACATCAAGGCTAGGTCTCCTAGTATATTTTATAAGGACTATGCTACCATTATCCCCTTAATACACCCCTTTCATCACACTTCCCTCATCATCCACCTCCTATTAACAATCCATCCATCCCACTCATCAAATGGGATAGAAAATAATATGCATAATTGGATTCCCCACAAAAATCAATCTTGTGTGCAAATATACAAATATCTAGGCCCGTAATCAGTTAATCAAGTCAAATAATCCAATCAACTATGATCCAAAAATAATTAATGAAATTCAAGATGAGTCTTATAATTGGCTAAGTTAAAAAGAATCACCCCCTCACATAAATATCCTTGACTTGCTTAGGGACCATCAAACTCAAAATTATCATCATCTATCAAGTCAAAGATCACTTTCCTTTGGTAAAGACCATAATCAATCACTAGGGGGCATTTAAAGTCAAAGTCAAATCCAATAAGAAAATCAAAGTAATATAAAATTCATATGGCTGATCTTCCTTCTAATATTTGGATTAAAGAACAAACCAATAAAAATATCTTAGATCCCATAATCTCATGACACCAATAAAAAATGTTTCATCCACCATATCTAATGATGTTTTCAACTATAAAACCCAAATTTTACTCCCCATCTAGTCACATTATCCATCATAACCATATCACTCATTCACATCCTATACCCCACCATAAAAATCAAGAAATAACCCCATCCATATCATACAACATTTTTTTTGGAAGCATCATCTCTTGTAGGGGTTACAAAGACACCTGGTTGAGATGCCTGAAGGATGTAAAATCAAGAGTCAATAAAGTTCACCAAGACATTAGTAAATATAACATTGATAACATGATGCTAATATCATAGATCTTAATAAAAGGTGCTGGTTTAAGATTATGAAAGTGTCAACATTTCTATATCTCACACCCATATCAAATAAATTAAGACACCATCCAAAAAAACCTTTGTCCAATGGTGAAAACTAGTTTATTGGTGCCTTGGGCAAGTACCATGATGAAAACTATTTTTAAACATCATGGTAGAATAATTGATTATCTCCATTTTACCTCAAGACTTGGGGGCAAGACCTTTTCATCCACATCATATCAACCCTATCTTCATCACTCCCATATAATCCTTGGCCCATCACTCCTACCCATTATCTATCATCATATCATGCATCTTATTATGTCCATCATTTATTGTAGTCTTAACCTTTTCAAGGGATAGGAAGATTTATTGAGAATTTTTATAGAATCATCTTGGCATATCTTTTAATTGACACTTAGGTAACTAGATATCTAGTTACTTTGCAATGTGGTCATTGGTGATCCCTAGTCCAATTTTCCTCAGTCCTCATCCCATCTTCAGCATCACCCTCATCGTTTTTTCACCCCATTCATCATTCAATTCATTAATTATATTCATTTCTAGGTTTGGTATTATCTTTTATATAAACCCCCCCTTTATATAGTGTACATACATATTCCAAAAACCCTAAAAATTATAAAATACAAAGAATCAAAAAACATTTAAGCTGTCATATTTTATCTTTTCCTATGTCCTAAATATTTCATTCATCTTATCTAAAGTATTATTCATCTTATCCTCTTATGAGCTTGTCTTGTCCCAAAATCCTAATCATAATGCCCTATGTATTTAGTAGTCTTATCCTATTCATTATCACTAGTCTACTCTAAGTCGATATTTTATATGAATCTATATCCTTAATCCACATTTACATCATGCTTATCCTTGTCCAACTCATCACCTAATCACTCATCCTATCAACTCTCATCACAAAAAATAGATAAGACATTATGACACTAAATATAGATATTTGTGCATATTTTTTGACTTGTTTGTATGTATTTTATCATATTATCTTATGTTTTGTTTGTCTATCTATGGTTATTTTAATTTTGTATCATGTCTCTTGTGTCTATTAGGCAATGAATGATGATGTGATGATGAAACCAAAAGTTACAATGATTCTTTTAGGTGCCCTTGATGATGTAGAGTTTGTTATTTTTGCTTCTATGCACTTTGGCATAATGTCCTCTTGGTCATACTTATACCATGGGACATCTTTCTAAGTGACATATCTATTGGATTACTTAGAATATGATGAAAATTATAATAGAAATGGTTATATGATAATGGATTAGACTCATCATCTCTCCTATCTTATATCACCTATCTAATCATATTCATCCCATTATCACTTTGATCATCCATGACCAATCATGTAACTCAATCACATGTATCAATATCTAACACCTCATATTTAATCATCTCCCTTAGTCCTTTATCTTCATTTATAACATCTAAATCACATCCTCTATCTAACCACTAATGTGTCTAACATCCATCATCATCATTATCCTCTAGTCTCTCTTGTCATCACCCTATAATATATTTTTTCATCATCCTTTAGTCTATCTTTTCATCGATTTGTTATTTAAAGCTACATTAACCTAAGGTCTTTTTAGACTATGTAGGTATCACTTGGATAAGTTTTATTTACCAAGGGTAGTTTGACCACTAATACCAAATATACCCTTTCATCTTTTGGTCACTCAGTCATATCATTTCATGTCTCTCATCTCCTTCATCATATCACTTGATTTTAGCTTTGAGCTACTGTTGATGCTTAAAATTGTGCTATTTCCAACACCAACATGGGAAGTTTCAGGAATGCCAAACTTGCGACCTGAAATGACCTCTAGATTTTAAAGAAACTGGCTCTTCTTTATCTCAAATGTATTATGGGAAAAAGGGATAAAAATTAAACAAAATCACCAATGCAATGAAAGAAAATTTAACTATGGCGATGTGCCTGAGTATGATTCATTCCTTCATACTAAGAATATTAAAGATATCTTTAGGATTCAATTACATTAAAGAGAAAACAATGCATGATCAATGTAAAAGATGAAAACAAATAGAATCAAAGGCTCACAACTTAGATGATTTTGCAATAACATAGAAAATATCAGCAAAGGGACAGAACTCAGTCTTCTTATTAATTTTCTAGTCATGGAAAAGGCACTAATACATGCACAGTTATACAAACTTTCTAAATTAGGAAAATAGAATAAAGGCAAATAATATTACTGGCCACAGCAAGAAAGTCTCAAAAACTTCTTATAAATCTCTGAGAATAATCTATATCAAAAAATTCTCTCCTTTTCCTTTTTCTTTCTCCTTTTTTTGTCCCTTAAACCTATTATTTGAACCCATATTTATAGCATAGGATTGGCTCAAGATTGCCCGCACGATCAAATCCTAATGGTCTACCTGAACTAGAACTTAACTAGAAGTGTCTGATAGAAGATATCCTTCAGATCTAAAATGGTTAGCCTCTATGCAAGTTCATTGATTGAAATAGATACACATGGCATTTCCCATTATGAAATAGGCAAGGACACTTGGTAGCATCCGCTAGTCTTAACAAGTGACATGTGGTGGATTTTGCTTGTCTATAGAAGCTTTAGATACCTTTTGAGAGTCTTGCAAAAGATGACACATGGTAACTTTCACTAAGCTTTAGAAACACTATAGAAACATTTGGGACTCATTTAGATTAACATGGATGATGAAACTTGGTGCACCCACTTACTTTAGCAACTCACTCGAGGCCCACCATAGTCCTTTCTCAACAATGAAACAAAAGGAAAAAAATGTAGATGTCGACACTTGGAATTCTTCATAGATATTATAAGGGACACGTGGCACTTTTTACATAACTTAGAGAAACATATTAAAACCTTCCATAGTTGCCACTTGGCACCTTTCGCATGCACTAAGAAAATCTTATTGAAAGAATATTTTGAAACTTATAAGAAACTGAAACGTGGATGCCGACACTTGTCATGCTCTATGGGTATATAATAAGACATGTGGTGTTATCTACATTACTTAGAGAAATTATAATGTGTCCTGGCTGATGAAACTTGGCATGTTCCATGCGACTCTAAGACTTAGACAAAACTTAGGCAAAATGAAAACTTTCATCCACACTCTGTGTCAAAACCTTTATTACCAAAATTGAAACATGCAGGGACAAAACTAGAGCACACAACTGAAACTCAAAACAAAATGTAGAGTATTTTACTCTACTTGTGTCAAAACCTTCACTGTCAAAACTAAAACATATAGGGACAAAGCTAGAGTGCACAACTGAAATTCAAAACAAAATGTAGAGTATTTTACTCTATAGTTCTTGGTGACCCCGAGGAATTTTGAGCCTACTCAAAAAAGAAACCAAAGAATATATAAAAAAATGTGGCAAAAATCACAAATTCATTAAGGCCATCTGATAAATAGACCATTTAGCATCAGATAGTCCCTATTTATTTTACAAATCTTGGAAAGATAAATCAAGGTTGATGATGTCCTTGTGCAAAAAAAATTTACAAAACATGAACTACAGTCTTCAATTGTAATTCAAGCTGGGCCATGGGGATCAAGACAACATCCACTTTTGGCACTGATGAAGCATCTACTAAACCATGGAAAATTGACTGATCATTTTATCTAGCTAACAACAAAGGCTTAATCTCATCAACCATTAACACAGTGTTGCTATCAAGAAAAGGGGAGGGAAGACCCAATTACACCAGATCTTTAATATGCTTCTTCATGTCTTTTAATCCCTCTTTTACCACATCTAGGAGCTCTTTGTAATTAATTGTTGTGGAGTTGTAACTGAGAACTTTGTTCACCCTTTTTATAGCAATCATTCTATCACTAACCCCTACTACTGATAACGTTTCATCAGTTGTGTCATATAGCTTTTTTAGTAACATTTGAGAATCATACACTCTTAAAGAGACAGTGGATAGAGTGGCCTCGACTGAAGTCTCCACCTTTTTACACAATTGTTGTGCATTTATCAGGAAAGTTAGAGAGGGTCTAAGCTGAGTAATCTCCTCAGAGATTCTTTTCCATATTGATACATATAACTCCTTGACTAGGTTCAGAACTCCTACATTTTTTGGCCTATTAGCCAATAGTGTCAATTGTTTTATTATTTTTTGCTTAGCTTGAAGTTGGGCCTATATGGCAGCGGTATTGTTTTGGTCATTATATAGCTTCTAGTAGAACTGAGTGACCTATTAGAGGTTTTCTTGACATTTTTTCTATATTGTTGCCTTTTCCTACCTTAGGGCTGTCACTACAGCTTTCTCTTATGTTAGCTCTTCTTTCAAAGAAGTATTTAGGGCTTAAATAGCCTGGTGAATCTTACAAGAAATATTATCTTGCAACTATTTATTGAGACTCTTTATTTCATCATTCTTTGTTTTGATTTTTGTAGCCAGATTGCTACCAATTGCTTTCTCTTGAGCCAGATCAGCCTCCATCTTCTACAGCTTCTTTGATACTTTCAAATAATCAATATCTATAGCAGAAGTGGTTTTATTCAGTAGCTTAACCCTATCATGTGGTTTGAAAAGTGACATATCCATAGCCACTGCACTCATTGTATAATCTTGAGGTTTCATCTACTCATTTGGCCTAACTACATTAGGTGACAAATGGGTCACAGTTAGCTGTTGTTGGATTGGGCCAAATAGTGACCTCATGTGTGGTGTAGTTAGATCTTTATTATCTTTCTTCCTCTTTTTATCCGTTTGGGCTTCCCTAGCCTTCTTAGCAGTGTTTGCTTGAGCTTGAAAGGTAGAGGGAGAGGCAATATACCCTCTCACAAAAGGATAACCCTGTGGCAATCCATAGGGAATAGCCAAATGTTGGCTAGGGGGAATCTAGGAAGGTATTGTCTTTGGAATAGAGGGGGAAAAGGGAGGAAATGATGTGGCATGTGATGACATGGCTTGAGTAGTAATAGGTGGGGCAAATTGGGAAATTGGCATAGCAAAGGTGGTAGGGGATAATATTTGGCCAGTTAGGATTGCCACCCTTATAAAAGAAGAAAAAGACTAAGAAGAAGGAGAAATAACATGTACCTGAGGAGAAATAGATGTACTCAGTGGTTGATGCTATGAGGGCTCTACCTCCTCATCTGAATTAGGCTGAGGTTTTAGCTTCTTATATTTCCTTGGCCTTTCTCCTTCTTATTGTGCTTCCTTCTCTTCAACACTTACAACTGTTGCTAGTGGTGATTACACAAAATTGGGAACCCCAAAGGTTGACACTAATGAATAAGCTCTAGGTGGTGAGGATACCACATTATTTTGTTTTTATATATCAATTATAGATGAGGTTTGTCCTGGGGCCTGCACGGTATGAATGGATTTTGCTTCCCCCTCTAACTCTCCACCCTGTGTCTACAATTTGCTTGTATCAAGACTAGAGACAGGGGATAGATGCCATTCATCCAAGATTACCTCCCATTTCTCATCTAACTTTACATTCCCAAAAGGGTGAGTTATCTCAAAAATCTCTTTCCTATACTTCCAATAGGCTTCTATTTTCTCGGGTTTCCATTCTTTGTTCTTCAACGCCCTTTTTAAACTAGAAGTCATTCTAATTTTAGGGTCAAAAAACTTTTCCTTCACATAAAAGGTCTCCCATGGCTTGGCCTCCTGAAAGGGAAAATCTATCAATTCTACATACAAATTAGGAATATCTTCCTTAGGGTTTCTTTTATCTTCCCAAAAGGGATGGCCCTCATGCACAATTTTGGCACCAACCTTAGTATTATTGATCCATAAGGTTATGAAACTTCTTGGGTCATATCTCCATTTATCTTTAATCAAAAAGAAACCTAGGATATCTAGCTTCCTTAGCAACAAGTGCTCAGCATCTCTGACCTCTAAGGCCATGTTTTTCTTTACCCATGGAATATCATACATTTTCTTTTTCTTCTTCTAGGTGCCATAGTCATTATCAACCACAAACACTTATCGGGTGACCTCTAAGAATGCTAACCTAGGAGTCAAAATCTTGGGTAGCAACACTGGTTCTCTATTAAAACCATGGACCATAATGATGGTATGATGAGATCCATAAAAGTAGTCACAGGGAATATGTCAATTTGTCATAAGGCCTCTGAAACTTGGAGTTAATCTATTTTCAATAGGCTCTGGGCTTAGGTGATAAAAGGTAAGGGGAACAAAAAATTTTCAAAATTCATATGGGTCAGATGTTTTGGATAATAGATGTGTCCATGCAGACATAGGAATGGTCCTATTATGACAAAAACTTAGGTCATACATATTCAGATGCATATATTGTGAAAAGATGCTAGAGTTTTGATATAATATGAGGTGAAATAGAGAAGAACAATAATTGAAAACCCCTTTAGATTTGAAGTGAGTGAGCTGGTCAACCATTGAATAGGCAATCTACTCTAAGAAGTCTAGCCGATACTCTTGAGACTTGTCTACAATTTTTAATCTGAAGAGAATGGCCATTTACCAATCATAGACAGTTATGTCCTCCTTCATTCCAAAAATAAATGCCATCATGGATAGTGCCTCTTAACTAGCTTGCAAAAATTGTGCCCTTCCTATTGGTAGCACTAGCACAATGGTATCATTGTCCCCTAATTGCAATTCTGATATGAGAAACCTCAATTGATTAATAATGTTTTCCCACATTTTTTGCATTTTGGTAATGGTGGGAAATGTGGTTGTTTTGTCATGATATAGGTCCAACATGTCCCTAATGGCCTTTAGTGTAATTTGCACCATGAATTGACCCTATTGTATGGTGTTTGAGGGCATATGAAACAATTCTATCCACATTTCAACTAAGTTGGGGCATAGATGTACACTTGGGACAATGAATTGTGCCAATTGAGAAGTCCATATCCTCATCCCAAATATTTTAAATTGTCTAGCCTTAGCCTTCTAGATACATCTTTGGTGTGCCCATTCTCATAGAGCTTTGCCAGACTTTTGAAGGGTTGGGTCTATGATTTCATCTGTAAAATCCTTCACCTTTGCTGGGTCGATCGCATAACCAACTTTGGGGACTCTAGTCCTTGGATAGGTCCTTCAGGGTTGTGCAAGGGCTGAAGCATATGATTTTCTAGTGAGAAGCTTATCAATGGATTCATAAATCTAAAACCCCTATTGTGAAGACTATGCCTCCTCCATATCTATGTCTATACTGGGAATTAGTGAACTTATGTAACAAGTATGGAAGCTTTGCAATAGGGAAGGCACTTTTAGTAAGTAGGTTTTGCCATGAATTGAAATGTAGGTAATAGGGATTTTCCTAGCAGATGTAGGAATAGACGAGACATAGTTAATCCTTAACTCTTGTTATTAGGGTATTTAATGACACATCAAGTCTCATAAATGGCATTACAAATAGAAAATTGTTAGTAATTCTTATTAAATATGCATGAGATAGCGTGTCAAACACATCATAAAAGTGACTATGTAAAGGTACCTTAGGGAATTTTGGGGATTTAAGAGAGATTTAGTGAATGCAAGAGTTTTGAAATTTTTGAAAAGACTTCAAGCCATGGCCATGTGTTCATAAAGCACTTATTAAAAGAAAGAGTGGGAAAAAAAAAGGGAAAATAGAGCAAGGAAAGGGAAACTATCTAACTATAATACATGGGAGGTACTGCTTAAATGAAACATTTCAGGTAGATTGCATTCAAAATATCTCTTCAGGTTCACCCTCCTTCATTTTGAGCTGAAATGAATTTTACTATTTACATGTATGAATCTTATAGGGGCTAGTCCATAATGGCTCAAATTTAGTGTGTCGACCCAGCTTGGCAGCTCTCGCATCCCATTTCAAGACAACTAAGCCTACTTTGAAATGGGGGTTTGAAGTATTATTATCAAAGTAGTCTTTGATTATTTTCTAATGTTTCATTAATGATTCATGTGCTGTATCCCTCTTTTCTTGAACTTTGAGGAGCTCAGGAAGTCTGACATGCATGGGGCCATTCTCCTTAATTTTAATCTATCTTAATAATTAGAGAGCAGGAATCTCCAAGCTCAGGGGCATTATAGCAGGCTTATCATAGACCAATTCATATGGGGACATCTTTGTCACTTATTTAGGTGTAATTCTATTAGCCCACAGTGCTATATTAAGCACTTTATGCCACTCTTTGTGATGATTAGCCCCTATTCTCTTAATAAGTCTAATCATGTTCTTGTTGGTTGATTCTACCAAACCATTACCCTGAGGGTAATAATTTGAGAAATTTTTTAGATAGATTCCATACTTTAGTACAATGTTAGATATTTTTTCCCCTAAAAATGCCTTAGCATTATCTAAAATTATGGTATGAGGAGGCCCAAAGCGAGTAGTGATATCCCCTAGAAAGTTTAGGATCATAATTTTTGTTGCTTCTTTGAGTGGCACTATCTCACTCCATCTGGTAAAATAATCTATTGCAGTTAGAATCCATTTATGTCCCATACTCGACACTAGATTTATCATTCCAATGAAGTCAAAACCCCATTGAGTAAAGGGTTCAGCAATAATTATAAGACTACGGGGAATTATTGCATTCCTTCTCTTCCCCACATAATATTGACAAGATTGGCACTTTTTGACTAGTTGATAACAATCTATAAATAAAGTGGGCCAAAAATAACCTGCCTAACTTATCTTTATATCTATGGTTCTTGTAAAAAATGTCCACTTGAGACTCCATGCTGCATTTGATGTAGTATTTTCTAAGCCTTATCTTTCTCTATGCATCTTAAAAGTATGCCATCAGTATTTCTTCTAAAAAGAACTTGGTCAATTTAAAAAAAATGGACCCCTTGCTGCCTATAGTATCTCCATTTGTCCTGAGAGAGCTCTTTTGGGAAAATCCCATGTTTTATAAAATGGATTCTATTTGTGACCTAGGAGTTCTGATCAATTTCTTGTATCCTCAATACATTTTCCTTTTCTATTTCTTTAGTTATCATCTTTTCCATATCTTGAGCCATGTATTGGCACAACCACCTACCTCTAACCAACTTAGTGGGTCTAAACTCCACATCATACTAAAGGATCTTTGTTATCTAGTTTGCTCTTTTTTCAATAATTTCACCTTCCATAATGTATTCTCTGACACTAGGATGAGCCACAAGTATCAGAATCTTATTTCCTTATACCATATGCCTAAATTTCTTGAGGGATTTTACCATAACATATGCCTATTTCTCCACAAAGTTGTATCTGGCTTCACACTCCCTAAGAGTCTTTGAGAAAAAGGCTATTGGGTGTTCTCCCTCTTGTTGATCATCCTTCCGTGTTAGGACAACAATAACACTAAACTCTCCTCCATAAACATACATTATAAAAGACCTAGAGAAGTCTAGGTTACTAAGTACTTGGGCTATTGAAATTGTTTTCTTGACCTCCTTAAAATCTTGTCTTCCTTTTATAGTCCACTTGAACACTAGGTATTTCTTCAACAAGAGTGTCATTGGTCTCATTAGGCCTACAAAGTCTGATATGAACCAATTGACAAAATTAATC
This sequence comes from Torreya grandis, assembly GCA_037957365.1. Taxonomy (NCBI): domain Eukaryota; kingdom Viridiplantae; phylum Streptophyta; class Pinopsida; order Cupressales; family Taxaceae; genus Torreya; species Torreya grandis. The sequence continues at coordinate 310,640 of JARHVA010000412.1, forward strand.
TTTCCCAAAAAGGACTAAACTGCCTTCTTATTTATTGGTAGGGACAAGTTCATTATGGCCATGACTCTCTCTAGCTCTATAGAGACTCCTTCTTTGGATACTATATGTGCTAGTAATTTTCCTTGAGTACTACAAAGATACACTTCTTGGGATTCAAGGATATTCCAAACTCTTGACACTTCTTAAAAATAGATTTTAGATGATCAAAATGATCAACAACATTCTTGGAAAAAATAGTGAGATCATCAAGATAAATCATAATGATTTTATTTATGAGTTCTCCAAATGCTATATCCATTACTCTTTCAAAAGTGGCTTCAGCATTTGACAGGCCAAATGGCATCTTGGCATATGCAAACATTCCCCATTTGGTAGTAAATGTAGTCTTGTGTTAGTCTTCATTAGCCAACCAAATCTAATTGTATCTAGAGAAACCATCTAACAAGGAAAATATCTCTAATCTAGCCACAGTCTGTAAAATTTATTTCATAGAGGGCAGGGGATAGTGATTTTTCAAAGATGCTCTATTTAGGTCTCTAAATCCACACAGAGCCTTATGTCACCATTCTTTTTTCTGACTGGTAATAGATTGGATACCCAAGTTGAGTGTTTGATTAGAAAAATTATTTTAGATTCTAAGAGTTTTTGCAACTCATCCACCATTAGAGGTTCAATCCTTAGATTCACTAGCCTCTGCTTTTGTCTGACTAGCTTAGATCCTTCAGTTAGTTCTATGGTGTGCTGAATGATGTCTTTGTTATAGCCATGAAGGTCTTCATAGGTCCAGGCTATTACTTTGTCATATCTTTCACACAAGTCAGTTAGTCTTTCCCTTTTCTCTTGGGTTGTAGAATTTCTAATCTTTAGTTTTCTCCCTTCACTCACTTGTATCTTAGAATAATCTACTTTATTTTCTTGAGAAATTTTCTTCTCTAGGCTTACATCTTCTGGATCAAATAGGTTTTCTAAACTAATTAAGCCTTTTGAAAGCTTATTGGTCTTTAACTGAATAATTTGTTCTCCATATGCTTCTTCAATTTTGGGTTGCAATTGATTAGCATATTCCCCTAACTGTTGCAAAATGAGAGTTCTTAAAAATCATTTTCAAAGACTTGCCAATTTTCATCATTGTCTAGGATAGTTGGCCTTACTATAACTTTGACTGACTCATTGTTGACTAATAGATCAGTTGTTGGGTCAAACTGTGAGCTAATCTGTACCATCCTATCTGCTTTAGAATTTTGGGTTCTAGGAACTACTTCAATATTGAAAGCTTCAAAATAATCTATTAAGTCCCAAATTTTGTGTCTATAAGATCTCATCCTTACATTTTTGGCTATTGCCTTTTCTCTGATTTATTTCACCACTAGTTTTGAATCTCCTTTTACTATCAGATTCTTTACTCCCTTTTTCTTGGCTAACATGATCCCATGTACTAAGGATTCATATTCAGCATCATTATTAGTACAGGAAAATTGGAAATGGATAGCTCTTAAAAATTTCTCACCATTTGGAGCAACAAGACAAATTCCTTCTCCAACACCATTTTTACTTCTAACCCCATCAAAATTTAAGGTCCAAATTTTTGAGTCCTTTTCAGATTCTTGAGTCTTTAGCATTTCTTCCCTTAAAACATTTGGGATTTCATATTATTCATCAAATATGACGTAAGTGCCCAAACCAGTAGAGTCATAATTTCCATATGGGTCACTTTGCATCATAGTTAACAACTGGTTATTTTCCTCCTCTTGGTCATGTTCAGTCTAGTCACCTAACTCTTCAACAAAGACCCTTTCTTCCTTATTCAACATAGCATGATCTGCATCTAATTTTGGGGTTGGTTCATTGGTGATGTGATCCTTAGATAGTGACTTAGATAGTATTTTCATTTTTTTACCATATTTGGTTCTTAGGATGAGGTGAGACCAATCAAGTGACATATAACCTCCTATCTTGGCTATGAAATCTCTGGATAAATATAAGCCAAATACAGGGGGTATATCTATGACTACCACATCCTGATTGACAATTATATTAGGGAAAGTATACAATTGCAATGGGAGTTGTTTAATTTTCTCTATTATTTGCACTGATTTCCCATCTAGCTGCATAACTCCTCTAGTAAGTGGATCATACGTTATTTTTAAAGCATCTGCTATTTGTTTAGGCATTACTATAGTACTGGCCCCTAAGTCTATCATTGCATTATGTAACAGTTTCTTTCCAACTATCAAAGTCAAATAGAAGGGCTCTGGTTTGGATTTACTTACCTCTGGTGCATTGTTCAAAAGGGCTATTGTCTGCAGAGGAACCCTGTCTTTGAAAATTTTCTTATTACTAGGTCCTCCTTTGGTACTATTATGTTTAGTCACTGCTTTACCCTACAGAGCTTCTTGTAATAGCGTCTTTTACTTAGGAATAGCTAATATGTCCCATATTGACACATGTGTTGGGGTCCTCTTTAGCTGATCCACCACATTCACCGTTCTTAGTGTTTGGGTTCTTGGACAATAAGGGTACCTTGCTTTTTCTTGAACTTGTCCAAAAATTACTTAGTTCTACACTGGCTGAGTTATTTCTTGTCTAGAAACTATGTTTTGATGACCTTGAAATGGAGGAATCCCCATAATTTCATTATTTATGATCTCAAGCCGTTCCATCATCCTTCTCTTGGCTCTGGTGTAGTAATCTGATTGTACCAATGGCTTCTTAGAAGTAGAAGCTTCATTTAAGAATACTGACTCTTCATCTTTAACCCATGAAAACAAAGCATGATCAGGGGCTATTTATTCTTCTTTTTGTAAGGACATCCCTTGCATCTGAGCCACCAAGACTAAATTTTGCATACCACGGGATTGGTAGGGTTGAGTGTTAGAAGTATTTACAAATTATCCATCCATTCCTCTTTGCTCTACTATCTTTTGCTATAGATTACCCCTGGGATAATCTCTAGGCATATGAGCATTATCACAAGGGAAAAACTAGGCATTAGTGTCATCTACATAATTATTCTACCCTAGAACAATCTCCCTATTTGGATTAGGGGAAACAGTCTGTGAGGGTGTAGGGACTATAACTAATTGGTTTGATGGCTAAGTGTTAGTCTACGTTTGAGGACCCTAATACTGATTTGGCTATAATGGAGGTCTATTTCCTTGGTATCCTTGATATTTGGGTCTTAGATAAGGATTTTGTTATCTTTTTAGGTTAATTATCTCATTATAAAATGTCTTTAAGATGTTCTTGACATCATCCGTCTCAGATGACTAGACAAAGAGCTACTTTAGCAGGTTGTTGAGGAAATGTATACATAGACATAGGTGAGGCTATGAGATTAGGGGATTATTGAGGTAAAGGTAAGGTAATCTCTTGAAATATGGGCATGGGAGACCTTGGGGGAAACTTTCTAGCATCTAATAAGTTATTTTCAGCTCTGACTGCATAGTCATAGGCTTCTGGCAAAGTCTGATCTCCAAGTGACTGAATCATTACTGATATATTTGAATTTAAGGCTTTAAGATAAAATACTATATCCATACCTGGTAATGGTCTTGATGTAGTAGGAATTCTTTCCCAAGTCTTTTGAAATCTTTAATTAAAATCAGTTATTACTTCTTGTGGTGCGCTTTTGATAGTAATCAATTGTTGCAACAAAGAAGATTTATCACCCTTTTCTTCAAATCTTGCAAAGAAAGCATCTCCAAGTTGATCCCATGTAGATATTGTATTTGGGGTCAAAGATCTGTACCATTCCAAATCCTTCCCCTTAAAAGAAGATGCTAACAATCTTATAGCCAAATTTTGTTGTGTGATCATATGTATTGCATAGACATCAGACACATCTTGTAGATGTTCTTCAAGGGTTTTGAAATCTTCCCCACTAAATTTGGGTAGAGCTTTTAGGGCATTTACTGGAATAGGATCCCAAGTGGCTGGTGGTAATGGGAGAATCAAAGGACTGCCAATGTTCCAATTTGCATAATTCATTGGGGCTATAGGTGCTCCCATGTTTTTTCTTAGTGTTACTATAAACTAATTGACCCTTCTTGAATTAGTTACCAATGGTGGTAAAAGAATACCTGGGTTCACAATAGATTGAGCTCTTGTTACTGGTCCACAGCTCTAACTCCTTATAGCTCTCTAGTTCATATAGTCATGAAAGAAACTTCAAGATATTGTCCCACTAGGTGTGCCAAAAACTATTGATGCTTAAAATTGTGCTATTTCCAACACCAACATGGGAATTTTTAGGAATGTGGGACTTGTGACATGAAATGACCTCCATATTTTAAAGAAGCTGGCTCTTCTTTATCTCAAATGTATTATGAGAAAAAGGGATAAAAATTAAACAAAATCACCAATGCAATGAAAGAAAATTTAACTATGGTGATGCACCTAAGTATGATTCATTACTTAATACTAAGCACAGTGAAGCTATCTTTAGGATTCAATTACATTAAAGAGCAAACATTACATGATCAATGTAAAAGATGAAAACAAATAGAATCAAAGGCTCACAACTTAGACAATTTTACAATAACATAGAAAATATTAGCAAAGGCACAGAATTCAGTCTTCTTATTAATTTTCCAGTCACATAAAAGGCACTGATACATGCATAGTTATATAAACTTTTTGAATTAAGAAAATAGAACAAAGGTAAATGATATTACTAGCCACAGCAAGAAAGTCTCAAAAACTTGTTGTAAATCTCTGATAATAAGCTATATCAGAAAATTCTCTCCCTTTCCTTTTTCTTTCTCCTTTATTTGTCCCTTGAACCTATGATTTAAACCCATATTTATAGCATAGGACTAGCTCAATATTGCCTGAACAATCAAATCCCAATGGTCTAACTGAACTAGAACTTAACTGGATGTGTCTAATAGAAGATATCCTTTAGATCTGAAATAGTTAGCCTCTCTACAAGTTCATTGACTAAAATAGATACATGTGGCATTTTACACAGTGAAATAGGTGAGGACACTTGGCAGCATCCACTAGTCTTAACAAGTGACACATGGTGGCTTCTACTTGTCTATAGAAGCTTTAGATACCTTTTGAGAGTCCTACAGAAGATGACACATGAAAACTTCCACTGAGCTTTAGAAACACTATAGAAACATTTGGGACTCATTTAGATTCACATGAATAATGACACTTGGTGCACTTTGCTTACTTTAGCAACTCACTCGGGGCCCACCATAGTCCTTTCTCAACAATGAAACAAAAGGAAGAAACTATAGATATCGACACTTGGTGATCTCTACCGATATTACAAGGGACACATGGCACTTTCCACACAACTTAGAGAAACATATTAAAACCTTCCATAGTTTCCACTTGGTGCCTTCCATGCACACTAAGAAAAACTTATTGAAAGAAGCTTTTGAAACTTATAAGAAACTAAAATGCAGATGCCGACACTTGTCATGATTTGTGGGTATATAACAAGACACATGGCGCTATCTACTTTACTTAGAGAAATTATAATGTGTCTCAGCTGATGACACTTGGCTTGTTCTCCATGACTCTGAGACTTAGACAAAACTTAGGCAAAATGAAAACCTATGCCCACGCTCTATGTCAAAACTTTTACTTCCAAAACTAAAATGTGCAGGGATAAAATTGGAGCGCACAACTAAAACTCAAAACAAAATGTAGAGTATTTTACTCTACCTGTGTCAAAACCTTCACCTTTAAAACTAAAATGCGCAGGGACAAAATTGGAGTGCACAACTAAAACTCAAAACAAAATGTAGAGTATTTTATTTTACAGCTACAATCATTAACCTTGTCCTTGTTTGGGATATCTTAAAAGGTTGAATATTTTTGTCTTATCATCATGATTTTATGATTAATTACTCCTTGGGATGTGTTGACAACTGTGACACAATCATTTCCACTTCCTATGCATATGTCTTTGCTAAGGCCATCATCAATTTTTAGCTCACTATTCATGTTGAGTTTATCATATTCATTATCTATCTCCTTGTCTATTTGTTTCATCCCACCCCTCATTTCCTCTTTTGAGTGTTTATTTGTCTCATTATTTCCTACATGTCCCCTCAAAGGGGTATCATATCCACTAACATAATGTACTAACATTCATCTATGAAATGGTTTTTCTTTGAAATACCATTAATCCTTCCACTTCATCCATTCACAATGCCATTTCAAAGAGGGGAAAAATGTATACATTTAAAATTACTCACTTTATTATCCATTATATTGTAAATTTAAATACCAATATGACCTACCCTATCCTATTCATAGGCTTTTTTACATCCCTGGTCCTTAATCACCTACTAATATTTCTTATCCCCCTAATGGATTATAGAATTATCAAATTCTAGAATCCTTTCTATCGTAGATCCTTTCTCTCTAGAATCCTATATTTGAGAGGCTTCCAAGGAATTTTTAATTCCTTGGATAATCCTCCACCATTGATCTTCCCTCCATGTCCTATTTAAACCAACCCATCCTATATGGCCAAACTTATTTTTTGAATCATATGAAAACTCTCACATAGTTATAATTTAATCCATCCTATATCCATATCATCTTAGTATCTTGATCAAACAAGCATCATGCCAAAAATTTGAGTCTATCTATAACAATCTAACAACAAAGTCAAGAATCATTGGAATCAATTTGAAGATCTTGGAGGGAATCCATTAGGATAAAGGTAAAGGTAATAATTCATTTATGATTTTCTATTGTTCCTATATTTATATATATTTTGATGTTTTGTAAGTTTTGAGTAAAATTTCTATTTTTAATAGTTTGAATCCACAAGCTAAAAATTAGAAGCATTAAAAAAATATTCCCAAACTCAAACATCTCATTAAGCCCAAGCACTTATTTAGACCAATATCATTGAGAATCCTAAGACCTTTAATAAAAAAAGGACATAGTAGGTGATGGGTTAATAAATCATGACATATGCAAATAGTGTACACACTACCTATTCAAAATACATAGTTGAATCAATTATTCACACTACAAAGAGATCTTCCATGTAGAGGGTTTGTTAGACGTAGGCCATTTAGTGACCCAAGGGAGCTTTTTGAGTCAATGTTTAGAAAATTTGTTTATTCCAAAATGATTATTTAGCCTATGTCAAAACCCTTTACTGAGGATCAACCTAAACCTACTTGGTATCAGGATGATGAATTTTTGTGATTTTCATCATTCTGTTGGCATTGTAGTTTACACATGGGTGGAATTGAGGTAAATTAATAAAATATTTCTTTAGAATGGAGGGATTGAGTTGGAATATATAACTCCTAACACCAATTAGAATATGGGTATCTACAAAGATCCAAGCATAATAACCAATAATAGAGGAGGAATTAGAACCTAGGTCAAGAGTTCACTTAATATCAAAATTAGGGTTACAATTAGAATCAACATTTGAAAAATAACCATAAATAAGATAATGAAACTTGGACCAATCAAATTGGGTATTGTGCTATAACATAAGATTATAATAACACCATTTGGTCTATTACTAGTAATCACATCATTACCATTAAGATCAAGCATTGTATACCATCTAACATTCCTCAAAACATTTGCCCCTCTAGTTTAGGATCTCCATCCTTTATTTAAAGTAATTCTACATTGGGTTCCAACAATTTTCTTTCCCCTGAATTTATATGAGTTACCATTGCTATACCTACTCATTCCTCTAATTATAATAACTCTTTCCTGACTTGAAATTACATAATCATAACTAAATGACTGAAAGTTATCATCCATAGCCTTTTCCATTATTCTAACACTAATTATGAGCCAAAATATCTATTTATTAAGACCAATCCTAAACTAAACATTGTACCAATAAAGACCAAACCTAATCATCCCATTGTTGATAAGCCATATAGTATCAATGAACAACTAAAGTAAAACATCTACACAAATCTCTATTTTAGATCTCTTGTATACATATAAATTTCACAAGACCATACTAATTAATTTCTTTAAATAATCTACTGTGCATGATGACATTAATCCTAACCAATTATGAGTGCTTGTAGGACATTTATCTCTAAGATAGTATCTTGCATTAGACTAGAAAGATATGTCATCCCGTTGTCCCCTTAATAAAATCCCATATACATTGACACTTTTATTTCCCATCATAAAATCAAATGGGTTAGTATATATAATGGCTCTAGAGTGAATATAGTGTCATTGAAAATAGTCCAAACATTGGGGTTAATAGTAATAGATATACAATCAAATACCATTGACATTAAGGCTTATGATAATGTAGAAAGAGAATATGTAGGAACCATTTGTCTACCAATCATTTTTTGGCCCATTACCCATGATACCATATTCCATGTAATTAATATATAACTATCTTATAATCCCTTTCTTAGTCATCCTTGGATCCATGAAGTAAGATTAGTCTCATCCACCTTACATTAATGCATCAATTTTCCCTATTTTGGTCTATAGGTCACTATTAATAGTGAATTATATCCAAACCAATATTTCAAACAACTAGAAGTTGAGTGAGACAATTACACCAATTATCCTAGCATTAAATTGGTAGAAGAAAGGTAAGGGGCAATTTTTAAACCTCCCAAGTCTAATTATGTTGACCCTAGTAGCCTTGCTTGCATTTCTACTGACCCATTTATTATTCAAGATGATGGTATTACCACATATAAAATTCATGATGCATTCCACATTAAAAATTACCTAAGTATCCTAAGTCTTATGGCCATCCTAAACCTTCTAAAAATCCTATCAATACTGACATGATTTGGGAAAATAAATCCAAATCTATTTTATAGGAGCCACTCATCTTTGTACCTAATAGTCACCCAATCAAGATCAAGCCACAAATCCAAGGGAGGTTGATTGTATGGTGATAATTTTACTAGTTACTTGTAGAGTGCCAAGTACCCTATACCAAATAGAATCACAGATAACCTAGACTACATATGAAGGTGATTGGATTTGAACAAATAGGAATTATTAAACCTATTCTAGCTATTAACCCTATAGGGAATCAAGGTCTTGAATTTACACCACTTTGGGATGACCCCATTAATTTTGAGAGTGATTCCTCTTAATTGAATGATAATGAAAATCTCAAAAATGACATAGCATCCAATTATAGAACCTATGATGAGCAAAAAAATACTAATTTATTTGATTCATATTCCATCATGACCATTGCATCTTATTAACTACTTACCCTTCAACATCCTATCCTAGGCATTTGGGACCAAAAAGATTATATTATAATACTAGATAACTTTTATAATGAGAATATATCATCGACTTCATGGCCTTTTGAGATAAATTACTAGTGGGTGATGAAAAATAGGGGTTTTACTTCCATTTAGATATTGCTACCTATTTTGGAGAGTAAGTGAACTTCCTTGGTCATGATAAAAGTAAAATATCAGGATCTTGAGGTGAAAACCTATTTGAATAACCCTTGGGTTAGGGAAAGAATAAAGATAAATACAAGTCCATGAGTGAAAACCTATTTCAAGCATTATTAGATGGGGAAGTTCACCTCTCTCCCTAGGAATCATATCATCCATCTAGTCTAAGAATTAACATTGGTTATGGCATCAATTCTATATAGCATCATGTTTTTTAGTCCCTTACTTAACATTTTCCTAAAGTATTTACCAATTGGCCATTTCTTAGCATAGTTGATTTAGAATCTTCCTACATGGGATAAGATTGTGATCAATATGTATCTGAATAGGATCTACTCTGTTCCTTAAATACTATTATTGAGGACAACTCGACATTATGGTTTGAAGGTAATATAAAGGTCAACATTGTTACATATGATGTTCTTGAGATGGCTTATCTAGGCACATCCCTCACCAACAATGAACATGAATTCATTATTACCATTGTGAAAGACTTCATTGATATATTTGCATGGACTTACTCAGACATGCCTAGTCTTGGCCCTTCATTAATGGTACAACACTTGGTTGTCCATCTAGATGCCAAACCAGTCAAACATAAATTATGGAAAATGCAACTACACATAGTTATCCTAATCAAAAAGGAGTTATAAAAGTTACTCAATGCAGGGTTCATTCAGCCACTTGAATATTTTTATCCGATCTCTAACATCATCCCAAACATGAAAATTCCATAGGGCATTTACCTATGTACTAATTTTAAAGACATTAATAAGGCTTGCCATAAAGATTATTTATCATTAACTAACATCGACAAGATAGATGATTCAATGGTATGCTACAAAATGTTGTCCCTCATGGATGGATTTTAGGGTATAACTATATTAATATTTCACCTAAGGATCATCATAATACCACATTCACCAATGCATGGGGAATTTTTTTATTATCAATTCATTCCCTTTGGATTGAATAATGTTGTAGGTGTAACCTATTAGTGTGCCATGACTATCATCTTTTATGACATGATGCATGAAATCATTAAAGACTATGTTGATGATATCTTAGCTAAATCAAGAAGATGTTCAAGCCACCTTGACATTCTACAAAGAATATTTGAGAGGATATATAAATAAAAAATGTATCTCAATCCTGATAAGTGCATCTTTAACATTACTTTAGGAAAATTAATAGGGTTAATTATGTCACAAAGAAGTATTGAAGTAGATTAGGCTAATGTCAAAGCTATTATTGAAATGCCTCCTATAACCAATTTAAAATGGCTCCATAAATTACATGGAAAATCTAGTATAAATGCCCTTTCATATCACAATTGGTTAATAAGTGACATCCATTTACACATATTTTGAAAAAAGATGTGAAATTTCAATAGGATACAAATTATGAACAAGAATTTACCAAATTGAATACCTACTTAGGTAATGCACTAGGATTGACTTTGCCTACATTAAGGGAACCATTAATTTTATATGTTTAAAAAAAATAACATGCATTAGTGGCATTTTGTCTTAGCATGATGAATAGGGTATATATCATGTAGTATAATATTTCAACCAATTTTTTTTTAACTTATGAGCATAACTATACACCTATGAAAAAGTCTTGTCTTATAATGGTGTTAGCTTTATAAAAGTTATGACACTATATGTTGAATAAGAAAGCCATTGTGATAGCCAAGGTTGATCTGCTTAATTACCTATTGTCAAAGGCCACCCTTAAAGGTTGTATGGACAAATGTGTTATGTTGTTGAGTGAATTCAACATGGAATACCATAATTAGAAAGCCATCAATGGGAAAGTCCTAATAGATCAACTCGCTAAATCTCCTTTGATAGACACCAATCCTCTTTCATTTGATTTTCCAAATGAAGCAATCATGGCCCTATATGAGGTAATTGTTGAGTCCGAATAGTGCACATTATATTTTGATGGTCCATTCACCTCCAATGGATCTAGAGCCAATATTTTACTGGTCACACTCTAGGGGGATCTTATTCCCAATGTGTTTCACATTAGTTTCTATTATACCAACTATATAAACCTAAATTAACTTGCTTCCTCAATCATCACTAATATTATTATTATTTGACACTAACTCCACTTATCTCATTTATACCCTCTAATTCCATCTTAATTTCACCCCCATATTTTTTTATTTAACATCCCCTTCATTATTATTTATCAAACTAACCTTATCTCTACCCTAAAAATATATTAATACTTATAATCTATCTTAATCTTATCCTAATCCCACTTATCCATTATTTTGGAATTTAAAATTCCCATGACCCACCTACCCCCCTAATCTAGTATATTCCTAGGCTCTCTTAGACCCCTAAGCCATAATTAACTACCTAATCCCTCACTAATCCTAATTAATCCCTAAGGAGATTTTATAATTCTCTAATTATAGAACCTCCTCTAGCTTGACCCCTCCTCTTTAAAAGCCTCTATTATAGAGGCTTCTAAGGAATTTTTAATTCCTTGGAAAGTCCTCCACCCTTTATATCCATGGCTCAAATTTGAACATGATCCATAGATATTACCTCCATGGAATATTTATACAAGCCACTCCTCCATGGCCAAACCTTCAAAAGAAGCCATAAAATATCCATGTCAAATCTATAATCATAATCATTGATAAAATTAACACCATGTCAAAATTATGAGTCTATTTACAATCAAAAACCCAAAAATTTGTGTCTTGCAAACTTGTCATTACAAATTACAAGACAAAAAGGGGAAACTTGATAGCTCATAAAATACTTGGAGCATTTAAATTATATTTTTTATCTTTTAAACTTGTCAGTACAAATTACAAGACAAAAAAAGGAAAATGTAGACACCAAAATTACATCATGCACATGTGTGTAACTCCCTATGTAGAAACCCCCCTTAAGCCTATTTCAATAATAATAATTAGACTCCCTAACCCATGCTTTACCTCTCACATATTTAATTAATTTAAAATAATTAAATAAGTTAATTAAAAACCCATTTTGCCACCTTACCTAACCACCTCACCCTATGACTAATTCCAACCTAATGAGTCACCTCAAGACTTGGTCCCCTCATCCAAACTACCCAAGACTTATTCTCACTTCTAAACTAAATTCCTAGTTAGCTACCTCTTTATTAACCTCTTATTTTTACCATTTTATAATGGGTGCCACACTTGGCATGAAAACTAATAGAAAATAGGCCAAAAATAGTATGGTTTACCTATTCTAGGTCCACCAATGCTGGTCAACCCATAGTTGACATCGACGGGATCACTGACGGTGGAAATATAAGCCAAAATCCAACTTGAAGTTTAGGTCAATATAAATCAATAAAATTCATTCTTACTTACATTTAATATCTCAACATTATATTCTTGACATCTTGGCTTACTATCATCTTGCGTAAGTCAATCACGATTAGGAATTAAGCTCTTGAGGATCAATAAAATCCACTTGTTCTCTCTATTCAGGCATCTAGGTTTGGACTCCTTGATAAGGATCATCAATCTAGAACTTATCATTCAGCAACCACAACTAAGTATATCACTTATTTTGTAGGTCTTTTAAAACATTTATTTTGATATCACTTTATATCTACTAGGAATTGCTTTACACACCCTTGACCAACCCCCGTGAGGGAGTTACAAAGATTCCTCACTTGTTTCCCCTTAACTTGATACACTAAACCTCTGTCCAAATCTACCCAAGCCATACTCTCACTCTCTCTCTCTCATAACTCTCCCTAACCTACTATCCCTAATCAAAACCATTTTTGAGGCCCAAAAAAGCCTTTTTCAAGCCCCTAGCTAATTATTGCCCCTACTAACCTCAACAACCTAACTGACATCGGTCACCTTTCTATCGATCTCAACAACATAACTGATATCAGTCATTGTGATATCCTAAGAGATGGAAAATCCATTATTTTTAGAAACCAAAAGTTGAAACTAGGTAAAATAGTGGATGTAAGAGGTCTGTGTAAAAAGGAATAACACTCAAAAAACTTGAGATAATATATTATAAAAACATAGTATTAAATAGTATTTATTTTGTGACTTAATAAGAAAACATCCTTACCAACTCCAAAATATAGAAGGCAATAGAAAAGTAGAAAAAGAACATAAATCTAGTAACTATTAATACCTAGAGATTAATTTTTAGTCTCATGTTGGCTTATGTCTTAATCAGATAGAGAAAAGAGAACGTGGTTATTGAAGGTACTAAAAAGTAATCAAGAGCTAGTTTTAGGTTAGTTTTAGTACTCAAGAGGAAATCTATGTTAGACCAGGTACGTGGCTTGTTATAGGAGCTTGATCTCTACAATCCATGGACCTAGTGTAGAGCGAAGCCACTTAGCCAAAATATACCTTCTGTCTAGAAATTATACTCCACCAGAGAATGGAGTGGGTTCTCCCCTTGGTGGTGAAATCCAAGTAGGATAGCCAGGTAGGGTAAGGTGATTCACCAGGTGATGAAATCTTAATGAGAATTTTCTCAGGTGAGTTTAGATGTTTATTTGTGTAAATGTGATTTAGTTGTGTAACATAGGTGTACTACAATTTATTCAAAATGCTTGTAATTAACTAGGTGAGTTAATATGCAACGAGCAAATAATGAAATGAAGTAAGTTGTAAACCCAAATCTAAAATGTTTAGATTTAAATGAGAACAAAGATGAAATAGATGAAGTAAGTTTTAAGCCCAAATCTAAAATGTTTAGATTTAAATAAGAATAAAGATGAAATAGGAATAGAGAATTAACTTAACTATCCTAATGTGAATGCAAGAAAGAATTAAAGAAGATATTATTTTTAACTTGTAAGGAAATAAATGATGAATTGCTTTTAGAGGCAAAGAGAAAAGAAAGAAAATTTCAGTTTAATTCTTTTAAAAAGAAAATATAATGTTAAATTTTTCATTTTTAAGATAAAAGAGGATGAAGTGAAATAAATGAAAATTTCACTATAATGAACCTATATGAATGCTTAAAACAAGAAATGAACCCAGGGAATACTCTAGGGTCTGACCGAGAATGCCAAAAATGTTTTGTTAAATTTTGTCTATTTAAAGTCTAAAGGAAAATAGAAAAGAATGATGGGGATAAGTGATTCAAATGAACTTGGATTGGTTTGTGCACCATATCTAGATGTTGTGAGCACTCATATTTGGCTAGGGAGGACTACCTACAAGTAAGAAAACACTACGAAAAGATGTTTGTTAGTAGTTAAATGAGTGGGCTACCAAGCTACATGCTTGTTCTAGGAAGTGTGAAACTTCCTTAGAGATGATAGTCCACTTTTGAGAGATAAAAGAATAATAAATAACTAAAAGAGAGGTAAAGAGAGATTGAAATAGAGATGATATTACTATTATTCACAACTTGAGTGTAGCAGAGAGTGTCAGGGTATAGGTGGTATATTTTATAAGTTATTTGAGTAGGTTTTGGAGAGGTTAAGAAATCCATAGTCACCGATGTCACTAGGGGAGTGACCAATATCATTTATATTACTGAGGTTAGTAGGAAGGTGATTGATGCCAATTAGGATGCTGAGGTTAGTAGGGGTAATAATTGGCTAGGTACTTATAGAAGGTGTTTTCGGGCCTAGGAAATGGTTTTGATTAAGGTTGGGAGGTTGGGGAGAGTTATGAGAGAGAGAGTATGGTTTGGGTAGATATAGTTTGAGGTTTGGTGTATTGGGTTAAGGGGAAACAAGCAAGGAAGATTTGTAACTCCCTCACAGGGGTCAGTCAGGGGTGTGTAAAGTAGTGTATAGTAGATATAAAGTGATATTAGAATAATTTTTTTAAAAGAACTACAAAATAAGTGATATACTTAGCTATGGTTACTAAATGAGAAGTACTAGATTGATTATCCTTATTAGGGAGTCTGAACCTAAATGCATAAATAGAGTGAATAAGCAAATGCTACTGGTCCTCAAGATCTTAGTTCCTAATCATGATTGACTTATGAAAGATGATAGTAAACCAAGATGTGAAAAATAGAATTTTGAGAGCTTGAATGCAATAAAGAATAAATTTTATTGATTTCTACTGACCTAAACTTTAGGTTGGAGTTTGGCTTATATTATTGATGTTGATGATCCCATCAATGTCGACCATGGGTTGACCGACATCAATAACCCTAGAATAGGTAAACCTTACTATTTTTGGCCTATTTTGTATTGTTTTTCATGCCAAGTGAGGAACCCATTGTAAATTGGTAAAAATAAGAGGTTAGGAAGGATGTAGTTGATTAGGAATTTAGTTTGGAAGTGAGAATAATTCTTGGGTAGTTAGAATGAAGGGACTAGGTCTCAAGGCAACTCATCAGGTGGGAATTAGTCATAAGGTGAGGTGGGTAGGTAAGGTGGAAAAAGGGGTTTTTAATTAACTTAATTTCATATTTTAAACTAATTAAATGTGTGAGGAGTAAATCATGGGTTAGGGAGGGCATTTGTTATTATTGAAATGGGTTTAAGGGGTTTTTTGACATAAAAAGTTATGAACGTGTGTGTGTGATGTAATTTTGCTGTCTACAAATTGGTTTAAAGATCTTGGAGGGAGGATAGGAGAATTGAGGTATTGGTAAGAGTTGTCTAGTTGATTCTGATTTACTTTCATAATCTCTTATATTGAGTGTATTGTGTATTTTGGGTGAAATTCCTATGTTTTGGTAGTTTTTATTCAATTTCTTAAAATTAAAATCACATTTTGGAAACCATGGTGGGAGTTCCCTTGTAATATAACCTTCTTAATTTTTGGAAGCATTTTTGATCACTTACAAGGCTGACTAGGTGGAGAACAAGTGCTAAATTTTTATAAATTGTTATGCTCAGTTGAATTGTAGTTTTGCTTTGCAAAATTGCTAACACACAATCATGGTTTTGCCTTCAAGTGTCACAATTTTGAATTAAATTCCAAACTCTAACTACTAGTGGCTAACACTTTTTTTAGGTTGTTAATCTTCCACAGAATCATGACTTCAAAAATGGTGGTATTGTCCTAAAATTTGCAATTTTATCATTTAAGTTGTGTTTTTACAATAAATAGACATTAGGACTCATATTCCATTCTACATTAATCCTAGCTTTTCCTATGCCTTTGATAACTATTCATTTTATAGGGACGAGGTTTTTAATTAGTACATCATAAAATTAGAAGTCATTTTTTATTGGGAAAAATTACTAATCTACAATTATGGATTTAACATGAAAATCATGATATTATCCTAAAAGTCAAAGTTTTATCATGAATATCCAAACTAGAATTTGAAGTTGCTAATAGTGGCTACCAATCAGTTCTATGTCTTTGTTTGAGTGTCATTTTTCCTATAAGAACAAGGATAAATAACCAAGATCACCATCAAATGTCCATATCAAATAACCCTTTTTCCTTCTTGCTAAAACATTGCAAATACTCATGATTTTACATAATTTTAGTGGTGTTGTACTGATCATATTTTAATAGTCCAAGAAGTAGTCTAAACACATCCTTGTTCAATCTCCTATATATATATATATATATATATATATATATATATATATATATATATATATAAAATCTCTATGCATATTTTTATCCCTATATATGTTTTATCATATCTTTTTTTCATATTTTAAGTCTAACTAAAGAATCTTAGTCATTTTTCCTTGAATTGTACTATCATCAATTGTGAAATTACAATTTCACAATAAAAATCACAATATAATCTAAAATATCATGGTCTTACAGAAAAATACATGGTAACCACTAGGAATTATCCCCTTTTTTTTAAAATCATGACTCTGTGATTGTGATATTGTAGAAAATTTGTGATTTTGCACTTTCTAGAATTAGTTTTGAAAAACATTGACTATGTATCTATGATTTTGCCTTCAAAATTATCCTTTTGGAGTGCATTATTAGAGTCACTTTAAATTAATTTTGAGTCATTCTAAGCATCCTAAAAGTGGATCTACCCCTTAACCCCATAAGAGGCACTACCACTTAACTCTACAAGGGGCATTTCACCTTGACCCCATTAGGGGCTACCACCCCCATATCCCTACATCATGGCCCCCTCATGCAAATAAGTTATATATTCAAATCACGATTTTTAATGGTTTTTTTTTAACGCCTATTAGACTAACATTATATTTCTTATAGGGGTAAATATAGGAGTGATTTTGAATTTCTAACATCTTCTCTTTTAGGTCATATAGTGGGTCTAACATATGTCTTGTAGGTTTCCCCTCAATATTTTCAATAAAAACTACTAATAACATGTCTTGTAGGTTTCCCTTTTACAAGTGCCAATCAAACTAATAATCTTTTTCTTGCAGGCCACCTATCAAAGACATTTTGGCATCTTGAAATTCATTTTGTTTGCCTAAGACTTTTAATCGCTTTGTTTAAGTCATGTGTATAAATTACTTTTTATATATCTTGTATATTGTTGCATATAAATCACATCTAATTAATTAGTTAATTAATCTCTTTTTAGTCTACTTTTCTATCACTTGAGGGATATGTTGGTGTATGCTCTCCACCTACCATCCTTGTGATGATTCTTGGAGGATCAAAAACCACTAATAAACCCCCCCATTTGTCTTTTTTAGGGGCAATGTGACATAGAATTGACACCCACACACTTTCCATAGTCTGAGGGGAATAGTGATCATGGATTTCACCAACATTATCTAATCTAAACTTTGGGTTTTGGTGGAGTATAAATATCAAGTAAGACTATTATTAGGCTAAGCATTTGACCCCATACAAGTCTTTTGTGAAGGAAAATAGTTCGTTCTTTGAACCAAGCATTAGACAACACTCTACATGGACTTTAACCCCACCATACCTAGGATATATTAGTGATGCCTCTAGAGAGCTCATTCTACCTCAAATATGATCATTAGGCATAATAGGTGACTTAATTGTAGAATCAATATTAGCTCCTAAGGGACTATCATGTTTATATGGAGTTGAAAGGGTTCAGTAGATTCTATAATGGGTCACCATCTTATAGTCTCACCCAAAAATATATTATATGGTGTAGTCATTAGGTTACACACCCATTAATTTAATAATCTTAGGTTTTTGGTTTACTTGATTGGATACATGTTGTGATAGACCGATGATATTTGTGGGCCAATTCATCTTTTTACCCAAGCATATACAAACCTATCTAGGTATTTTTCATCATCTTGTATATCCTTGTCTCATCCTTTTAATCATCCTTTTGTACATATTTTATTTATAAATCCTTTTAGAAATTGTATCATATTAGATCTCATATTTCATCAATCTATTATCATAATCCCATCCTAGTCTAGTCATATCTACCAATCATTAGTTATACCCCCATCACCTACATATTGTAATCATGTTTTATCATCCACATCTTGTCCTAAGTCCAATTTATCCATAACCAATCATTTGTCTTGATCTTATCTTGCCTAGTCACCTTGTCAACCTTTTCTTAATCATAGTCCAACCCAATTCATCCCATGTTTATATGAATCATCCCATCACATCTATAGTCATATGTTGGTCTTTATCCACATTAGCACAAAACTACCCCATGTTAGGGTTCCAATTCTAAACTTACTTGTGTCTAATAAATTTTGATTCCTAATCACATATCCTATCAAACTATTGATCCAAATTACCTCATCTTATTTTATTTTATCATCATAGTCTTTAGATAGCCTTAATCTTATCAATCCTGGTTGAAATCTATCTCTCAAGCTAGTCTAGACCCTTGTCAAATATTAGAGCTTATCATATCTCACGTAGTCAAATCCAATCAACATCATCAAAGTCTATCTCATATCCTAAATTGGTCTACTTGATCTTATCCTATCCCATTAAACATCAGAGTCAAACTTGAAACTAGACTAAAATAATCCTTCATCAAAATTTGTTCCACATATCCCATATTCATCCCTTAATATTTCAATTCAATCCCCTACACCTACTGATTGGGGATAACAAAACCACATCATCCATATTTTCTCACATCTTAATCCATGGCATCAAAAACAAATTTGGTCAATACCCTAATTAAATAATACCTCATGGCTTAGAGGGATGTACTTATTTCTTTCCTCTTTGAGTTACTCATTACATGTCTTATAGACTTTTACGTTATCCATCCAACATTACCTCTAGTCCAAACCCATCCATGCTAGTCCCATTAAAATCCTTCATCTACTAATCATAGCTAGTCATCTACCCCTTCCTAAACTAGTAAAGGGAATCATATCTTATTCACCTCATCTACTACTAATTCACTCACCTAATCACATCATCACCCATCTAATCCAAAGACAAATGTTTCCACATCTAAAACACAAACTGAACAATGGCCCTATGCTTCTCTTCCTATATCCTTAGAATCCCTCTTTCAATAAATTATCACTACTAACATGATGGTCTACCCACCTATATGACATCTTAATATTGCCAAACCTAATCTTTCTTGGTAAAAATATAACCAATATTATGTATATCATCAAACCTTGGGGCTTACCATTAATTTATGTCATAATTTCAAAAACTACATCAAAGATCTCATTGACCATGGTGACATTAAAATTGAGAACGAATCAGATGAGTTTATATCCATGGAGAATAAGAAAAAGAATGCCAAGATTCCATTCTTGATCATAATCAAAATATACCCTCTCCAAGCCAAGGTCAGGACACCACATCCCTCTTCGATGGTCCCCCCATACTTGACAAATACTTCATCAAATATGAATATTTCCCATGTACCAAGTCCTTCCATCTCACATGAGTCCTTCTATGGGCCTATTTTTATTGAACTCATTTTTCCTCCATCATATTCTCAAACACCCCATGATGTGAGGTCACGTATGGAAAATTAATATTATACTGTAAGCATCACATCATGTACATCAAGTTCAGCATTGGATTCAACACTAGTGGTATCTTCATTGGGATCATCTTTAACACCAGTATCTGAATTAGATTTATCATCACAAACATCATACCTTATATATATTATAATAGATGATGACTATGCCTATCAATTTCAAGATACTTATAATTTAGATCCCAATATGGATGATGAAGTCATATAAATGTTTTACAATGACTGTCTATCTAATATAGTTATAATGAATCTAATCTTACTTTAGATGCATATACTACAACTAGTCTTAGTGATCCTTCTGATATCAAAATTAGGTCTCCTAGGAACCCTTATGAAGACCATGATTCCCCACCACCACTCATTGACCTCATCGTGACATATCTACCACCTTCATCCATCATAGATCCTTTTCTTCCCATCAATGATCATTTAGTCACCTCCCTCGATAAGGATGAACATGAACATACGTAATTGGACCCTTCCTTAAGAAGTATAATATGTGACAAAAGTACAAAGGTCTAAGATATTATCCAAAACATTATCCATAATAATCAAACCATCTTTGATCTCATAGTCAAAATCAAGAAATGTTAAATCATCAACCTCATAAAAAAGTGTCGTCCCCTAGTGAAACTTTGGTTAAGGCACAAAGGGACCAACAAAATCAAAATTATCATCTTTTATCAAATCAAACATCATTCTCCTCTGGTAAAGCCCAAAGTTAGGCACCAGGGGGAGGTTAATAAACAATTTAGTCTAAAAATCCAAATAATCTCAAAAGCATAGCTGATAATACTTCAAATAATCAAATTAAAGAATAATCAAGTAATCTAAAAGTCTTGGATCTCTTACAGTCTTTTATCAACTAAAACCAATCAAATGTCAAACATCTAACATCTCTAATAATGTGTTTAATTTCTAGTCCTAATCGTTAAACAACCATCACACTATCCTCTCATAATACTATCATCAATTCAATTCCAATATACCCCCATCAACATCAAGATCTAATCCAATCCATAACTCACATGACCTTCCCAAGTAGTATTATCTCTCATAGGGGAAATGAATATACCTAGCCTATATATGTGGAGAGATCACAAACAAGAATCAATAAACATCGCAAGGAAATTAATACATCCAATGGAGACAACATGATCTTAGCATCACAAATATCTATAATAGGTGTTACTTGAAGATATAATAAGGGTAAGCATTCCAACATCCTATACCCATATACAATACATTTAGATTCCATCTAGAAAAAACAAAAAAATTAAAAAGTCAAAAATAAAAATAAAATAAAATAAAAAATCATTCATCCAATTGTGAAAACCAATTTACTAACACCTTGGGAAAGTAACATGATGGAAACTGGTTTACAATGTCATGGTACAATAATTTATTATCTGCATTATACCTCAACACTTGGGGGAAAAATACATCCTTTGTCAATCCCATTGATCTCATCCTTGTCTATCTTATCCCTTAGTCCATTACTCCCACCCATCACCCACTATCATATCCTACATACTATCATGTCTATTATCCCTTCCTATCTTGACCTTTGTAATGATATGTAAGGTGTCTTGAGAAATTTTTTGGAATCATCTTGGAATATCCTCCAATGGACACTCAAGTAACTAGATATCTAGTTACTTCATGATAATGTCATTGATAATCCCTTGTCCAGTCTTCCTTGGTCCTCATCTCATTTTTAGTATCATCCTCATATTTTTATCATCCCCTCCATTATTCCATTTATCTTTATCCTAGTTTTGAGGCTTAGTGTTCCCTTTGATAGTAACCCCCTTTTGTAGTATATATACATATTCTAAAAAGACATAAAATTTTGAAATATGTCAAAAACCCCAAAAATCATAAAATTAACAAAATTCAAAAGAATCTAAGTTATATTATATATTGAATATCCCATTCATCTTATCTAATGTCTAATTCAGCTTATCATATTATATAGTCTTATGTACTATTTGTCTTAACATTTTATCATGTCAACATCTTAGTCATCTTATTTTATGTCATACACATCCTTATCCTGATTGGAGTCACTAGTTTACTCTAAGTCCATACCTTGTCCAAGTTCTTATCCTTAATTCATACCCAACCTAATAGTAATCCATTTCCATACCTTGTCTAATTTCTTATCCTTAATCACATGATGATCATCATGACATTTTTTTCTGAATTCATCACTTGATCATTCATGCCATCAACTCTCATTAGGACCATTAAAGAAGACACAATGACACTGCATGTAGATAAATTTGTATGTTGCTTGTATGCTCTATGTTGTTTGACTTATTTTCATGTCTTTTGTCATGTATATAAATGATTTTATTGTTGATCATTTGTCTATGTTTATTTTTGGTCTTGTGTCTTAAATATTTTTATCTATTGGGCAATGGGCGATGATACTATGATGACAAAAAAAGATACACCAATGATTTTAGGTGATATCGATGATGTAGAGTTCACTATTTTCCCTTTTTATGTACCTTGGCACAATGTCCACTTGGTCATACTTATATCATTAGGAATATTTCCAAGTTCCATATCTATTAGATTACTTAGACTATGATGAGCTTTATTATAATAATGATGGCTTGATCATTTATCTTAATCATATCATCTTTATGTATAACATCTATGCCACATATTTTATCTAATATTAAACATGTCTAACATCCAACAACAACATCATCATCATCATCATCATCATCATCATCCTCTAATCTAGTATAAACTACATTGGCCTAAGGTCTTTTTAGACTATGTAGGTAGTTTTTAGTCACATGACATGTCTAAGTTTATCTCAACCACTATCCCCTCTTTCCCCATCATTAATCATTACATATATATCATCCCTCATCATCTTCACATCTTACATCAGTCAAAATCCTTGAGCTATAATATCAATCATTGATCAATCAATATATTGATCAATCACCATCCCCTTAGTCATCTCCCTAACCTTTCATCAATCACCCATACCTATCAATTGGGCCTAATAAATCACAAAATCCATATTTTTTTCCATCAGTCCTCTATTAGTTTATAGTGCCTCCTTCAATTGGGGAATGACTAGAACTGTAACTTTTTTTATCATCTCTCTCTTCCTTGCATGTGCCCTTGCTAGGGGTATCATCATTATTAATCACATTATGGCTCATCATTTGATTCATTGTGTCCAATTATTCTCCTTTGTCTTCTACTCACTCAATGATATTATTTAATCTCTCTCATCTCTATATGTAATAAAAATGCATCATGTCTATAAATCAAAATTAACTCAAATAAGATAGATCATACTTATACTTCTTATTGGGGATACATAAGATAATCAAGAACATGACAAATATGAGGATCTAATATACCTAATTAGGTGATTTATTATCATAATAAACAATACTAGGAAGGGTTAGAAAGCCTCTAATCAAGAAAAATCATGCAATAACCCTAACTAATCCATATGTTTTCATATTCACTAAACTAATAACAAGTAAAGTAAATAAATATAATTTGGTGTGAACTAAATCTTGTGGAACAATATGTATGTTAGTAAACAAAGAAAAATTTGTAGTATAATATAAATTAAGCTATGTATGAGTAATACCCCAATGCATGGATAAGAAGAGTAATATTATTCAAAGCCAATACTTATGCTACTTCTATCTACTAAAGAGAAGAAAAAAGTTAGAGAATATGAACCTATGAAGCCACAATCTCTCCCTTGGATAAAGTGGGTTCTCAAGAGCTTATTTTTGTTTTTAAGGATTAATAAGAAAGTTTAAAACATCTAAGACTTCTCCATGAGATGAGATTATCCAAGTAGAAACCCTAAGCTAAGACTCCTCAATTAGCATGGTGGAAGTGCATATTGTAAAGGATTAAAAGAAAATAATAACTCTTATTCATTCATAAATAATGATGAAATGATCTTGTATATATAGGTGGATTTAACACTAATCCATTATAAAAAATTTGACCAATGGGATCAACCTAGTACTTTTATGTACAAAAATTCACTAGGTCATGGGCTAGGTCGGCCAAGAGCTGACCTAGAGCCTAAATGAATTTTACCCAAAAGAGTAAAAGGTTGACCCAGTCAAAATAGTATTGTAGATTATAAAAAGGGGATTGAGGTGAGAAAAATAGGGATGGAAAGTGGGAAAAGATTGGAAGAGTATGAAAAAGAGGAGTAATATCTGAAGTGAACTATTTTAAGAGTTGGTTGGATTAGTAATAATTGGCAATAAGGGACAATAATAATATGAAGTATTAATGGTCTACCCACCCCTTTCCCGATGCACCCCTTAGGAAATGCACTAATAGATATTGAAAAATGATGGGTTCATGCAAGATATAAATCATAAATAATTGTTAAAAGTGTGAAAATATTATGTGTATACAATCTCCATAATCTTATCATTTAACCTTAGCTTTCAGATACAATCATCATTACTCTTATCAAATCATTGTATTATCCTAGCCTAAATCTCTCCCTTATATGTTTCTTTTCTTGGGATATGTTGAAATCCTGTGGATTTTTGTCATATAAACATCATGTTATGATTGATTCCACCTTGTGATGTGTCTACAACTATAACACAATCATTCTTACTCTCTTTTCATATGTTTTTTCTAGGGGCATCATAAATTTGTAGTTCAATATTGAATTCAAATTCATCTTCTTCATCATCTATCTCAAAATTTTACATCCCATCCCCTTGTTTATCCATCACTTCTCACCCCTCATTTCCTCCTTTGAGTGGCCATCCATATCATTCTTCCTCACATGTCCCCTCGAGGGGGCATCATATCTACGTACATCATTTAATAACACTCATTCAAGAAATGATTTTTTTGAAAGATTATTACTCCTTACACTTATTACACTCTCAATGTCCTTTCAAAGAGGGATAAAATTTATACATCAAAATTCACTCACTTCATTCATCGTCACTAATATTACTATTACTCGACACTAATTTATCTTATCTCATTTATCCCCTCTAATTTCATCCCAATATCACCCACTTATAGTCATTTATTTAACATCCCCTTCATTATTATTTATCAAACTAACCTTATCATTACCCCAAAAATATATTAATACATATAATCATCTCTCAAGCTTATCCTAATCCCACTTATCCATTATTTAGGAATTTAAATTTCCCATGACCCACCTACCCACCTACCCTAGCCTATTCTTAGGATCTCCTATAATCCTAGTCTCTAATTACCTACATAATCCCTATCCTTATCCCTTAATAATCATAGTTAATCCTAAAGGAAGTTATAAAATTCTCCAATTCTAGAACATCTTCTAAATTGAACACTCCTCTCTAGAAGCCTCTATTCTAGAGGAATCCAAGGAATTTTTAATTCCTTGGAAATAAATCCACCCTTGATATTCATGGATAAACTTTGAACATAAACCATATATCTTACCTCCATGGCCTATTTATAAAAACCACTCCTTTATGTCCAAACCATCTAAGGAAACCATATAATCTTCATGCCAAATCCATAATCATAATCATTAATCAAGTTGTCACCATGTCAAAAGTTTGAAAAATCCAAAAATTTAGTTTGAAGATCTTGGAGGGAGGATAGGAGGAGAAAGGGATTGGTAAAATTTGTCTAATTTATTATGATTTACTTACATAATCTCTCTTATTGAGTTTATTGTGCATTTTGGGTAAAATTTCTATGTTTTGGTAGTTTTTTGCAAGTGCTCAAAATTACAATCACACTAACAACATGGATGAATATGAAGCCCTAGAATATAGACTTCACCTTGAATTATATTGAGATATCAAGCAATTGATGGTATATGGAGATTATCAACTAATCATGAATCAAGTCACAGATCAATACCACATAAGATATGATAAGATTTTATCTTACAAGTGCATAGTGGGAAATATTAAACAACACTTTTAATTTATTTATTTTGAACAAATACCATGGGATAATAAACGAGCATAAGAGGCCATGGCTACCATTGAGTCCATGATACAAGTTGTAAGTGATTTTAGAGAGTATTAGTTCCTCATCAATAATATTTTAAAACCAGCTCATGCACTTCTAGATTTAGAGAGAGTATGTAATAATTTTGGTCCCAATATCCCTTGGTACCAAGATCTATATACTTATCTCCAAGATCAAACCCTTTTATTGAACCTTTTAAATAACCAAACGAAACTATTCCTTCATCAAGTATCCCATTATACCATAATTGGAAACACACTCTATCATATAGGATATGATGGAACTTTACTGCATTATTTATCTTCAATAGAATCTATGTTGGTGCTTAAATAGGTCCAATAAGGAATTTATGGGGCCCACACCATCAACATGGTCTTAGCTTATAGACTCCTTTACATAGGGTATTACTATCCAAAATGGAGATAGATTCCTAAAACCATGTGAAGAAGTGCATTTTTTGTCAGAATCATATCAATTTGATATATGCACCTTCACTAATACTCCAGTCGATTACTATGCCATGGCCATTTTAAACTTGGAGACTTAATCTTGTTAAGAAAATAAACCCTACTTCCTCTGATCACCAAAGGACATCCTTACTACTATGTAATATTTCACCAGGTTGATAAAGGACATACCTCTCACTTATATAACTAACAAGTAGATAGCCAAGTTTATTTATTTTCCTATTATATGCCACTATGACATCCCCTAAAAAATAATCTTTGATAATGGTGGTTCTTTCAAGAACAAGGATGTCAAATCTCTCTATCACTAGTTCAAGATCAAACATAAATATTCCACACCATATAACCCATAAGGTAATGGTCAAGATGAGGTATATAACAAGACAATTATTACAGTCCTTAATAATATTTTCAATGATGTTGGTCATTATTATTTCTTGTAATTATTCCCTGCCCTTTTATCTTCCCATTGAAATCAAGTTATCATTGTTGCATGTCTCACTATAAGACATTATTAATGATGAATAATATAGGGTTTATAGATTGAAATAGTTGGATCTTTTGGATGAAAAAGTGTTGGGCTTCCTTAGACCATTTTCAATATTATAAAACAAGCTATGCCATACCTATAACAAATATATTCTCCCTAGAAAATTTGAAGTTGAAAAGTTGATCCTAAAACAAAATTAGAAAAAAACCAATGTTGAGTGTAAAAATAAAGGAAAATTTGAAGCCAATTTGTTGGGTTCATTTATAGTCACTATAAATTATGGTTTCAGGGTATATAGGCTAGCTTCTCTAGATGGAAAAGATCTTGAGTAACCCATGAACGTATTACACCTCAATCATTGCCAAATTTGACTTATATTATGTTACATTGTCTATGAAATCTATTGATTTTGGGGCACTAATTTAATATTTTTAGATAGAACATTTATACCTTGTTACATGAACCATTCCTATATTATTGCCTTGATAGTTTATACTCACCTGCCTGCACCATTCTTTTGTTACCTAGACTATTATATTGTTACCTGGATCATAATATTTTTACCTAGACCATTCTAATTCTATTATAATAAGGATTTTATTTTCCCTATACCATTCCTTCTTTCTGTTAAATGTTCTTCTAGGTCATTCTAATCATATTACCAGTCATGATCTTGATTATGAACCAAGTATGCAGACACTTTTAATGAATATTTTAGATGTAACTCTGAGTGATTATCATCAACATCAACATTATCATTAGCATTATTATCATATTTTATGGTTTCACCTATTTGATATTTCCTTAAGACTTCTAATTTCTCCTACATTTATTTTCCCCCCATTGTGTACCATTTAATTCCTATTTGCTATTTCATAGTATTCCCCTAGAACTCATATTATACTATTAGTTGGTAGGAACACCATTGCAACTAGTTTAGTTATTTTTTGAGCCTCTACCTAAGGGCCAATGTCCTTTGAGAGATGGTTTATTATATATTTTAACATATTATTTTGTTTTCCTTATTCCAAAAAACCCAAAAAATTATAAAAAACCAAGAAAAATACCAAAAACATTCTTAGTTAAAGAAGGTTGGCTTAAAATGTTAATGAGAGTTATAAATTCATGTCATCTTCCTAGTGGTTTTAATCTATAATTTGTTCATCATTTTTGTTCTTTCATTACACTCATATTTCTAGGAGGACTGCATTAGTCTGAGGTCAACATAGACTATGTAGACAGTTATTAGATGTATGGGGTATCTCAAGTTAGATCGATCACTCTTGTTTTCAAGTTACTATACCCTATGCATTTACACTCTCACCATTCTATGTGTAATTCTAGACCTATACGTTCTCTCCATTTTGTGATCCCATTCCTATTTTTCCTTGATTAGTCATTTATTCTTTACTTATCATCACATTTATTTTATCCTAGTTCTTGGGAGAACTACATTAGCTTGAGGTCCTTTGGACTATGTAAGTAGTGACCATTTACCAGGATCACTTGGTTGTAGCTTGAACACCCCTTCCTTATTCTTCCATTCCCTCTGCTTTGGAACCTATTCATGGTCCAAGAATAACACTTTATTAATTACACATGAAAAATTGTTGATTGCTTACATTGAGTCTCTTTATCTTCATTGTCTTGTGTTCTATGTGTTTTGTTTATAAGTTTTGTTCACTTTTTTATTTTGAGTGTCATGTATACATACATTTTGAAAATCACTTGAGTCTTGTCTTAACCTAAGCTTGAGTTGTTTAATTGTGTATTTGGATTTTTTTTTCTTGTTTATGTTTTGTATATTCTTCTTTCTACTTAAGTCTTGATAATTCTTGTCTTGTTCTTTAGTTAGTTATGATTTGTATTTAATTTTGGTTATTTCTTTTTATTTTCAACCAAAATGTAAATGTTTTCAACTTAGGTTTTGATATTTATATCCTTATTTTGATTTATAAATATTCATATTTGAACCAATCCATTTGTAATTTGAAATCTAATTTTATTATGTATTATTCATAGTTATGATGCATAGTTTCATTTTCCATATTAAACACCAAGTATTAAAGTCCTAAAAAATAATGTGGCACTAAACATACATCTCTGAAAGCACCATCTTACATATCCACTATCTAACTAGGATATCATCCTCCAATATTATGCCAAACATTGGAAACATGCATGACTCTCTTTGTTTCTTTAGAATGTGTATCTCTTGGCTTATGTATTGAGTCATGATATATATCCATTTACCCAAAATCTATGGCTACATCTATACTAGTTTAGGATGTGCATCTCCTAAATTAATCTCTAGTATCTAGTCATACATTAAATCTAAATAGGGATAAATTACAATATATATACTAATTAGGGATGTTCATCTCCTAACATTAGCATACATTATCATATCATAATAAGAACTACAATGATAAACAAGGAAGATAAAAAAATCATGGAAAATAAATACACATCTATCTCCATATTCTAGTCCAATCTCCCCCCATGGACTTATTATTACTTTAGTTCTTCATAAGAGGCTCTTTTTAGCCTTGTTTATCTATTTTCAATCCATTTTATTCTAATTATTCAAAATTTTGGCCTCTTTTATTGAATTAATTTTCCTTTCTTTTGATCAAGGGCCAACCCATAAAAATTTAAAAAAATCTATTCTCCCCTCAAGAAGGCATCATGGGTCACCCAAACACTATTTTGGGAATTTTTGTAGCTCTATTTTTTCTGCAACTCATTTAGAATTTGATAGAAGGTGGGAATAAATTGTTTTCTAATTATGATCATTTTAAGAAACTTTTTTGTTCTTTAAAAATTCATTTATTCAACAAAATTTATTGACATGCTTTCTCAAATATGGGGAAAATCTAGACATCCAATTCTTATCAGTCTCATGTTGATATTAAAAATCTAAATGACTTTCTATAATAGTGCATTAACTTGTGTAAAATCACCAAAATGCTCTAATTTATGTGCACACATCACAGGCATGTGTCAATTCACATCCATGTATCCTTAATTGGATAAATTCATTTTATAGAATTATTATCTTATACAAATGCACTTTGAGTCAAATTGTGACTAAGTAAAATGATGTTTTGGACCACTGAAACCCTCTAATTTGGTTGCACATGTCAAGTGTATGTACCAATTCATGGACGTACTAACTAAATTGGCATATTACCCTATACAACATTTATAGATTCCTCTAATTCAATTTTAATTAAATTATAGCTAATTAAATTGAAATTTTTAACCAGTTTGATTAAACAAGTGACAAATTTCCAAGAATTGCAAAACAACTACATAAAATTATTAAGCAAAGCAAATAAGACTAAGAGCTTAAGTGATAAATCCATGGAAATTTATTGAATATGTATTATTGGAATTCATAATTGAAACTATCTAGGCCATGATGTCACCCATGACATCATAATAAGGGTGTCATCCATAAATAATTAATGGAGCTAAATATTAGGATTAAGGCTACTCATGCCTTATTAATGTTTTATTTTACCAAATAGTGATGACCATATTTATTGATTATCCCTCCAAAATTGAATGGATTTGTGACCCTCCATCTTGATCTTGAGATGAAGAGCCATATATCAATTTCTTCATTTTGAAAAAGCTATAAATACATGAGCTATGGACATATTCGTCAAGCTCTTTTTGGTGTAGAAAAACTATGCAAAAATATCTCTAGAGATCTTCACTCATCTTTTCAAAATTGATCAAATAAAGAGACAAAGTCATTGGTGCAAGGAGATATGTATGGAGACATTTGTGCTACTATATTAACAAAGACTTGGAGCACCAATCTAGGCACAAACATTATTAATAGATCGATTTTGAAGGAGGGCCACTTGGGGAATGTATTGTCCATGATTTCTTGTCTAAGTTTCTTGACTCCATTTATCCACACCCCTCAAGGGAGTAGGCCTAACACGAAGGTTTTTATGCTTTTTCATTTAATTTGTCTTAAACATATGAACTAACTTGATTCATATTCATATTCTATAATTACAACTCTTAAAGAGGTTTTATGAGCCAAATAGCAAATACACACTCTTTCATACATAAATTCTAGGATTGGGAAAATGATAAAAGGAAAATAAGTCTAGTAAATTATTCATATAAAATTATAAAAGTGAATCCATAGCCATATTCATCATTAATTTGTGCATGGAACTAGAACATTGTATCGTAATACAAGTAGTTGAAGACATAATCAACACCCATGTAAAAAAATAGTGGGAATAATGGCCAAATTTGAGCACCTTTTGACCATGACCCAGTAGAAAAACATAATGATGTTTTTATATTTGTAAAAACCACCTATATTAGCCTGTTTTAGTTCTAAAATTTATAAATAATATCTATATGTGTTTATTTCTATCATTATTTGTCTCTTTTCATTTCTATTACTTATTTGATAATCTAGTTATACAATTCATAAATATTTTAGGCCCTAAATTAAATTTACTCATTATTTTGGTCTATATTTATATAGATATTAATTATGGTTAACATTTATTGATTTGTTAATCCAAGTTTATCCCATAATTCATGAAAATAATTTTGTGAATCTCTCCTCTATTCAAACACCTCAACCCTTAAGTTTTCATTTTTATTCATTCTTTTAGGGTCTAATTTATGATGTATAGCTATCGTATCTTATTTTTTTAATTTAGTTATTAGAGAATCTGTTAGAGTA
This sequence comes from Torreya grandis, assembly GCA_037957365.1. Taxonomy (NCBI): domain Eukaryota; kingdom Viridiplantae; phylum Streptophyta; class Pinopsida; order Cupressales; family Taxaceae; genus Torreya; species Torreya grandis. Next base: position 342,652 of record JARHVA010000412.1, read on the forward strand.
TCTTACTCATGCTTGTTAGGCTCTAGGTATTTGTGTTTACCTAGTTTTGTCTTATGTGGGGTTTAGTCCCACATTGGCTAGTTTAACTTTCATATTATTTTCCCTTGCCTATATAAGCGAGTATTCTCATTTTAATATTCATGATTTGTAATATATCTTCATGTCATTGTGTGTATAAAAATTGTTTTGATTACAATTAGTTTTCTCCTTTTGAGTGTATGTTGAAGCATCAATGGTTGTGACAATGATCCATAGGAGAGATCTTAGCCAAAGATTTTTTATAACTCTTTCATGCTAATCAAATCCATCTCTAATAGCCATTACTCAACTTGATTCATGGCTTGAGTTTCTTTGTCTTTATTAGATATGAGCTTTACTGAATACTAATCTCTATTTTTGCAAGCTTCTTATCTTTAGATTTTTTAAGGGTTTGAAGGAGATTTGCATTTTTTCTATTGAGGAAGATTGAATTTTTTTCCTTTGTTTAGATGTTAGAAAGAGATTAGAGGTGCATAGATGCATTGGAATATTTTTGTTTACATATATGGAGTCATTTTATGGCTTTGGGTATGACTCCACCTCAAATCTGCTCTTATCATCATCCTTTATTTATCATTGGAATCGAGCCAGATATTTCCAACAATTTATCTTATGTAGTAGAAAGCTAGTTCAACTTGCTTAGCCATTTCTCATGACACATCTGAAACTCTATGGCTTCCCTTATGCTATGAATAAAATATGTAGTTAATCCATCACGGATTTTTTTATAGATCCAAGCCAATATATTAATTAGCAGCATAGTTTTGATTTGATCTACATGCTAATTAGAAGTTCTTTTAGTCTTTCCACCACTATTCTACCACTCCACTACTTTGATAAAGTTATTATGGTGTGGCATGACTAGGTGGTTACTATGGTGTCATAGGTGAGTTGGGTGAGTGGTGGTTATTAGTAATAGACATGAGCATGAGAGGAGAGGGTGAGGAAAGTGGCCTAAGTGGTTAAAGAATCTCATGTCATCTTGGTCTTAGCTCACAGCCTATTTTTTTCCATGATCACCATGATTTTAGGAAGATTGATCAAGATTTGTGAAGGAGATCATAACCCTTTGAGGTTTTTAAGAAGTTTCATTTTTAGGTCTGCATTAGTTTTTTCAAGAGATAAGCATTAGAGGATTGCATTGGAAAGTTTTTTATTTGTAGAGAAGATCTACCAGGTGACATCTTTCTTATCTACATGGAGGATCATAGTATGTGGTAGATACTTATAAATTAGATTACATGGTGGTATTTCCATGTATAGGTCTGCATTAGAGGGAGATTTTCCTCCTAGCTACCTCATACTTGCATCATCACTTGGCCATCTTCCCTACCTCAAACTTGTGTCACCCTTTTATTTTTTTTGGGTCCAAGTTATGCATTGTAAGGTCTATGTTGGAGGTTTGGCATCATTACTACTATGTTTTTTCCCAATCTAATTGCTAAATGATCCTTTTTGGCACTAGAAAAGGAGGCTTTGGTGTTGTCATTTTACTTATTGTTACTGTTTGAAAAGAATAAGGCATCGAAGGAGGTTAGATATGCATTGAAAAATAATCTTGGCACCCATATTAGCCAAATATAATAATAAACCATCATTTTCTCCTCTTTATACAATTGTACAATCATTTTGCCTTATTAAGCTATATTTTTCTTAAAAGAGGAAGTAAAACTCACTTTCACACATACCAAGGTAACTAGAAATACTATTTTCCCTTTGGATGAATTTTTTAAGTCCATGAAGAAATTATAGTTCTAACGAGTGGTTGCATGACTATAATTGTTATTGATTTGGTCTCAAAGATTAGTTTGTAGTGTTTTTTAATTATTTTGACTCATTTTTATGGGAAATCAAAACACTTATAACTTTTGAACTGTAACTCAGATTTGAGTTCTATTTTTTGTTAAAAGTGTGTTTTTTTTATTATTTATCCGTTGGTGTCATTAAATTATAAAAATGTAATATTTTATAAGGTTTTGCATTATAGGGGGTCTCTTCACATTGGTTGTGTTTGCCTTATGCTTATGGTTTGTGGTGACATTTTGAGTGCTGATGCATTTTGCTATATTTTGAGTATTTATGAGGGATTATTAATTATTTTGAACATACCTTATCTCTTTATTTTATCAGAGATTGGAAGGTGAGGTCTAGTCTAGTAGGAGGTCAGATCCCCTTATAGGGAACACAAACTTATTTCTTGCTTTTTCTTGATTACATTATCATCATTTATTGCACTCATGGATGCATTTTAAACTAAATTTGATGTCCTGTTATTTAGTGTGCATAGTCACTAATATAGGCCCTACATTTTATTAATGAATGCATTATATTGGATGAATTTTTAACTGAGATTAACATCCTTTTTGCATGTGTTTTGCACGTTATTGTTTTCTAGTTGCTGATATTTTTTGGTGTGTTTGCATACATTATGTCTCTCTTCTCTATTTGACATACTCTTCTATCAACCTATGATATGCATTAGTACTTTAACATATTGATATTTGTGTCATGTCTCCTTGAGGCCCCTTTCTTAACACCTCACCTTCTTCTAAGGGGACACTTTTTTTGCTCCCTTATTTTTGGAGTACCTCTCTTGATATTCTACAGATCGATAGTCTCATCATTTGGAGCTATTGTGGTGAATCCCAATGTCTTCCTTGTTTCCATCTGGTGTTTTTTATGGGTTATATTTTACTCACATTGATTTTTAAAGTAACATGGGGGGTTTGTTGTTTTAATCTTATTTACCTTCATACTTTTGTGTGCTCTATTATAAGCACCTTTTCACTTCATCAGTTGCTTGTATTTTTCATTACCACCATGGGCCATCATATTTAAGAGACTTATCTATATTTTTAACACATTTTTTCAAAAATTGATAGTCTTATTATTTAGATCTATTAGGGTGTATATAGTATCATCTTGTTTAGTGTTCAAGTAGTGGATTCAGACCACTCATGTAGATAATTTTGTTTCTCCACTCCATCCATTCAATAGTATGGGGGGTGTGATGTAATTTATACTTCTTCATGTTGAGCATTCCCTACACATGTTGTAATTTTTTTAATTTCATCACCATTGATAGTCTTCTTGATTGAATCTATTCTGGTGAAGCCTAATATCAGTTGTTTTGTGACCGAGTAATGGATTTAGACCCCTCATGTAGTTTGGGTTCTTTTATGACTTATGAGTAATTGGAGTGTGAACTTTTTCAACATCATATTTTTGGGGATTCTATCTCTTTATTCTTTTCTTTCTCTTTTTTGGGGATGAGTTTTTCCTACGGGTTTTCTCTCTTTTTCTCCACTTTATAAGAGTTATGTATTTTGCACTTTTGAGTATTTTCTAGATTTTTCCTTTATACATGTGTATATTATTCAAGCACTTTGTTTGTCAGAGCCCATATGAGTATTGTTACTTGAATCCATGGCATTTTTTATGATTATTATAGTGACACCAATGTGGTATCTCTACTAGTGATACCAATGTGGCAACCCCACCAATATTTGTGCTCACTTCACCATCTCATTATAGGATGTTCAAGATATGATTCCTCAAGTTCATCATTGTACCTAGTACTTTAGAGAATAGTGTTTATATTCAGTGATCTTTATATTCATTACCATTCCTACTTTCACTTGGAGGTTAGAAAGACTTGACATACATGTACTCTGGCATGATGGATTAACATCCATAGGAACATGTAGCTTTACACTTCATCCTCTATTATTAGACCATAACTTTATTTGAAGGATGTGTTAGAGTATCTTAATCATGTTTGCTAGGCTCTAGGTATTTGTGCTTACCTAGTTTTGTTTTATGTGGGGTTTAGTCCCACATTGGCTAGTTGAACTTTAATATTATGTTTATTTTCCTATATAAGTAAATGATCTCATTGTAATATTCATGATTTGAAATACATTTTCATCTCATTATGTGTATAACAATTGTTTTGATTGAAATTATTTTTATCCTATCGAGTGTATGCTGAAGCATCAATGGATGTGGTAATGACCCATTGGAAAGATCTTGGTTAAAGGGTTTTGATAACACTTTCAGAATCAACCTTATTTGATAACACATATCCTCCTCACTTGTAATAGGATTAGGATACTTAGAACACATGATGAAGCTTTCTCATTTAACTTTTTTTTCTCTCCTAGCTCTATATAAATAACTCTTCTCTCCCATTATTATGTGATCAAAACACTTTTGTTGATATAGTCTTGATCTCATATTATTGATGCTTTATTTGCCTAAGGTCATTCTTCTCCTAGCTTCTTTATGATGTTTTAATTGGATATTTATTGTTATAAAATATTAATACTAGTGTGGAGTTTTCCCCTAATCGATATTTCCCCACTTATCACCTTTATCTCAAATTTGTGGCTTAGTTATATCAAGGTGATGCTAATCTTTTGCATTATATTTTCTCATTTATTTCAACATTATTTCATGATATATGTAATAAATCTAATATGGTATCAGAGCCTTGCTTATCTAATGTTTTTTTTTAGTGTTTATATAGATTTTAGGTGGAAAACCAGGTATTTTTAGACATCTTTTAACCATTAAATGCTAGTTTTATCACCATTTTGTATGCATAACTTAGTGTTTTTTGCTAATTATGTAAACTAATATCTATTGGATGAATTATTTACATTATATATTTTTTATAAGATGCTTAAGGAGGTTCTCAATCTTTTTTTAGTCTAAAAATTTTAATCCATTGAAAAATCTTCAACTCTCTATTTTAAATAATTAACTCTGAGTTTTTTTCAAGAATTCATTTTTTTCAGCTTGTTGGTTATTAACATTGTAGTTCAATAATAACATAAATATATGTCTGTATGTTTATCTTTATTTTTTTCAGCTCTATATGTTTTTTTCAAGGCTATGATTTTGTTTCAAGACTCATCATTATGCTCTTGTTTTTTTTCATGTCTCTTATTTTTAGCTCAAAGCAAAAAATAAAAAATAAAATAAAATACTCCTTTAGAAAATTTAAAAATGGCTTATATATTTAGAGATTAATTTTTTTAGTTAATATCTTTATCTCCATTATGTTTTTTTTAGTTTGTTACACCTTATTCATTTCTGTTAAGTACATTTCATTCTATTGTCTTTTTATTTTATATCCTTCTCTGGTGGTCCTTGCATCGAGATCTTATTTTCTAGCTATACACTTCTTTCCTTTTTTTTAATTCTAATCAAAACCAATACTTCCAATTTCTACACTTTTCATTTGTGTTTTTCTTCTAAGATTCATCTTTTTTAATCTCTCATTTTTTAAATTTAAATCTTTAACCTTCCTTGTGTAATGCTTCTTTTCATTTATCATGATGAATTTAGTATTTTTTTTGAATGTGGGTATAATGCCTCTATCATATTTACAATTTATTCCTTCCTAAATTCATTAAGCTTTGTTTTCACTTAAAAAAAACCTTTTTTGTTGTTCTTATATCTTGTTTTCTTATTCACCCATATGCGAGTTTTTGGACATGTTCTTTGATTTCATTATTTTATATTAGTGAATCTTTATTTTTTATAGTTTTTTCTTGGATTGTGTACCTTTTGGTATGTATTCTTCTCTTTGTAGTGTTCAATATTACCTATGCATTAGCATCTGAGGTGTTTTCCTTTTATTAGATGTGCTCTTTTAAAAATTATGCATATTAATTAATTTGAGATTTTATTTTATCATTTTTACATGTGGCATAGGTGATAATACACATATCTTGGTTTTAGGAAGTGTTGTTTATCTTGATTTTTTTAAAATCACATTTCTATTAATTACATAAATCCATTCATCATTTTTTTGTGGAGTAAAATGTTTGCAAATTGTTTTTTTTTCTAGATTAGTTTTTTTCATCATAAGGTTAATGCATATATGTTTTTTTAACATGCTTGGACATTCATGATAAAATTTTAAGTTATGAATTATTAAGATTTTTAAAATTTTATCACTTTACATCTTAATTCTTAATGTAATTTTTCATACTTTGTTAACTTTTTTCAAAATTCATAGAGATTTTGTTGAAGTTTTTTTACAAACTTTTTTTTGATATATTGTATGCTTATGCATTTTTTTCTCACTCTAAGGAAATTATGACATTTTCATAATTTGTTTCCTTTGTTATCATGGATTTAAAGTGGATACACACAAGAAATGATGCATTGATTAATAATCTTAAGAAACAAATTTTGAAAAAATTTAATGAAATTGGTGCTCTCAATTATCAACTTAAATGTTAGAATAAAACTATTCTTATTTTGAAAACTATGCACAATGAAAAATTATGTAAAATGAAACTTCTAGTTGACTCTCTAACAACCAAATTAACATATTTTAAATATGTGAAAAAATCTAATGTCATTTTTTCACCTCCAAAAGAGTGTATTAATATGAAACATAGAGTTTGTAACCCTGACTTAAAAATCATGCAATCCATGGAGCATATTGGTGGTGGTCTTGGTAAGTGAAAAAATGGTATTCTTGAACCTCATTTTCCTATTTCAAATGTAGAATGTAAAGGTTTTGGTTTTAAAGATTATATTGATTCTAATTCAAAATCATATTTTCCTTCTCATCAAAAGACTTATAATGAATTTTTTTATTATAATACTTTGAATGCTCATAATTTGGTTAAAAATAATAAGCCTTGTGCACATTATGGAGAACATGGGCATCATATATCTAAATTTTAGAAATTACAATCATCCCAATCTTGTGTTAAATCCATGCATGAGACTTTGCATTGTTAGAAAATGACTAAATATAATACCTCTAAGGGTAAAACTATTTGGATTCTTAAAAATAATGGATCCTCTAAAGACTTTGATGTGTTTTCATGAGATACTTCTTCAATTTATTCTCAATGCATATATTTTTCTAGTGACACATATTATTTGTATTTATTTTGATGAAACTCGTATTTTATGCATTCCTTTCTTTTTATTTCAAAGGAAATATTATTTGAATATATTAACTAACTTCTTTTTATGTAGAATTTCACACTTTTTTATGGAAGTTGTCTTTGATCAATTTGACTTATAGTACATACAATTTTATTACTTTATGTATGTAGATTATATATTTATGACATATTAGTTACTTAAATTTAAATATTAGTGTTAGTATGTTTATTTTATATAGTTTCATGGATCATTTCTTTTTCTTGTTGGTATTTTTTCTATTTTGGATCAACCACATTGATTAAATATGATTCTTGAATGTTATTGATGATCAAAATTTCATCCTTTTAACTTTTGAAAACACCTTCTCTTCTTATTTATTTCTAAAACATTTTTAATTCATATTGAAGGAAGTTTATATTAAGTTGGGGAGGGGAGGTGGCACTATGTAATTTCAACTCCCTTACTTATTTTTAAAAGGTTTTCTCCACTTTTATAAGCCTAAATTAATATTAAGGGGGAGTGTTGGATAATTAAGCTTATTTGGGTTCACTATATATTTTTAGGCTTATCCTAAATATTTTTTGTGTGTGCATTTATTATATTTATAAATGCAATTTTTTCTAACCTTTTAAGGTGTCACTCAACTATCTATTCTACTTGTTGGATTTGGAGTTAATTTCATAAATAAATCCTTCCCCCACATGACACACACATCCTCCTCACTCATAATATATTGGTACACTTGGCACACATGTTAAAGCTTGATCATGTACCTTATTTTCTCTCTTATCTCTATACAAATATCTCTCATCTCCCATTCTTATTAGACCAAAACACTCTTGTTGATCTAGTATTTATCTTACATTCTTGATGGTATCTTGAACTAGGGCCATTATTCTCCTAGATTATTCATAATATTATAATTAGAGATTCATTTTTATAATATTTTAATACTAGTTTGGGGTTTTTCTCCATTTGACAGTTTCTTCAACCTTAGTTTGCTTAATGTTTTTCATTTGTGCATCTTATGCCTATTAAAAAGGATATAAATAAAACCTTACTAGGATAATTTTTAGATTTAGTGGTTCCACTTATAATTTAATTCAAGTTCTTTTATTTCATATCCATGTTTATTTGAAATAAAAATGGAAATAATTAGTGACATTCCTAATTTTATACTAATGACAATACATTTTTGAAATGGGAATGTTAAAGAAACATATATTACTATTGAGATGTTTTCCATAATTGTCATTTTTTTGAAGGTGACTTCGATTAAAATTATCACAATATTAATTCTAATGTTTTTGAAAACCTTTGTCCCATAATCATGATACTATAAAATTTTATGAGATGTCCACACCTAATTTTTAAGCTTATATTTTTAAAATTCATAAATAAATAGAAGAATAGTGGATAATAATTACACCTATTAATATAACCCTAGATCCTTTAAATGTTCATAATACAAATATTACATGTTATCCTACAAAAAAGTAGAAGACAAAAATGTAGCAGTAAAAACATAGTATGATAAAAATGTAGTATGACAAAAACATCACAAGGATAAAACATAGCGAGGAAAAACATAGCAGTATTGTTAATGTCAATTTTTTTTTTCAAGTTTCAATTAAAGGCCCAAGCTCACGAGATCATATTTTCCTCTATTATTTTGCTTGTTAATTTAGTGCATTACTTTTCCATCATGAAATGTTAACTACTATCACTGAAATGAACTAGACAATAAGTAAATAATGTGATAATCAATAAAATATCCCAATCATGCTCTTCATGACATTTTTTCAATATTACCAATACCACTACATTTTTCCTCCCTATATTTTGTCCTTGAAACAGTTTTTCCATACTACATTTTTACCACTACATTTTTTACTACTATGTTTTTGTCCGCTATGGTATCACATAGAGCCTATTAAATGATCTATTTATTAATTTGGGTACTAGACTAGTTATCCTATTACGTCTAATAATACTTATATTCATGCCTTCACCTAGGTTTATTCTACCTTAGGTTACTCCAACTATTTTTTCATCACATACTACATATATTGTGCCTCAAACAACTAATGTACTAACTCAACTTACTCTTAATTCTTTCTCTCTTGGTCTTTATCATAATAAAATTACCAATCATGAATATTTTTATTTTAAAACTAATTATACAATGACTCATACACATGATACAACATATAAATATGCTTACATTAAATTATCTCTCCAAGACATGTATGCTCAAATTAATTTACCCAAGGATCTCAAAAATCTAATATTTTGGTTACTTCTCAATATATATTACACATATTTTTGGATCATGAGTACTCATTCACATTTTTACTAATGGTTTTATAGTGCACAAATTTGAAAAATATAATTATAAGGGTAATTTTTCACATAACATTTGTTTCTAATTTGATTCATATGACTTTGATCTTTTATAAAAGTCTAAAAGATTATGTCTTAATTACATCTATGCTTTAATTTTAGGCTTTATGAATGGATTTAAATATTTAGTCAATATATTATTATCTCATGTTTCCATAAACATTAACCAAAATGTCACATATTATCAACTTTAAAATATCAAACAATGCCTTAATAATAATGTCATTGATTATGTGCTTTAACTCAAGACTATAGTTAAAAAAATGTCTCATAAATTACTTGAAAGTGAGCTAAAAAATGATTCTTCATATATTTTTATTTAAAAACTTAAAAAAAAAACTATGTTTAACACTTACAAATATTTTAAGGAGATTTGACACATGTTTCACAACATGAACATCAATATTTTAGAGGTGAACATACCAAAATATAAGTCTAAATCCTCTACCTATATTATCATAAAAGTTAATAGCATAGTTAAAATCTAAGGCTAATGATGATCTAACCTTGTTTTCTAATAATTAATCCAAAAATATAAATATATTTTCACAACCACCTAACAAGATAGCTTTTGAAATTTATAGAGAGTAAAGAAAAATTAAAATGTTATATGAGCCTCTTCACAAAGTTTTTAAATAATCGATTGACTACAACATGATACGCTTAACTCCACCACATGAGTTGGATACTTCTCAAAAAAATAATTTAAAGAAAATTAATTAAATGAATATTGTGACTAACATATATCTTCTAGAAGTTATACCAATCTATACTTTTAATTGAAACATAAGATAAAAGACCTAAACAATTTCAATGCCATCCAATTTGAAGTCCGTAACACTATACTGAATTCCTTTTTCAAAATTCTAATGAATGATTAAAAATATTTAATAGTCCATTTTTGAAACATGATATTAAGAAATAAGACAATGTTTATATAGATACTATTTATGTGTCATTTGGTATACCAACTTAGGCAAAGTGAGGATTCACCCAATTTTTCTTATAAAGAGATGAGATATCCCCAAGTTTTATTACTTCTAAGTCTTGGATTGTAGAGCAACCCAATAGTTCATGTGAAACTATTACATTTCAAGGGGCATGATTAAAATAAATTTAGATAAATGATAAGTAATGATGATCTTATGGATTCGTTTCCTAGAAAATCATTAGTTTAGATTTATCATAGAAATATGACTAATGTAATAATTGTTTATTACATACATGAACTCAATAGTGCATTAATAATAATGACAAGGTTTACAATCATAGATTGTAACTTTGAATATAATCTACCTACTTTAATAGATTTATAAAAATAAAAAAAGAGAATGGGAAAGAGAAATATTTAAACCTATACTGCAGTGAAGATAAATATAATCTAATAAATTATATGGCATCCATGAAAACAATATGTTGTCTAACCAATATGCACACAACTATGAATATAGATGATACAAGAGTCTGAGGTATTAATCTATGAATAAACATAGACAAAATCAACATATAAATGCATAGAAAATGAACAACAATATTCAAAACCTTTTAATTGATAGATATTTCATTGAAAAACAATATTTAGATCCACCATAATCAAGAAAAGTTCAAAACAATGCTTCATAACAAGATTGATCACAAGAAAAAATAACTAAAAAAGTAAGAAATTGTAAGAAATAAGTGTTTGGTCCTTTATGTTACTCTCTAATACAAAAATAACCATCCCCTAACATAGTCTTATTGTTATATTTATATAGAGTTCAATCCAGATATGGAGACAACCCCTCCACTCATGAAGTGGCTCAAAATATTAAATACTCAGGTCAAGATCAAATGCCCAAATTTGATGCAAAAATAGATAATCTCAAGGTATTTAATTCCAATAAAATTGATAAAAAAAATCCTCATTAAACTAAATAAGTCACTAGTTAAATTGTTAAATTATCCATGGGTTTATATTTAAGATAAAAATGCCTCCTTTGAATGAAACTTTTACCATTTAATATTAGTAATAAGGTAGTATTAAAATACCATTTTATTCATATTTACATAGGTTCAAGTTAAATATCCCTCCTTTTGATGTGTTATCATTGTATTAAGAGTTGGGGTAAACTTTATTTTTCAAGTTGTGAACACTCTTCTTGATAGTGGCCATAATATTTACTATGATGATCAAACCTGACTAAGGCATTTTTGTCTTTTTATGGCCTTTGATTGCCTGATATGATGTGCACATCATCCACTTAGGTCAATAGTATTATCTAATATTTATTGAAATCTTTGTATATTTAATCATTTTGGTAGTAGTGGACCAACTTCAATTTGATTATGTAAATTAATTTGGACACACAGTTGGTATTTGGCTTTGGTAGGGAAGACATGCAAGATGACCATCAAATCTACGCTCTAATAAAGTTGATATAAAGGCCCACATGCCTTTTTTGGTTAGGAATTGTCAAGTGTCTACTTATCACTATTTAAAAAAGATAATGTGTCTCTTTTGAGGGTATCCTTACTATGTGGTAGACACTCACTTATTTACTTGATCTATTGGTGTTAGGACCCTTTGAATTTTATTGGCTATAGTGAGGTGATATTTTTCCACTTGGAAATATCTAGCTCACCTAGGATTTTGATGGTCTTCCCTCTATGTATGGTTGGTCCTAGAGACATAATGGAGTAGGATTTTTCCACATCACATCATCCCATTTAGACAGATGATATGTTAGAATATCACTTATATTGGTCATTCTTGGGTTGTGGAGAAGTGGGATTTTATGACATGGTGTCATCATGTTCATTCAGGAGCTTGCAAGCTTTGATCGATGTCCCATTTATTAAAGTGCCTTAAAAAAGTGATATTTAGACACTTAGAAATATGTCATTCATCCAAGGGTTTAGGGATTTTATAACTCAACTAAGTCTTAGTGCCATGAGAAATATTGTGTGACAAATTGGACCATTAGCCCTTATGAGAAATGAATTAGTTGTTAGTACTTTGATTTATGAAATCGACTAATTATAAAAGTCCTAAAAGAAACCTTATCCATTTTTAGCCCAATTATGAAGTAGAAGTGGATTAAAATGGATGAATAAAAACATCTCCCATTTTTCAACCTTATCTAATTTAGTCTAACTCAAGATAAAATGACTAAATTTCAAGGATAGAATAATGCATAAACATTTAGTCAACTCAAGTGAATGGAAAAAGGACTAAATTCTAAGGGAAAATATACAGAAAATAAAATCTAAGATTAAATAAATAATCTATATAGTTCCAAGGTTGTTTTCCATTTTGATGGCTTTTATAGGCCAGTTGATCATCAATTTAATCTTAGATAGTGTGACATGGATGGTATCATATCATCCAATTACTAGGTTCATGACATGCAAAATCCATTCATTCATCTAGGGCATAATTGATCATCCACCTACTACTGACCTATGTAGTCTTGATGAGGTGAGATATTGACATGTGTTAAGATTTGTCCTTCCTGGGGCCTTGTTGAAGGATTGTAAACATATGAATCATTCTAAGGAGTAAGGAAATATGAAATTTCCATGTGGTATGATATCAATAACTTGGGATTTCAACTATTGGTTGTAATTATATAGAGAGACCTAGGATCACGATGAAGTATGATCATACCATGTGACATGATCCTATGCATCTAGAAGGTCTACGGTTTGGGGTCATAGATATAAAATTCATGATGAAGTGGGGATCATGAATCATGAAACATGTTAGTATCTTAAGGATTCAATAGGTTTAAGGCTTGATTTAAAATTTTAAATGTCCTTAGGAAGTGTTGGAATGAGATTCATGCACAAGGAAAGATCTCACTTAACTAGGGACTAAAAGGCTTTAAAAAAAATGTTTAAATCCCAAAAGAACCAAAGGGAGTGAATTATTGACACTTAGTAGATCTGGGCTTGTTTTGGGACTCATGTGAGAAGAAATGACTATTAGCTAGGGGAAATAGCTCTTATGTTTTATGTTTAAATTTTCAAAAAACTAAAGCATTAAACAAAAAAATGGCAAAATGTAATAAAAATAACAAATAAAGACAATCATTTTGCCAAATTTTAAGCCAATAAATCTAACATGAATAAAATTACCAAGTATAAAAATGAAATCCATAGGAATATTAATCCATTTTACCTTTAAATGGATAAAATATAGATCAGATTGCTAAAGAAAATATTCATGAAAAATATAGAATAGTAAGTAATTTATACAAATCTGAGTTGAAATCATTAAAAAATAGAATTTTAATGTGGTTAAAAACATGATCTAAAAAAAATCAAGACTTATCCTATTTAGACAAATTTAGATATTTGTATCAATTATTTCTTAACTACAATCATCCTTATACCAAGTATATATAATAAACATTTAAAGTTTGGAATTGTTTAGAGCAACAATTAATATAAAGGCTCAAATTATAGCATCCCAATTACCCTTTTCAAATTATATCAATAGATTAAATAGGCCCAAGGCAAAAACTTAATACAACTAAAAGACCTTAAACCAAAGAAAAAAATAGGTTTGCTGATTTCAATGATGAAATTAGGGCATGTTGTGTAAGAAACAAAAGATACATATATACATTAACAAATAATATCCAATGATAATTTCATTGATAATATTATATGTATGGTTACTATTTCAAAATAACAATCTGTAGTAACTACATTATATGACCATGAGATTCTAAAGATGATTAAAATAATGGTCCAATCTATAAATAGGAGTATATTGATTCAAATATTATGATTACACATAGCATTATGGCAAATAATGGTTCAAGTCAAAATTTAATTATGATGTCATTTATTACTAGTTGATTTTATACTCAATGATACTTAATAGGTGCAAACATGTTATTTAAGAATTATTCTAGTCCTACATAGACACCCATTTATGGTATCACATTAAAAATCATTATAGATCCTACGACATTATCAATATCATTTAATGGTATTATAAGATAGTGGGACATATAATCTATTACTTGGATGCCCATGGCTAAATCAAATGATAATAGTCCCTTCCACATTCCATTATCACTTTAAGTTTGTGTATAATTACAAATTATATACTATTCATTGCACAAATTACAAGTTTCCTATCCAACCTATTAAAAACATGATATGTTACCTAAAATGCTTAATAAAAATAAAATCATTTAGCTTTGTGTTGTATCTACTATTATTTAACCTCATAAGTCATCCTTCCTACAAATATTTCATCTACAATTACAACTTATTGAGTCACAGTTCCTATAGTTATGAACTTGATAGCTACATCAACACACTATATAGTACCTTCTAATTAATGTCCTAAAATTGATCTACACCCTCTAGCAACATTTTAGACCAAATCACTAGTAAAAAGTTCAACTCTGCAAAGAAACATCTAAACCACTACACATATTTTCCAAGAATTTAAAGTAGATCCTTGAACACATTTCCTTAATATATTTTTTTGGGTGATGATTTAGGTTATCATACAACTCATGACTGTATTTATGATACTCATATTTATTCACGTAGCTCCATAGGTCAAGGACCTCGTACTAAATATGGAATCATTATCTATTCATGTTATCCCATCCCATGTCCTTCATCAGTACATCCTATTGTACTATACTTTATTTTTTAATATTTATTCTATGTCATACCTTTCATATGCCTTTATCCATTAACTGATAACCTTAACTAATCTTCTTATAATATTGAAATTTATGTTCTATGTTTGTCTTGCATTGACATTATTCTATCCCCTTAATTTGTTTTTCTTTATATGCTAGACTTTCCCTTGCCTCTTGATTGTTGATCCCATCCTAGACAACTATGCATATTTATGAGTGATTATACCATACATATCAATAACACCTATAGTATCATGCATTACTTTTTAAGGAAATTTCAGGTTATTTTGAATCCTCCTCTTCATCCATCTTTCAATTGTTTTTCCTTTTAACTTGCCTAATTTCCTTATTTTTTTCTTGATTTCTCCCCTTAGCTCCTTTTCTTTCTTGATATAAGTATACTTTATTATTATACCATTTTACCCTTATATTCCTCTTTGTTTGATATTATTTTATAAAGTTATAAAAATGTAAAAATATAACATATATTAAAAAAAACCTTTATCTTTTTTGATGGATACATATCATTCTTAATTAATTATTCTAGTTTTTTTACATATAAATGTTAAAAATGGCACTCTCACACAGTGTTATTTGAGTGATTGAGATGAAATACATATATGTTACATATAGACATCAATTTTAGATGCTACACATCTTCATCATACTCATTGTAAAGGCATTTCACATTAGTGGCATGCCTTTTACTAGGGGAATATTTATTTAGTGATTTTAAAGTGATATCCTTCCCCATTTTAATTTATAATTAAGACCACATTAACTATATTAATATCCTTCATTCCGACTTTTTATTTTTACTCTTTATCTATAATTATCGTCTTAAAAAAAATCTATGGGTGCATATGTAAGTATTCCCTTGATCTACTTTTAATAATATAACATTAATGGGAAATATTATATATATAGGATATAATTAAATTAAATAAGAGGATAAACTAATTGAAAGGCTTCAATGAATCATATTATATTAAGATTTCTCCTCTCCCCTCAAAGAGGATAATGATATTGTAATGCAATTATGCTACATTTTTTACGAAATAGAATCTTTTTATATTCATTTGAATTATTATTATTTTTAGTTGAATTATTTTTATAGTATATTAAAGGGTCATATAATCTAATATCAGATCTCTTTCTAGGGTCATTTTCTTGCAATAGTTTTAGTGGTTTAGATTTTTATGCTTTTATAAATAGTATGGTCTCACATTGACCAATTAGGATCTTGGTGATCATAAATCCATAAAATGGTGATGAAATAAAGATTATTTCCCATTTTTTCCTTATTATTTTCCTCTATTTATTAATTATGTTTGATAGTTTTTAAAACTAACATAAGGCTATTATGTTAACCTAAGAGGTTATCAATTTTCAATAATTCCATGGAGTGAGGGATTATGTATCAAGAGGTTATCATTTTTGCTTGATTAAATGTAATTTTTGGTATATAGGAAGATCCCCTATTTGTTTTCATAGCTTATCCATAGGAAGCCTTTGGTCTTTTAATTCTATAATACACTAGTAAGTAGTTATCCTTGAGAAGTTACTTGCATTATACCTTGGATATGGGATAGTGTGATACATAATGGTTATTTTTCATAGTTATAAAATGTAAAATATTAAATTAAAAATATTTTTAAAATAATATTATTATATTTTAAATCTCATAGAGAAAACACACCCTATATTATCCTTCCATGTAATCCTAAAATTCCTATAATCAGAAATTTGAATTTGTTTTTTTTGAAAAT
Organism: Torreya grandis; assembly: GCA_037957365.1. Lineage (NCBI taxonomy): Eukaryota > Viridiplantae > Streptophyta > Pinopsida > Cupressales > Taxaceae > Torreya > Torreya grandis. Next base: position 359,432 of record JARHVA010000412.1, read on the forward strand.
GTAGTAATAGCCAATAGTCAGAAAAAGAGTAACATATTATTATAGTAAATGAAACATAGTAATTAAAATAGATAGAGGGTGGATTCTACTATAAATTGGTTATTTAAAATCAATTCAATATTTAATCAATAAAAAAGTTTTTTAAAAAAGTATAATTTTTTATCCATAGGGAAAATATATCATTGTGATTTTGTCATTGAGATGATTATTATTATAGTTATTTTAAAATTTTGGATTTATTTTTCCATTTTTCTTGCGATATCAAAAACATTTTTTTCTCCATTTTGAAAATTATACTATTACAATAATTTCATTAAACTGATAATTTTAACATATTACTTTAGAAAAGCTTTTCTAACACCCATGGACTCCTCTAGTTTATGGTTTTCACCTGTGAAGGGGGACATGGCCCAAAAAATTGAGGAAATTTGAGGTGAATATGAATCTCATCTCAAATCATGAATCACTGAGTTGAATAAGTAAATTCATGACATTAATGCAAAAAATACTGATTATATAAAATATTAAAGGGAGACAATCATTCTAAAGGTAGTTTTTAAATCCACGACCATGTTATGTGGCCCTAAATATATATTTCAAATATTTGATGGTACATAACTAAAAAAATATATTTACCATGCTAAATAATATTTCATCTTACAATAATACATTAGTAGTGGACAAGGTACCCTTCACATTATTTCACTTAGAGAAGGAAGCTATCCATGGTTTCCATGATATCAAATACATCATACATACCCCCTTGAAACTATTTTTTAATTTTATTGGGTTCTCTTTAGTCCCAATGTTTATGATTATTTTCCCATATCCCTCATTAAAATATACTAAATTCAAATGTTTTTCAAATGTCAAACTAAAATTAAAAAGTTAGCCAACCAAACTAAAGGGTTACATGATCATTTTTTCAAGATTTTTTTCATCAATGGGTTCAAATATATAATTAACATTAAGGAAACATGTTTAAACCAAATAACATGATATAATAATTAATATTGACCAATATTATGAAGATAATATCATTTACAACATTGATCATCCATTTTTTGTTATTTCAAGACATCAACAAAACCATGGCCAATCAAAAACCCTCTAAAATTCACCCCCATTAGATTCCCTATAAAGGTAAAAAAGTTCACTCATTAAAAAAAGACTGTATTAATATTGTGATGAAAAATTCACTATAAGACAAAAATACATTTAAAAAATATATTTTATAAGTCATGATAGAATGTTGAAGAATGGGAAGGTACTCAAGATTCCAATGACAAATAAACTTAAGCCAAAGAATCTAGTACCATGGAGTTGCACCCTATAATTTTGATGCATGCCTTAGCTAGGATAACTAATCCTTAAATGATGAGATTAAAGGGGTATTTTTAATAAGTAACTCCTCACTATTCTCATTTAATTGAGTAGTACACATAATTTCATTAGTCCTTGATTGTCCAAACATGTTAAATATTTTGTACACCCTAGCTATATATTTGTCAATGATTTCCAATGGAGGAACATTGTCTTTTTAAGGAAACTTGTTAGGATTGTGGAGCTAAAAGCTTCACTGATGCAAACAGGAGAGGAGGTTGCTGAAGGTTGCTGAGTTGCAGAGAAGTTGGGGTCGGTCTGATCAGCCGACGTCGGCAGGATAGCAAAGAGAAGCAACCGATGTCGGTCATATATCGGCCGACGTCGGTCACCTCTAGGCAGACAGGGACCGACGTCGGTCACCTGTGTGGTTCGACTGTGAGCTATCTACGGGCAGTTAGCTAACGAACCAAGTGTTTACATGAAGAGATCTAATTTTAGACTGAGAGCTGCGGATATAATTATTGTAATTAGATGTCTAATTATTGTTTGGATGAGATCTATATAATAGACTCATGGTTGTATTGGAAAAGTGTGCTAGGGAGTAAGAGAGCATAATTATAAACTCCTTCTGTGTGTGAGGAGAGCAATGGTGCATTCCTCCTAGTGCCACAGTACCAGGTGTGTTGGTGCTGGATTGGAGAGCCAGCTGGGTTCTTCAGGAGTGTAGGATCTTGGTCACAGTTGCATGGCCTATATAGGAGATCTACATGGTAAGTAAGATCGTTGATCTGCAGGTGTATGTGTATGCAAGGTCGAGGTTCACAGGTGAGCAGAACCGTTGTTTGATTTGTAGGTGTGCAAGGTCATATAGACAACAACACAACAGGGAGCAGTATCAGGCAGGATCTACTTGGAGTACAGGTGTGTACTCGGATAGAGCAAGAGAGGAAGGCAAGGAAGTTCCTTCCATAAGTATGGTCTGTTGAATTGCAGGTTGTTGCAGATTCATGGGAGATCTACTTGAAGTACCTTGAGTACTTGTGGAGCACGTGGAGTGCTTGTGGAGTGCGTGGAGCACTTGTGTTGTGCATGGAGCATGGGAGGTGAACACCAACTCTGTATTTGAGTTGGGTGTTGGGACCTGTGAGAGGGAGAGCTTTGGGGAGAAGAAGTACTATTCACTTGAGGTGTGGGAAACCTCTGTAAGGTGGTGGAGAAGAAGTGGCATCTTCTTTATTGTATTCTTTTCTGTATAAAGTGTTAATACAAGTTGTGTATTGTCTCTCATATGCTGTGTTATTCTAAATTCTAGTTACTTGGTGAATCTAGTTTATTTCCGCATATTAAGTTGTTTGAAGTTTGGTAATCAATTGTATGTTTCCGGTTTCGCATCCTGACAAGTGGGATCATGTTGGGGGATCAAACCAACAATAGATTACACTTGTGAAAGCAATAAATGCAGAAATAAATCAGATAGATAAGTAACTGAAATGATAAATAGCACAGAACAAGATATACAAGAAAACACCCTAAAAACTTGTATTGAAACTCTTTACAATAGGAATACAATATGAAGAAACTTCGTTCTTCCACACCTCTCTCAGATGCACACAAGATCTCTCACTAGATCTCTATTCCTCAAGAGCTCACTCTCAAGTACATTCAAATCCAACAACCTAGATTGATGCAACTCTGTACTGTCCTTCAAACATTCACAATGTTCTACTCTTACAGTTCTACACACATTCTACAATTCTAAGCTAAGAAGATCTTCCTACATATAGAAATAGGGAACTTGAGCATGCTCTTACAACAAACAGTTAAGCCTCTTGAACAAGGGCTCTAAAAATAATATTGCTAACAATAGAGACGCAAGCTTGAGTCCACGACTCAAACTTATCATGCAAACACTCGCTGCCGTCCATGGAAATAGATTTCTGGACACGCAGGTAACCGACGTCGGTTCCTGCCTGTTCACCTGTGACTGTCGCCGGTCGACCATATTGCCGACGTCAGCGCCTCTGCAACTGCTACTAACCGACGTCGGTCGCTCCTGACCGACGCCGGCGTCTGTGTAGACCCGAACCTGTTTAAGTATGCTCCTTGGTGAAGCTTTTAGCTCCACACCCTAACAATCTCCCACTTGGAGATAAACCAGCTGCACCAACCTGTACAGCATCATCTTCTAGCTCCTCCATCTTCAACTCAATCATGAAGACCAATAGAAGTTGAATGAAGATTCAACTTCTCCATCGTAACCGGCTTTGTTAGCATATCAACAGGATTCTTGTATGTATGAATTTTCTCCAGCTTCAAATCACCATCTTCCAATACCTGCCGTATGAAGTGGTACCTTAGCTGTATGTGCTTGGTTCTAGAGTGAAAGGCTGGGTTCTTGGCCAAATGGATTGCACTCTGACTGTCACTGTACAATCTGCAACTCCCATGCTCCCTTCCAAGCTCTTCCATGAACCGTGTCATCCATATCATCTCCTTGCTAGCTTCTGTAGCTGCAATATACTCTGCTTCTGTAGTTGACAAGGCTACAACCTTCTGCAACTTAGATATCCAACTAACCGTTGTTCCACCTACAGTAAAAACATAACCTGTGGTGCTCCTCCTGCCATCCAAATCTCCTGCCATATCTGAATCTACATAGCCATGTAGAGAAGTATTTGAACCTCCATAGCATAGGTGCTTGCTGTTGGTTCCTCTCAGATATCTAAGGATCCATTGAACCGCTTTCCAATGTTCCTTACCTGGATTGGCCATATACTTGCTTACTAATCCCACTGCTTGGGCAATATCTGGTCTAGTACACACCATTACATACATCAAACTCCCTACTATGGAGGAATATGGAACTGTACTCATGTACTCTACCTCATCATGTGAATTGGGACATTGTTCTTTGCTTAGCTTAAAATGTCCAGCCATAGGTGTACTTACCGGTTTCGCATCCTGCATATTAAACCTCTCCAACACCTTGTTCACATAATCTTCTTGAGACAATATCAACCTGTGATTTTTCCTATCTCTCGTAATGCTCATGCCAAGGATCTTCTTAGCTGCTCCCAAATCCTTCATGGCAAACTTTTGAGCTAACTTCTCCTTAAGCTCAGAGATATCCTGCATGTGAGACCCTGCAACCAGCATGTCATCTACATACAACAATAGAATAATATATCTACCATTATCAAATCTCTTGAAATATACACAATGGTCTGATTGACACCTACTGTAGCCATGCTCAGTCATAAACCTATCAAATTTCAAGTACCATTGCCTTGGAGCTTGCTTGAGGCCATACAAGCTTTTCTTTAACCTGCACACAAATTTCTCCTTACCCTTGACCTCGAAACCTTCTGGCTGTTCCATATAAATTTCCTCATCCAAATCTCCATGAAGAAATGTTGTCTTAACATCTAGCTGCTCGAGATGCAAATCCTCAAAAGCAACCAAAGACAATACAACCCTTATTGAAGTCATCTTAACAACCGGAGAAAAAATTTCACCAAAGTCAATACCTAGCTTTTGTGCAAATCCTTTTACCACTAATCTGGCCTTATATCGCATCTGACCATCCTCACTTTCCTTCAACCTGTAGGTCCATCTGTTCTTCGGTGTTCTCTTACCAACTGGCAATTCAACCAAATCCCATGTTTGGTTCTCTCTTAAGGACTCCATCTCCTCAACCATGCCACGCACCCACTTACTCCTGGACTCCACCTGTAATGCTTCTTCAAAACTTTCTAGTTCTCCACCATCAGTTAGCAATAAATAATATAAGGAAGGAGAATATCTAAGTGGAGGCTTACTTACCCTTTCAGACCTCTTGGTGGGTGTCTTGGACTTGTTTTCAACAATCTGTCCACCCAAATTTTCTGACAGTGACCGACCTCGGCCACCTGTAGACCTGTCACTCGCCGTCGTCGGTTCTACCTGACCGACCTCGGTGCCTGGTCTACCGACGTCGGTCTCTGTATGACCGACATCGGTTTCTATACTGTCGACGTCAGTCTCTGTGTTTTCCTGCAAGTGATTATTTCTTTTTCCTGCGAGCTCATTTTGGACCATAACTTCGTCCAATTCACTATTGCTCTACCCAGATTGATCCAGCTTCCTTATCTGATCACTGTACATCACTCTTTCATTGAAAACAACATCACGGCTCCTGATTACCTTGTTAGTTCCTAGATTCCAAAATCTGAAACCAAAATCATCTGAGCCATAGCCTATAAACGTGCACCTCATAGACTTAGGATCAAGCTTCTTTCTATTTTCCTTATCTATATGCACAAAGGCTTCACTACCAAAAACTTTGAGATATGAGAGATCTACCTTTTTACCTGTCCATGCCTCTTCTGGAATTCCACCATCCAGAGCTGTAGAGGGTCCTCTGTTGATCAGGTACACTGCGGTGTCAACTGCTTCTGCCCAAAACTCTAAGGGCAACCCTGCATGCAATCTCATACATCTTGCACGCTCCATGATAGTTTTGTTCATCCTTTCAGCAATACCATTCTGCTAAGGTGTCCTTGGAACCGTCCTTTGCCTACGGATTCCTTGTGTATAACAATACAATTTGAACTTAAGACTGCAGAACTCACCGCCATTATCAGATCTCAAGCACTTTAACTTTCTGCCTGTTTCATTCTCAACCATAGCCTTCCAAAACTTAAAAGTCTCAAAAACATCATATTTCTTTTTAATACAGTAGATCCATACCTTTCTTGTGGCGTCATCTATGAATGTAACATAGTACCATGATCTGCCAATAGAGGCTACCTGAGCCGGTCCCCACACGTCTGTGTGAACAAGCTGCAACTTCTGCCTTTTCTTAGTAGACCCAGTCTTGAGAAAACTAACCCTTTTCTATTTCCCAAATACACAATGCTCACAAAACTCTAGATCCATACTTTTCAAATCTGAAAGCATACCTTTAGACTTAAGTATTGACATCCCCTTCTCACTCATGTGGCCAAGCCTTGAGTGCCACAATTTACAATCCACACCTGAAGTAGATAAAACTGAAGGAGATTTGTTAGTAACACAATTACACAAGTAGAGAGTACCTTCTCTCTTACCTCTGGCCATAACTAGTGCACCCTTGGTCACCTTCCAAGAATCTGCTGTGAGAGTTACTGTACAACCCTCATCACCTAGCTTACCTGCAGAAATCAAATTTCTCTTTAAACTAGGAACATGCATCACTTCTCTCAACACCCATGTGTTGCCATTCTGCATCTTTAGCTGCACTTTACCTTTGCCAATAATCTTACAAGGCTCATCATCCCCTAAGTACACTATTCCAAAATCTCCATGGATATAGTCACTGAAATACTCTCTGTTAGGGGTAGCATGGAAAGATGCACCAGAATCTAATACCCAAGATTCTATGTTATTATGCAAGGAGAAAATTAAAGCATCCTGTGCAATACCTGCAACCTTGGCTTCTTCCTTTCCTTCGTGTTGGTTGTCCTCCTTGGGCTTTGACCAACAATCTCTGCTTATGTGCCCCATCTTTCCACAGTCCCAGCATTGTGGCTTCCTGCCATTCCTGGATTTGAATCTTCCTCTCACCTTAGACTTAGATCTTGATCTCCTCTTGCTCTTTTCTTTTTCCCTTTCCCTGCTCTCAAAATTTAAAGCATTCCCAGATGTCTCTTCTGTGCTTTTCCTGCGTATTTCCTCATTCAAGATAACACTAACCACATCCTCTACTTTCAAAATATTTGATGCAGATGCAGTATTAGAAACTGCCATTACTAAGCCATGCCAGCTTTCAGGCAAAGAACATAATATCAAAAGAGCTTTTATTTCATCTTCAAATACAATATTGACAGAACTTAACTGATTAACAATTCCATTGAAATCATTCAGATGAGTAGAAACAGATCCACCTTCATTCATATGCAAATTAAATAATTGCTTCATAAGATATACCTTATTTGAAGCTGAGGGTTTTTCATACATATTTGCTAACGTGGTCATCAACTCTACCGTAGTTTTTGCCTGTGACAAATTACATATCACAGTGGAGGCCAGACTCAGTCTTATAGACCCAAGAGCCTTTCTGTCAAGAACTTCCCATTATTCATCCTCCATGTCCTTGGGCTTCTTTGCTATCCCACCTAACGGTAAGTAGAGATCCTTCTGATACAAATAGTCCTCTATCTGCATTCTCCAATGTTGTTAGTTCTTGCCATTAAACTTTTCCATTCTCAGCTTACTTTCTTCTGCCATTGCTTCTCCCACTCAAACAGAAATTCCTGCAAAAACACCTGTGAGCAACCTGTAATCTGTAACCTGTAACCTGTAACCTGTAACCAAGGCTCTGATACCACTTGTTGGGGGATCAAACCAACAATATATTACACTTGTGAAAGCAATAAACGTGGAAATAAATCAGATAGATAAGTAACTGAAATGATAAATAGCACAGAACAAGATATACAAGAAAACACCCTGAAAACTTGTATTGAAACTCTTTACAATAGGAATACAATATGAAGAAACTTCGTTCTTCCACACCTCTCTCAGATGCACACAAGATCTCTCACTAGATCTCTATTCCTCAAGAGCTCACTCTCAAGTACATTCAAATCCAACAACCTGGATTGATGCAACTCTGTACTGTCCTTCAAACATTCACAATGTTCTACTCTTACAGTTCTACACACATTCTACAATTCTAAGCTAAGAAGATCTTCCTACATATAGAAATAGGGAACTTGAGCATGCTCTTACAACAAACAATTAAGCCTCTTGAACAAGGGCTCTAAAAATAATATTGCTAACAATAGAGACGTAAGCTTGAGTCCACGACTCAAACTTATCATGCAAACACTCGCTGCCGTCCACGGAAATAGATTTCTGGACACACAGGTAACCGACGTCAGTTCCTGCCTGTTCGCCTGTGACCATCGCCGGTCGACCATATCACCGACGTCAGTGCCTCTGCAACTGCTACTAACCGACGTCGATCGCTCCTGACCGATGCCGGCGTCTGTGTAGACCCGAACCTATTTAAGTATGCTCCTTGGTGAAGCTTTTAGCTCCACACCCTAACAGATCAGAGCATGTTTGTTGTTCTAGATTCCTGACAAGTGGTATCAATGCCTTGGTTGTAGGTTCTTGAGCTCGATACCGACAAGTGGTATCAGAGCTAAGGTTGCAAGAAGCAGGTTGTGTTTTGGTTACAGGGCACTCTCAGGGGTTTCTGATTGAGTGGGAGTAGAGCAACGGTAGATCAAAGTAAGCTAAGAATGGAGGAGTTGAAAAGCATAGACGGTTACTCACGGTCTGATGGAAAGAAAGAGCAGGTAAAAGAACATTGTTGGTTGGTAATAGATCAGCATGAAGAAACTGAAGATACAGATGTAGCAGGGGTTGTTGCATAGGATGTGTTTGCAGGTTTCTTGGATAAAGTTGAATCTTGGATAAAAGATTCGGTTGCCTCTTTCCATGCAGCCCCAGGTAGAGGAGCTGGTAAGCCTTGCTAAAGAATTGGCAAAGAGGAAGTGAAGCTGAAATTGCAGGCGGCCAACACACAGGTGTTGATGAAGGTCATGCAGGTCCCAGGTTTGGAGATATGGCTAATTTCTTCAGAAAGATTGGGTGATGAGAGATGCACAAGAACTCTCACAGTGGTAGCACTTGAATTAGCTGGTGGTAAGAAAATAGGTATACTTTATCTACTTGTTTATATTACTGATTCTTCTTCTATTGCGGAGACGTGGCTTCGTAGGCTTGGTCACATGAGCAGGAAGGAGATGCATGTTCTTAAGTGGAAGACAGATATATTTGACAGGCTTAAGAACTGGAAAGCCTTGGTGTTCTTGGAGGAGATGGCGGATAGAGTTCAGTGGATGAGGCTGGATACATTTGAGCAGGGCAGTTTGGACATGGAGATTGATCCAAAGGAGCTCGCGGGTAAAAAGTCATCACTCACAGGTGAACACAGACACCGATGTCGGTCAGGAGGAACCGGCGTCGAACAGACAGGTGCCGATGTTGGTCATGTGCAGACCGAAGCCGGCGATGTCAGACAGGGTAAGACCGACGTCGGTCATGGGACCGACGTCGGCAGTATAAGACCGATGTCGGTCAGGAGGACCGACGTCGGCAGCAGGGACACTGCAGGGTCGGTAGTCAAGTACAGACGCATGGAACCGACATCGGTCGGATGCAGACTGTGGAGTGACTGAGGTCGGTCACTGTAACGAATTTTGGGTGGACAGCATGTTGTCAAGGAGTCTCAAACACCCATACAGAGGACTGAAGGCGTAAGTAGGCCCTCAATTTGTGTTCCTCTTCTTCATACTTGTTGCTGATTGTAGAGCAGGAAGGATCCAGGAAACAGGTGTGAGCTAGGCAGGATTATGATGCAGAACCAGATGGGAGTTTTGGTAGGTTTGCCAGCTGGATGAAAGCACAGAGACGAATGGATTCCTTAGTAGAAGAATAGAGAGAACGGATACATGAGACGGAAGACCAGGCATATGGTCTTGAGGAGCTGCAGGACAGTGGTACCAGGTTTGACAGGTGGAGGACGAAGCATGGCTTCAGTCAGTGTCAGGTAACTACTGTGGTTTAACTTACCAGGGGGATGATGATTGCAACATCATTCTGTTGCTGTATGTGGATAGTATGCTAGCTAGCAGGGGTGTACATACAGGGTTTTGCTGAGCTAAGGGTAAGATTAGTTCAGTGGCATGTCAGGAGGAGTTTGGAGCAGCGGAATTCTTTGACATGGGAGGCATGGAGATCACAGGTTGATTTTGTCTCGAGTGGGAGCTGATGTGAATCAGGTGTTGGCGAGGTTCGGGATGCAGAACTGGAGCACACTAAGCGTTGGACAGGTACAGTGTCCGAAATCACATGAGGTCTGGTATAGACCTGAGTATTCCCATGCAGTGGGAGCTGTCAGAGTTAGGAGCCAATTCGGGGAAGTGGGTTCTCAGGTTTTTTGAGAGGGACCGGCAGCAGGTGTTGCTATGCAAGGTCAGGACTTCACTACATGGATTTATAGGTTCGGATGTGGCAGGGTACTCGGATGACAGGACGTACATCACAGGTTGTGTGGTGGGTTGTCTTCAGGTGGGAGCTTGAAGAGGGATACAAACCAGGAAATAGATTAGACAGAGTATAGGTACAGGTACAGTGCAGCTGTTTATCTCCAAGTGGGAGATTGTTAGGATTATGGAGCTAAAAGCTTCACTGATGCAAACAGGAGAGGAGGTTGCTGAAGGTTGCTGAGTTGCAGAGAAGTTGGGGTCGGTCTGATCAGCTGACGTTGGCAGGATAGCAAAGGGAAGCAACTGACGTCAGTCATATATCGGCCGACGTCGGTCACCTCCAGGCAGATAGGGACTGACGTCGGTCGCCTGTGTGGTTCGACTGCGAGCTATCTACGGGCAGTTAGCTAACGAACCAAGTGTTTGCATGAAGAGATCTAATTTTAGACTGAGAGCTGTGGATCTAATTATTGTAATTAGATGTCTAATTATTGTTTGGATGAGATCTATATAATAGACTCATGGTTGTATTGGAAAAGTGTGCTAGGGAATAAGAGAGCATAATTATAAGCTCCTTCTGTGTGTGAGGTAGAGCAATGGTGCATTCCTCCTAGTGCCACAGTACCAGGTGTGTTGGTGCTGGATTGGAGAGCCAGCTGGGTTCTTCAGGAGTGTAGGATCTTGGTCACAGTTGCATGGCCTATATAGGAGATCTACATGGTAAGTAAGATCGTTGATCTGCAGGTGTATGTGTATGCAAGGTCGAGGTTCACAGGTGAGCAGAATCGTTGTTTGATTTGCAGGTGTGCAAGGTCATATAGACAACAACACAACAGGGAGCAGTATCAGGCAGGATCTACTTGGAGTACAGGTGTGTACTCGGATAGAGCAAGAGAGGAAGGCAAGGAAGTTCCTTCCATAAGTATGGTCTGTTGAATTGCAGGTTGTTGCAGATTCATGGGAGATCTACTTGAAGTACCTTGAGTACTTGTGGAGCACGTGGAGTGCTTGTGGAGTGCGTGGAGCACTTGTGTTGTGCGTGGAGCATGGGAGGTGAACACCAACTCTGTATTTGAGTTGGGTGTTGGGACCTGTGAGAGGGAGAGCTTTGGGGAGAAGAAGTACTGTTCACTTGAGGTGTGGGAAACCTCTGTAAGGTGGTGGAGAAGAAGTGGCATCTTCTTTATTGTATTCTTTTCTGTATAAAGTGTTAATACAAGTTGTGTATTGTCTCTCATATGCTGTGTTATTCTAAATTCTAGTTACTTGGTGAATCTGGTTTATTTCCGCATATTAAGTTGTTTGAAGTTTGGTAATCAATTGTATGTTTCCGGTTTCGCATCCTGACAAGTGGGATCAGAGCATGTTTGTTGTTCTAGATTCCTGACAAAACTAACACAATATTTGTATATATGCGAGGGAATTAACCATAATAAAAAACATATTTAACTTTCACTTGGGTGGTCTAGATATGATGTGCTTCTTATAGACTAATCATTGTCCCTTGTTAGCATTATCTTTTGGTACTTTTTAGAACTTTAGATACATTTCTTTGACAAAAAATATCAAAACACACTAAAATCCTTCTTACCAAGATTTAACATTTTCATTAAGTCCCAACACAAGGAAAATATTCTCAAGAAAGGCTCATATAGAATTATTTATCAATAGTCATCTATTTAGCTTCAAACATTTCCTTATTTCCATCAACCTACTAACTTAATAAATGTTATATTAAAACATGCATCAGTATTTGAGGAAACAAAAGGTATTTTGTCTCATTGACTTGAAGATAATTATATTCAAATCCTTCTATGTAGTGTAACCCCAAACATTCAATCATAATAATATATTTTTTATAAATATATGAAATTGAGAATGTGGTTCAATAACTCCTTCAGGTAAGAGTTATTCTTCTGATCACAATCCCATATCCTCCTTGGTTTTACTAGTACACAAAAAATATAGATCTTTATGGCTTTACATTTATTTTTTAGAGATAAAAAAGTTAACTAATAAAGATAAATTTCCCATCCTAGTTATAAATTAACTTCTTGATGAAATTCATGGTGCTTACTTTTTATCCAAATTATATATATGGTCTGCTTATCATGAAATGATCATATGGGATGAAGACATTCCCAAAATATATTTTTACATACACAAAGGCCACTATGAATTCTTAGTAATGCCCTTTGGGCTTACCAATTCCCCCTACCCTCTAGACTTGATGAACAAAGTCTTTCACCCATTTTAATAGAAATTCATCCTAGTCTTTTTCGATGATATCTTGATTTACAATTTTTTTGGGAAGAATATCTCTAACAACTTGATATGGATTTAAAACTTCTTATAGACCACCAAATATATGAAAAAACATCAAAATCTTATTTTGGTTAGTAAGAGGTGGGTTACTTAGGATAAATTATCTCAACTAGTGTTGAGTTCTATTAAGAACCCATGTCCTACCCCTTTCTTTGCATTATTAGTGTATTACTCAGTATAGATGCATATGATTTGTAATTCATCCCTTGAGAATATTTTAAATATACCACATATATGGGAATTATTAGTTGTTATAATATATTTAGTATTTAAGCAAGTTTTGAGGCCCAATGAAGGCATTCATGAATATTAATATATTGATCTTTCTTAAAGGAGGTTGTTCCCTCAATGTGGCCTATGATCTAAAATTTATTTTGGGTTATTTTAAAAAATTAATTTCATTACTAATGTATTTTATATAGTTTGTAAATCTTGAAAAAAGATCCTCGCATCTAGTATCATATCATTTTTTTAGCCTGTGGGTAGATTTTGGATTTTTTTTTAGTAGTGGATTTTAAGGAGCTACACCATTTATATAAATATTTTTCCTTGCCTCCATTTTCTACATATTCATTGCAGGTTCATATAAGGGTAAATAACCCTCTACATAAGTGTGGGAAATACTTGGGCATAAGCCCTAAAACTCATTGTGAGGAGTATCATAGGAACCCCAAAGTTGTTGGCCCATTAAGGGGACCTGCTAGTCAAAAGGGAAATGGTCCCATCCTAAATGACTAATTTCCACTTATGAAATAAACCAAGAGTTATCACTTAGGGGTAAATCCATGGCCAAAACTTTTATAGAGAGTGGTACTCATTCAGATATCATTGGTGGTCAGACAGACTCCTTAAAACCCTTAGGCAATCAAAAAAACTTGGGATAATACCCAACATAATATTTTTAGAAGACCAACAATAGAGTGATCATAATTAAGAATAGTTAGTCACCGTGCACTTGCAAATAGGCTTCTAGTAGGAGCAACCAAGCAATAATCAATTTATCTCTCCCTCTATAGTTTTCTTAAATCTCAAATTTTCCTAGAACACTTGAAATTCCATTTTACATAGTTTTTTACTTGAGGGTCCATATCCAAATTCAACTTCTTTTAGGCAAAAATCTCATTTTTCTACTTTTTTAGGTTTTTCCATAACTTCTTTAATTTTTTCCCTCTTTATTTGAAACTTTCCCACAATTTTACTTTCTATTTTATACTCTTGTCCCTCCAGGACAAATTTTATAGTTTTTCCATTATGATTCCAAAATTTCCATTGCCTTCATCAATCCTAACCATGAGGTGCCAAAAATAGTAAAATCACATTTACCCCATCTGATTGAGCCCAAATAAAAAGATTACTTATTGGCCATGTCTTAGAACCCATTTTTATATCCCTTTCCAAAAAAACACATTGGTTATGATAGACACCCATGTAGGCACAAAGATCATAGAATAATAAATCACAACATTAAAATCCCAGATCACTATGTTAACTAATATAAAGCATGGACTAAATTAGTAGAATGGCCTTTTGCTCAAAAAATTATAGGAGTCTTCTTCAAATAATAGTTTCTCTTCTCCCCACACACCATGTGGGAACAAGATGGAATTTCCATAGTTAAATGTTACATATCCTATAAGATGGATATATCAAGCCAATAATTCTTAAACCTTCACGATTATTATTATGTCAACAATGTCTTAGTTGCTTCCTTCTACATGAAATAAGAAGCAATCTAATGGTACCATTAGTATCTAAAGTCAAATAATGAAACTAATTGTAAAACCTTTGTAGCCTTACTTTTGGGTAGGTTTAGTCCTCAACATTTGAATAATTTACAAGAGCTCTCACTGAACTCTACCAGATAAGCATTGGTCATGATTATCATATTAAATTTGAAAAATTGGACAATCACACTGACATGTTATCAGATGAATTTTTCAAGAGTTATTTTATTAATGGCCTAAAAAATGTAATCTACTTAGAGGTCAAAATACTTTTGCCCAACAACATGATGGATGACTTGGGTCTAGATAAGTTAGCAGAAGATAAACTCTTACAACAGTGTTGACCCCCACTTTCCCACCCATAAAAAAACACAATGAACCAACAACTAGCCATAACCACACTAGTCAAGTGCCTTATTGAGGCAGAGATGTGGGATCATAAGGAGAAAATATTATGTTATAATTGTTATGATAGATAGGTTAAGGTTCATATGTGCATCACACAAAATCTCTACTTGATACATGTGGAATCACATCTAGAGCGGTATAATGAGCCTAATATCAAGGAATTCTAAGATGCTCAAGCAGAACAAATCCCCTCAAAGGAATTAATGGCTTAAGAAAATCAACCCAATATATATCTACATGAACTTGCATGTGTTACCACCACTCAAACCATGAAGTTAAAGGTATTATTTAAAAATATCCCTCTCATAATCCTCATTAACTTTAGAAGCATTCACAATTTCATCAATCCCCACATTTCTAAGTCGACAAACTACTTTATACACCATTATTATAGATTTGAAGTCATAATTACCAATGAGGGAACATTTACATGTAAATAAAAGTGTCAAAATGTGTTTATCATGAAAGGAAATTAAACTCTTATCTTAGATATGTTTTCCTTACCGTTAGGAGGATGTGATGTGGTCTTAGGTGCATAGTGGCTCTATACATTGGGACCTATTCTATGGGAATTCTCTAAGATTTGGATGTGGTTTATATATAGTGGCTAGAAACACACCTTAAATGGTTATTTCCTAGATTTTCTCACATCATTAATTTTCATTGCATGGAAAATCTTCTAAAGAAAGGCTCACATAGGGTCATTGCCTAGCTACACTCCATCGAACTCTAGATCCCCACTATTACTAACTACCATAGTGATTTAAAATTCATCGTCAATAAGCATGAAATATTTTTTGTTAAATACAATGGGTTTCCCTATTCACTCCTTGAATATCATCATATTTTACTCCTTCCAAGAAGCATCCCACCCAACATCTAGACATACCACTATCATCATATTCAAAAGATTGAGATTGAGAAACTAGCACATCAAATCCTCAAGTAAAGAGTTATTCACTCCAAAATCAGCCCATAATCCTCCCCATTTATTATTTTCCACAAAAAGTATAGGTCATGGCACCTTTGCATTGACTTTCATTCCCTTAACCACCTCACTATCAAATATAAAACCCAAATTCTAGTCATCGATGAGCTTATTGATGAGATCCATGGGGAAAACTTCTTCTCCAAATTAGATCTTCATTTAGGCTATCATCATATCCATGTGCATGATGATGACATTCTAAATATAAATTTCCACACTTATAATGGTTACTATTAATTCTTGGTTATGCCATATGGACTTACAAATTCACCTTCAACATTTTAGGCACTAATGAGTAAAATCTTTCAGCCTTTCCTCCATCATTTTATAGTGTTTCTCTTCAATGATATTTTTATCTATAGACATATATGGGCCAATAATATCCATCATATTGACAAGGAATTATAACTTCTAGTAGATAATCAATTATATGAGAATCATTCCAAGTGTTATTTTAGTTAAGAGGAAGTTGAATATCTATGACACATTATTTTAGTTGATGGGGTTTTCATGGATCTAGAAAAAAATAATTTCATATAGCATTGGCCTCAACCAATAACCCTCAAGATCTTTCATGGATTCCTAGGCCTTATAGGATACTACCACAAGTTTTTCAAGGATTATTGAAAGATCATATCCCCTAGAATTTATTATTGAATAAGGATGCATTCACATGGGATGTTGTATCTAACCAAGAATTTTTGGCACTCAAACATGCTATATGTAACACACCAATTTTATCCATGTCAAACTTCCCCAAAACTTTCACCATTGAAAGTGATGTCTGTGGCAATGGCCTGGGTGATATTTTTTCCAAGAGGGACCCATTACTTTCATTATCAAATCTCCTTCTAGATTAAATTTGGTTTTGCATATATATCAAATGGAAATGATGTAAATTATGCATGTAATACAAAAATGGTGGCCATACTTACATGAGAATCATTTTTACGTCAAAACTGATCACTAGAGATTGAAATATTTCATAGAATAATGGGTCTAATCAATAACACAACATAAATGGTTCAAAAAATTCATGGGATATGATTATGAGAACACTACAATAAGGTTAAAGATAATGTAATGGTAAATTCTCTTTCATGTACATTCAACAAAGACTAGACTTACCTTTTTGCCATCTCCATGCCCATTTTGAACTAGTTTGAATATGTACACCAAAAGTCTGCAAATGATCCCTCCTTACACCATCTCATTCAAAAATTGACCACTAACCCCTCTACAGTACCAAATTATTCATGAGATCGTGCTTCTCTAAGACATAAGGGTCATTTGGTGTTTCCTTAAAGAACAAACCTTCATCAAGCTATATTTTATGAAATTCATGCTTTTTCATTAGTACGGAACTCATTATTTATAAAAACATATGATTAGGCATTTCAAAACTTCTTTATGAAGGGGATGAAAGGTGAAACTAAATATATGGTGGCTAAATGTGATACCTACAAATAAAAAAAAGGTGAAACAACAATGATTCCTAGTTTTCTCAAGTCCTTGACCATTTTTTCTAGGATCTAGACAAATATTTCTATATATTTCATTTAAGGGCTCTGTAAATCTAGAGGAAAAATAGTGTCCTAGTCATGGTAAACTACCTCTCTAAATATAGTCATTTTTGTTCCCTCAACCATCGCTATATATCCTCTATAGTCACATTATTTTTATTGGTTCAGATTATCCATCCTCATGTCATCCCCTCTTTAATTAACTCTAATCAAGTTACAAATTTCAAAATCCAATGTGTCTATTATGATGTATAGGCTCACAACTGAATATGAGCTCTAGGTATCACCCCCAAATACATGGCCAGATAAAAATTGACAATAAATTCTTTGAAAAATTCCTTTATTGCTTTGGTTCGAAATAACAAAAACCATAGTTAAAGTGGCTTCCCCTCGCATAATGGTGGTAAAATACCTCTTACCACACTTATACTAAAATAACTCCATATGAAGTGGTTTATGCTCAATATCCCCTAGCACTTCTCCCATATACCCTTGATAGTTCACTAGTTCAAGCATTTGAGACTACTCTCCAACATTGAGATCATTTTCTTGGCACCTTATTAATGTAGCAATTTGATCAACACTACTTTGAGTGCACCTTTCAACTTGGTGATATGGTTTTTCTTCATTTACATCCATATAAGTAATCATCCTTAAAATTAAAAGGGAAATATAAGCTTTCTCCAAAGTTTTATGAGATGTATAAGGTTCTCCTATAGATTGGTTCTATTGATTACAAGTTTGATCTTACACCTTCCTCCCAAGTTCACCCAATCTTTCTTGTTTCCTATTTTAAGAAAGTTCTTGGAACCACCATCAGAGTGAACATAGTTTTACCAAAACTTGATAATAAAGGCTCTATCCTTATTGAACTAGAATTAGTTTTGGATAGGTGCACATTCCAACTTCACTCCCACTCAATCACAAAAGTGTTAACTTAGTGGTATAACATACAACCAGAAGATGCAACATGGGAACCATTATTCCAAATTTAGAAATGATTCCCACATTTAAAGATTTGAGTACAAATGTTTTTTAAAGGGGGAGGGGATGTTAGAAACCTATGTCCTAACCTTCTCTTTGCATTATTAATGTATTATTCACTATGGATGCATATGTTTGGTAAGTTATCCCTTGATCATATTTGAATTATCCCACTACATGAGAAGTAGTAGTAGTTGTTAGAATAGATTTAGTATTCAAGTAAGTGTTGAGGCCCAATGAAGCCATCCATGGATATAATTGTATTGAGATTGCTCAAAAGAGTTTATCCCCTTGAAGTAGACTACAATCTAAAGTTTATTTTGGGTTATTTTTCAAAGTTCATTTCATTTTTCATTTATTTTATGTACTTCATAAATGTATGTAGAAGGATCCTCATAGGCTCAAACCACAAAATATTGAGGCCATGAAAATTTGACTAAACCCCATTACACAAAAAATCCTTTATGGGCTTTTTGGATTCAATGGGTAATACTATTTTTTAATATATTATGGAAAAATTCATTCCCCATTTACCACCATGATAAAAATATATCTTTTTTGTGTTTATTTCAACTAAACAAGTATTTGGGGTACTCAAGTAGTCTTTGTGTACTATACTTATTTTGGCCATGCTAAATTTTTTAAATACATTTGTCATTGAAAAATATTAATATGGAAACATTATTGTTATTTTACTCATAATATAGGGACATCTCATCACCTTCACCAATAAATCCCTTAGTGGGTGAAATTATGTGTAGTTAACATATGAGAAGGAAATGATGGATATTCTCCATGTTTTTAGTAAGTGGATAACATACCTATTTAGTCAAAAAAATTGAATCAAAACTAATAATCAAGGAATCAAATACTTATTTAATCAATGAGTCTCTTCTCTAGTTATAAAAATGTGGGTTTCTAAATTAATGGGGTATGATAATGATAACACATATAAGAAAAGAAAGGAAAATATGGTCATTGATGCACTATCCCACTAGTATGAAGAATATAAATATATGTTTACCTTATCAACATCCATTTTATAATGGATTAATGACATCTAAAAAGAGTGTAAACAAGAAATTTACACACATAAAAATCATCTAACAATTATTTATGGACCCAACTTATAAAATCAACTATACTTGGGGCATCCAATCCTTACAATACAAGGTTGAATTATCTTTATTTTTTGATCTAGGTTCTAACAAAATATTTTACATGAGTTACATGCCTCACCTTTTTAAGGTCATTCAACTATTTTAAAAACATATGGATGTGTTTTCTATTATTTATTTTGACCATGGATCAAACAACATATCCAGAAATTTGTTAAGGAATGTGACATATGTTAATGTTACAAAGGAAAGACAGTGGAACTATGTAGGTTATTCTAACCATTACCCATTATACAATGTTTATAAATAGACATATTCATGGTTTTTAAATAATTAATACCAAAATATGGTGTAAATTTATCCATTTAGTTGATGATAGATATCATCTATAAACATGCTCATTTTTATGCCTAGGCCCATCCTTACACTAGTTCTACCATCAACCAAACATTCCTTGATCAAAGATTATACCTTCTTATAATCTAATATTATATTATATGTGATCATGACTCACCTTTTATATATCACTTTTATATATAACTCTTCAAGTGCAAGTACCCAACCAAATATGAACTCTTGTTACCACCCATATACATATGGCCAAATTGAAATTGTTAATAAATGCATGGAAACATCTTCAGTAATTTTCCTCTATTCAAAAATATTAATGGTTCATATGGTTACCACATGTAAAATGGTGGCATAATACCACCAATCACATAACCACCATGATGAATCCTTTCAAAAAAAATTATGTTTAGAATCCACCATTATGCTTAGTTGTCTTAACACAAGTTCTCATGTGTATGTAGTGGACACTATCCTCAACACCAAATACAATAATCTTCACCTTATAAATAATAATATCCACATGGAGAAAATATTCATGAAGCATCACATGGATCATAATCAATCTAAACACACCTTTCATCCTAAATATATGGTTCTATTTTGACTACAACCTTATACACACTCCTTTCTCAAGTTGAAAGGACACCAAAAAATTGATCTCAAGTTACATGGACCTTATAAGTTTCATAAAAACATTAGCCATCATAGAAACCTAAATTCTACCACATTTAATGTTGTAATTAACTTTGCTAAGTATTGAAAAAAATGTCCTAACTCACCAATAATTCAATTTTTTTTCAAAATTCATTAACACTATTTTCCGTCTTTAATTTAAATAGTTAATTAATCAATATTAATTAAATAGTTCATTTATAATTAATCATGCACAGTTAATTTCATAAATAAATAATAAAAACTTATTCAAATTTAAAATAACTGATTCATTAACTAGTTTCTCATGTTTGTCAACCAATAAGTTGAGTCGCCCAACAATTTCCTCAATGCTCTTACCCAGGTGATTAGTAATCCCATCAATTATTTAATATATTAACATAACTTGGTGATTCATGAAACTACCATGAATCATTCCTAATACTAATTTAACCACCTAACTAATATCCCCTTATTTATAAACCATTTGAGTCATTATTATTCTCTACTTGAATGAGGACTCAAATCCAACTATCCAAAATAAAGATAATAAAATAAATCTATATTTATCCTATCCATCCATGTTCTCATCCAAATGTATATAAATTTAAAATATTTGTCCATGTTGAGATCATCCATCAGTGAGCTAGAAATTTTTTATTGAATTTAATTTATGCATCCTCTTGAGAATCAACATCATCTACCATTACTCTACTTAATTTGCTTCACATTGAATATTACAATTGAGAAAACACATATAAATTTCAAGAGCATATCCATGTTATCCAAGGATGATATCTTCACTGGTTGGTAAAGTGAAGGTATTATTTTATTTTTCACGTTTAATTTTTTATCAAAGGTTCTATGATTAGTTTAGAATAGGAATTCAATTGTCATTATTTTATTTCTTGTCCCAAGTTATAAATTTTGAGTATTACATTTTTGCATACCTGGTGGGACTCATTCCTAGTTTATTTTTATATTCCTTTATAATTATATTTTTTAGTTTGTTTCTAGTCCTTTTTATTTTCATCATTGTTATAATGTTTTTTTGGAAGAAATTACTTGTTGTCACTAGTGATTTTTTGTCAAGTTGGCCAATCCTTTACGATTGTAACTATAAACTCATAAAAATAAAATCATCTTTGACAATAGAGAATTCATTTTGATTATCAGATATATCATCATTACCATTGGTTAAATCATCACCTATAATTTTTTTATACGTTTTATGTCTTAACTTTGGATAAATCTTCATTATTTTGACAAAATCATTATTTTTAACTATCTTTTATATTTTAAGGTTTTGTACTTTTGTTTTTTGTTTTCTAATTTTTTATAGAGTGGTGAAATAAAAATACTCATAAGTGAATTCATTCTGATTACTAGATAATTCACCATTACCATTAGTGAAATCATCACCTTATAGACCTTTTCACTGAATGGATGTAGCATCACTAAATTTAGCTCAGGATACAAAATTTGATGATGATTTCACTGATGGTACATCATTACTAGAAAATTCAAAATTTAAGGTACATCATTACTAGATAGTTCACCTTATAGAGCATATGAGAGATAACTCAAGACAAAAAATTTATAGGGGTTGATTTTTATTTTAAATATCACCATTTAGGTAGTGTGAGGAAAGAGCATATCAACTTATAGACCTTCTCACTACTGAAAGGATCACATATACTATCACATTATGCCAAATTGATTATCTCTCAGATGAATCAAAAAATTTATGTTATGTTATCAATCTAGAGTAAACCCTTCTTGAAGTTATGCAAGCGCACCCTCACTCTAGCTGATACAATTGGAACTTCATAGAGTGTGAGTGACTCTGTGTTGAGAAAAACCTCTAGATAGGGCTGGTTCCCTTTGTATTTTTCAATAAATTTGACTACTGTGATTTTTGGGGTGAAAAGGGGAAGGAAAACTAAAAGAAAATCCTAATTAAAAGTGGGTGATACACTTGAATTATCCAAACCCTCTGAAGTTACTAAAATCAATGCACACATATAATCAAATGAAATCTATAATTATGTCCTTAAGTATAAATATTTTAGATGAATGGTTGGAAACATTTTCAAATGACCTATAAAAGGGTGAGAAAGGGAGAGATAGGTGAAGAAGGGAGCTATAAAAGGAGATAAATCTCACTTATACACTAACGTAAATTCAAATTACACACTATCTTCTATCAAAACTCAAATTTAGAATAAAAACTTCTTTATTGATGACTAGTCTAGCTTACAATTTAATCTTTCAAACTTCAAGGATCCTCTAAATGGCTTGATTAAATGAAATAAATAAGCATTTCCAAAACCTTAAATAGACTTAATTGGAATTGTAAAAGAGGAAAGGGTTAGTCTTGGTTAATTAACTCAAGACTTAACACCTTTTTACAATATTTAGAATATTCAATAAAATCTTTTCTTTTACAAAAATGCATGCCTTTTCAAACATTGGTTTATGAGTATCATAGTGAGGCCAAGTTTGAAAGTTTAACTCTTAAAATAAACAAAACACTCTCCAAGAAAACTTCAAACAGGCATGAATCCAAGACTAGCATAAAAGAATAGACGGTGGGCCCATTAAAAGTTAAACTTCACATTTGTATGGAAAACT
Organism: Torreya grandis; assembly: GCA_037957365.1. Taxonomy (NCBI): domain Eukaryota; kingdom Viridiplantae; phylum Streptophyta; class Pinopsida; order Cupressales; family Taxaceae; genus Torreya; species Torreya grandis. The sequence continues at coordinate 382,484 of JARHVA010000412.1, forward strand.
ATGTCAAATCTCTAAATAAGAAAGTCCATTTGATTCATTTGAAAGCTAAGCTAGAGGAAGAGATATTCCAATTTGCATGGAAAATAAGGAAGATGTGTAATAAGCATGTCCAATCAATTGCAATTCATGACCAGTAAATCTCCAATGGTCCCCACTTGCATGTAAAGCTATGCCACATCTTAGATGGAGAACTCTATTAAAACTACATGAAATATTGAAAGCTTTGGATTGTATAAACACCAAAGAGAAGCATGATTTAGGTCAAACAATCAATAGAAACTTTGACCAGTCCACTATAAATATCCTCTTGCTTGCATGGACACAGATCTTGATAAGTGGGAGATATATTTACACTAAATCATTTTCTATTTCTTGGCATTATACAATCGGTTCCCTTGTTTCTATGCTTATATTTCCCTCATCATTATCTATTTATAGCTTTTCCTATATTTTCTTGGCTTGTCTTGTGCTCTAACCTTACCTCTCAAACAAAAATTTTGATACTTATTTCTTATGCACTTTTCTTTGGCTATTTTCTACAAGAATTTCCCATTTCCTTATTCCTTTGGTTCTTCCTTGGGTTTTTGTCTATGGCAGTTTTCCTTGATATCCTTAGAAAAAAATTTCATGACTTTTCTATGTTCATTCCCTTAGTGATCTTCCTTTGGACTTTTCTTTAGGACTTTTCCTTATTAATTTTCCCACAGACAAAATGTTCATGGGAATTAACTTGGACTTTTGCCTTTTTTGTAGCTTAGAATTTCCTTCAGACAAATTTTTTGAAGGAATTATCCATTTGGATTTCCACTTTCTCATTTGTCTAAGACTCTTCCTTTTGATCTCTCTCCCTTTTCCAAAGGAATTCCTTGAGACAAATTATCTGAAGGAATTCCTTCAAACTTTTTATCTTAGTCTTCATTTTCTTGTTCATTCCCTTGTTCCTTTAAAAAAAAAGTCCAAAGGAAATGTCTTCTCTTCTTACCTCTTTACAAGTCACCTACCCTTTGTAAGTATTGTAGGTGATCTTTCTCAAAGGGCACATACCCTTCATGATTTTTGAAAATCTATTTTAAAATATTGAAGTGAACCTTCCTGAAGGGAAGGTACCCTTTAGGTTTTTTTCCAATGACCTTTTTGAAGGGTACTTGCCCTTCAGGTTTTCTATAAGTGTACTTTCTCAAAGGGTAGGTACCCTTCAGGTTTTTTGGAATCACCCCTCAGAATTTTGAACTCATATTTCTACCTTTTAGGAAAAATGGAAGTGTCCTTTGAACTTTTGTAGTGACCCTCCAGACTTGTCCTTTGAACTTTTGAAGTGACCCTCCAGACTTGTCCTTTGAACTTTCCTGAAGGATACCTACCCTTTAAGATTTTGTAAATGGTCTCCTTCACTTGAAACTATCCCTTCAAATTTCCATTTTGAGTTTTCCTAAAGGGTATATACCCTTTAGGTTTCTTGAAAAGGTCATTTTTTCTAAAAATGCCCTTCAATAATTTTGAAGATGCCCTTCGATATTTTATCTAAGTGACTCTTAGGAATAATTAATGGTAAAAATACCCTTGAAAAATCCCTTCAAGATTCTAAAAATGTACTTTATTGAAGGGTACATACACTTTAGTAAAATTTAATGAACTATTCCTTTGAAAACAAGCCCCTTGGATTTTAGACTTGGCCTTCCTTTAAAAAAAGTTGGTAGGCTCTCCTTGAATTTGTCCCATTCAGAATCATGATGTAAACTTTCCTGAAGGGTACATACCCTTCAATATTTTTTGAAAGGTCCTTATTGAAGGACACATACCATTCAAGATTCTCAAACTGCACCTTTTACCTACCCTTTGTAATTATTTTAGACCTATTGTAAAGTCTTTAAAAACTCCTTTCCCTTAGATTTTTCCCTTAGACAGAAATTATAAGGAAATTGCTTCCACATTTATCCTAAAATAAATATGAGAAGACAACTCTTGAGGAAGAAAACACTAGTGAAAGAGTCCACTTGGGACAAAATCCAAAAAAGTATAAACATGTATGTTGCTTCTGATTCCTTGTAAGTGAAACTATAGGCCTATAGGTTAACATAATAACTATATTTGACATTTTGAAGGAGAAATGATTTTCAAACTTGTTATAGGTGTCCTACTCTTGAACAGATTGTATCTCATCAATGACCTCAAAGAAGGCTAAAAAAATAGATTTGATTTTCATTCTTATATATGATTACTTGATCAGTCCATTTGCAAACATGAACCATATGAAAAACCTCACTATCACCTTAAACTTCATCTTCATGCCTGTATTCTCCTCATAATCATACACTTGTCACTAAATCTTGATAAGGACCTTTCTTACTTAATTATGTAACATTGTTGTAGGTCCTCATCATGATTGTATTTGATACTTGACTATCTACATATCCCTTTGTTCATGCCTTTAAACTATAAATCATCAGTTTGCCTATCTATATAGGGAATTAACGATTCTATTGAATATTTTGAATAGTAGGGATAGTAATTTGGCCTTGATAGGCTAAATTACTTAACAATTTTGGTGAATCTCAAGGTTTAACCAGCTTGCTAGTCAAAGAACTCAAAAACTCTAGTTATATCAAACTTGGACACACACTAATAATTAGAAAAGCTAAAGACCAAAACACAATGGATAAATTGACCCAACAACAACAACATATACACAATTTCACTTAGATTAAAATACAACAACAAAACTAAAAGGAAAAAATAACTACTACTGAAAGCATTTGCTATGAAGCACTTAGAGGAATGAAACTATGACTATGTACAAAAGAGTGACTCTCCTAATAGCAGTATTTAAGAAAAATCCCATTCATAGGAATGGGAAGTTTTTCTCCACTAAATTTGGATAATTGAAAAGTATTATTTTTCTTGAAATCAATGATAATATAAGGTCCACTCCAAAAGATATCTAATTTGAAGTGTTTACCTAACTTAGCACGTTATTAATCCCATTTGAGAACTAAGTCTCCTTGATAAAATGTTTTGATGAAGCTCTCTTGTAAAAATTATTATTGACTTGTTGATTTGACCACATGGTATGCACAAGACCATCTCTTATCTCTTCCAATTCTCTCAATTCATTCATTCTTACCTCCATTGCATCACTTTCTAGAAGCTCTAGCTGATGTGCAAGCTCGAAAGCTAGAAGCTCCAATGAGATAGGTAGTCTTGCTTCTCTTCTATAAACTAGGAGATAAGGTAAATGACCAATGTATTTTTTATGGGTGATCCTATTAGTTGATAAAGTAGTGTTTAACTTTGTATGCCAATATCTATGATTATCCTCCATTATTCATTTTATGATCCAAATCAGGTTCTTATTAGTAGATTCAGGTAGTCCATTACCCTATGGATAGTAATTAGATGAAGATTTAATATAAATACTATCTTCAAGAGATAATTCAAATACATTTATACTTCTAAATGCCAAAGCATTATCTCATATGATAGTAGAAGGTGCTCAAAAATGAGTGACTAGACTCTCATAGAACTCAAACACTATGTTCTCATTTGCTTCTTTCAAAGGCACTACTTCCACCCACCTAGTGAAACAATTTTTAGATATCAAAACCCACTTATGAAAAAAATTAGATGGAGGATGAATGATGCCAATGAATTTTAAATCCCATTACATGAAAGGTTGCTCATCTTAGATTGGCTTTAATGGCATATCAACTAGTCTTTATTTTCCTATAAACATTGCACACTTTGAAAATTTTTGAACCCATGCATGTGAATATATAAATAAATTAGTCCAAAATTAACCAACTTTAATTATTTTTTCAACTATAGTCTTGGTTTCAAAATGACCTCCAAAACAACTATCATGAAATTGCTCAAAAAGATTGTGAAATTGACTAGTTTCAACACACTTTAGAAGCATACCTCCAATATCTTTTTTGAAAATCACTCCATCAATAAAATATATTGTACTAATTAAAACATAAAGTGTATTATTTTTTATGCATTCAAATCTCTTGGACGCTCTCTAGTTTTAAGAAATGTAGCAATATTCTATGTTCAGCGTATAAGAGGTGTATTTTCAGCTTCATGCTAAATGTCCTGAATTGTCAAAATTGTCTCTTTCTCTTCTTTTGCATCTTATACATGATGTTCACATAATCCTTTTCCTAAGACTAGATTTGTAACTTTGAATTAAATTCATATTCCATGCATATAGTGACCCATCTAGCTGTCTTTTTGTTCAAATCTCTATTGAGAATGAAGTCCTTCACACATGGATGAGCAACCATTAGTATAATCTTGTTATTTGAAACCAAATGTCTGAATTTTTCAGACCTATTATAATAGAAAGAACATGATTTTATACAAAACAATATATTTTCTCATAACCCTCTAGATATTGACTAAAGAAATCAATGGGTTATTCCAAACCTTCATTATTTTGTTATATAAGCATGGCTGAAATAGTACTAGAAGTAGAGAAAACATACAAGAAGAAATCCTTACTGAAATCTAGATTTAGAAAATTAGGAGTTTATCTGATTCCTTCTTTGATAGCTTCAAAAATTATTTTACCTTTCTTACTCTAAGTGAACTCTTGATGTTTCTTAAGAATTTGAATAAGTGGCTTTACTAGTTCTACTAAACCAGGAATGAATCTTCTAATAAAATTAATCTTACCCAAGAAGCTTTGTAATAATTTATTATGTTTAGGAAATGATAGAACAATTATTGCCTCTATTTTTTTTGCGATCAATATAAAGACCATATTTGGACACCACATACGCAAGAAGTCTCCCCTCATGCATAAAAAAATGCATTTCTTTGGATTCAAAGAGACTCCAAATTCTCTACATCTATCAAAAACAATATTCAAATGAGTTATATGATCATTAGGATCCTTCAAAAACACTATAATATCATCAATATAGACTAAAAATATTTCACTCAAAAGACCACGAAAAGCATCATCCATTGCCCTTTAAAAGGTAGCTCCAGCATTGGAGAGCCCAAAAAGCATTTTCGTGTAAGCACAAATACCCCATTTGGTGGTGAAAGAATTTTTGTACTAATATTTATCTTTCACCAGTATCTAGTTATATCCTAAGTACCCATATAATAAAGAAAACCTCTATAAACCTAAAAATCTTTACAAGATTTGATCTATGGAAGGAAATAGATAATGATCTTTTAATGATACTATTTTCAAATTTCTGAAATAAACACAAAGTCTTATCTCTCCATTCTTTTTTCTTAATGCAAAAATAATTTTACCCCTTCTTGAATGCTTAATAGGAAAAATAATACCTGATTCAATTAGCTTTGTAATTTATTTTCTCATGAGAATCTCAACCTTGAGGTGGATTGGCCTTTGATTTTGTCTTATCAATTTTGCATCTTGTTCCAATTCAATAGTATGATGTGCTAATCTGGGATAAAAACCTTTCAAATCATCATAATTCCAAGTAAAAACATCCATAAAATCTTGACATAATGAAATAAAATCTACTTCCTCAGAATCAATATTCACTTTACCCAATTTGAGTTGCTTACCTTCAGCTATGCTAATTGGCTCATAATGCTCTTTCTTAGAAGAAATACTCACTTTGTCTTTCCTTAGCTCATCATCTTCATTTAAAATTATATCTAAAGTAACCAAACCTTTCGGAATCTTATTTTATTTTAATTACACAATTTGATTTTCATATTCATCTTGCAACTTATCGTGATTTTTTTGGCAAAATTTTGCCTCATTCTATAAAAAATATGTTATTTGTTTATTAGAATAAAAAAGTTACCAACTTAAATAATTATTTGAGACTGAAGGTCTACATACCACTTTGATTTGAGTCTAATTTTTATTTTCCTGAATCTAATCCATAATATCATACTGAGCACCTATGGTAGCAAGTCTATCAGCATACTGATTTGCTCTTCTAGGAATAGAACGAATGTCAAATGCAAGGAAATCTTACATAAGATCACAAAATCTATATTTTTTGGTCTTAAAAATAGGTTTATTTTCTACACTTAACCCTATAACTTGATAGATTACTAATTCACTGTCACCTTTCACTTTGAAGAGCTTAATATCCCTCTTTCTAGCCTACTAAAGACCATAAATAAGAAATTCATATTCTAAAGCATTAGAAGTACAACTGAACTAACATATAAAAAAATAATAATAGATTTTTATTTTGTGTTGAAACCAACATAACACCAGTCTCACTACCATTCTTTGTTCTAGATTCATCAAAGAATAGATTCCAAATTCATTCTTGATCCTGCAATGAGCTAGTGAAACTAGGCAATAAGTCACCTTCTTCATGCATTTAATAAACTCTAAAACTAACATATTTAATATTTTTTTAGGGGTCATTTCCATGATTATAAATATTTTACTCATCAAGGAGAATATTTATAATACCTTCAAGATGCTTAGAAGGCTCTTGATTAATGGTGTTATCATCTTCTTCTATAATATTACAATTCACATTTGGCATATTTGCATATATGGCTCAAGGTGAAATCTAGAAGTAAGCTCTAATATAATAGTTACTTTGGTTCCATACCTAGTTATAAAACCCATGTATGAAAAATATGAAGAAATGTAACCTCATATTTTGGTAGTGAAATCTCTAGATAGGCATAGTGCAAAATATGGAGGTAAAATAACAATAACATCCTGCAGAATGGTAAAATGTGGAAAAACAACAAGTATAATTTTCAGATCTTTCAACACACCCATAGTATTGGTAAGATACCCATATAATTCAAGGCACTTTTCTCATGAGGTTCATAATACAAACCTAACTTATCAACTATTGATTTAGGCATAATAGAAGTACTATCCCCACTATCAATCATGTAGTTATGAACTAGACAATCTCTAATTATCATAAAAAGGTAAAATGGAGGAGGTCTAGTCACCTTAAGAGGTTAAGACTCAAAAATTAAATTATAATTATTTAGTAAACACTTACTCTTTATTTTTTAGGTGGTTTCTTAGATATAGTGATCTTTGAAAGCTCTTCTTGTAAGTACTCCTTTTGTCCTAGGATTAATAGAGTATCTCACATTTAAATTAAGACTATAGTTTTCTTCATATGATCCATAATACTGAGTAAAGAAGTGGATGACTTTGAATATAATTTATAAGTAGTAGAATCTCTAATTTCTTTTTGTAAATTGAGGAATATAAGGTCATTTCACATTCTTATCTTTTGGATCTTGAACTTGTTGATTTGAACTTTTTTGAGGTAGCTCATGTGTAGTTATCTTTTATTGTGGCTAGAAATAAGAAGGGGCTACCATTTTAGGTACTAAACCTTATCCAATTTCTATTTTCTTTGATATACTATAGGTTGTAATTTTATTATCAACATTAGGTAAATCTTGTCTTTGATGTATAGCCAAGTGTTCAAAAGAATATCACCTTCTTGGAAATTGATAAATGTAGTTTCAGTAGGTACTTTACCACTAACTTATCCTTATTAATTTGGCACTTATGATTTAGTGAATGAAGTAATGTATCCATAGGGTAGATAGGCTTCTTTATTCTAAGAAGATGGAAGGTTTTCAAATGAAGGAAGAACTAAATTTTTTTGCATGAAAGATTGATGAGAACTCTCACCAGTTGGAGCCATTGCCATGTTGTTTGACTGATCCCATTGATTGTTCCATTGCCTTTATTGAGAATAATTGATTTGAGTTGGCACTATCACTATTGAATTTCTTAGAGTATTAGGATTATATTGCATTGATTGTGAATTATACCCTTGACCTTGCTAGTTGGATTGGTAGGATGGTCTATTGGGCTGATAATTCTAATTAATATTTTGATAAGGCCTATATGGTATATCTTGTTACCTCTCAATTACATCCAACTTGTTATTTTGAGCCTTAAGAATACTCTCTATCTTCCCCAATCTATCAGTTTAATCACCTTCTATTTGATGGAAATTTGATGACTTTGGAATTAGAGCAACAGTTGGAGTAGGAGTATGAATCTCTAGAAAAAGATTCATTGGAGGCCTTGGAGATAACTTGCTTGCTTGTATAAGGAAATTTTTAGCCTTGATTACTACTTCAAAATCTTCAGGTAAATTTTTGCCTTCCATAGATTGGATCATTACATCCACATCTGAATTAAGAGCCTTTAAATAGTACAAAAAATCATAATTGGGTGTAGGCTTCATCATTATTGGAATTTTGTTCCAAGTCTTATGGAATCTATGATTAAAATCCACCATGAACTCATGGTTGAATCTCTTAATTGTTGTAATCTCCTCCACAAGTGAAAGATGATCACTTTTATCTTCAAAATACTTGCATAGAACTTCTCCAAAGTCATCCCAATTGTTGATTGATGTAAGAACTAAACTTTTGTACCACTGAAGTGTTTTTCCTTTAAAAGAAGTTACCAACAACCTCATTGCTACATTATCATGTGTCACATGATACATTGGAAAAAGATTAGAAATATATAAAATATGTTATATAGGAGTTATTGAATTTTCTCCTATATAATAAGAAAGATCCTTTAGAGTTGAAATTGGAATATTATCCCATTTAGTGATATTTAGAGGACTACCACCATTGAATGCAACAAAATCTTATCTTCTGGGAATGGCCATCTGAGGAATAGGATTAATAAAAATATTTGGATGAACAATATTGGCTTGAACAGGAGGATTTCGTGTAATAGCAAGGATAACAGAGGGTGTTAGATTTGGATTTGGTTGAAAAGCTCTCTTTTTCTTTGGCTAATAAGAAAACTTAAAAAAATCTGCCTTTTCCCTTTTATAGATGATCTTGTAACCCTTTTTGGGGCATAAAAAATATATAGATCTAAAAATGAAAATCTATAAATGAATATAATAATTAGATACATAGATAACAATTCAAAAATATGAATAAATATGTCCCATCGAGTGTGCCAAAAAAATTTATCACTCTGGAGTGCACCTCGCTTGAAGGTATGTAAGCACACCCTCACTCCAACTGATACAATTGGAACTTCTTAGAGTGTGGGTGACTTTTTGCTGAGAAGAACCTCTAGAGAGGGCTGGTTCCCTTTGGATTTTTCATTAAATTTGACTACTATGATTTTTGGGGTGAAAAGGGGAAGGAAAATTGAAATAAAATCCTAATTGATGGGGAGGTGATAGACCTAAATTATCCAAACCTTCTGAAGTTACTAAAATCAATGCGCACATATAATCAAATGAAATCTATAATTCTATCCTTAAGCATAAATATTTTAGATGAAGGGTTGGAAACCTCTTCAAATGACCTACAAAATGGTGAGAAAGGGAGAGATAGGTGAGGAAGGGACCTACAAAAGGTGATAAACCTCACTTATAAATTGATGCACAATCAAATTACACACTATCCTCTATCAAAAATTAGTTTTAAAATAAAAAATTCTTCATTGATGATTGGTCTAACTTACAATTTATTCTTTCAAACTTCAAGGATCCTTTAAATGGTTTGATTAATCCAAATAAATAAGATTTTCCAAAACCTAAAATAGCCACAAGTTTAGTTATAAAAGAGGAAAGGGTTAGTATTGGTTAATTAACTCAAGGCTTAACACCTTTTTACAATATTTAGAATATTCAATAAAATCCTTTCTTTTACAAAAATGCATGCCTTTTCAAACATTGGCATAGAATTATCATGGTGAGGCCAAGTTTGAAAGGTTAATTCTTAAAATAAACAAGACACTCTCCAAGAAAACTTCGAACATGCATGAATCCAAGGTTGACATAGAAGAATGGATGGTGGACCCATTGAAAGTCAAACTTCACCTTTGCATGTAAAACTATGCCAAATCTCTAAATAAGGAAGTCCATTTGATTCATTTAAAATATAGGCTAGAGGAAGAGATATTCCCATTTGCATGGATAACAAGGAAGATGTGTAACAAGCTTGTCTAGTCAACTATAATTCAAGACCAGTCAACTTCCAATGGTCTCCACTTACATGAAAATCTATGCCACATCTTGGATGGAGAACTATGCAAGAACTACCTGAAACATTAAAAGATTTGGATTGAATAAAAACTAAAGAGAAGCATGATTTTGGTCAAATAGTCAACAAAAGCTTTGACCAGTCCACTATAAATATCCTCTTACCTACATGGATGAGGATCTTGATAAGTGGGAGATATATTTAGACTAAATCATTTGCTATTTCCCAGCATTCTGTTCTCGGTTCCCTTGTTTTTATACATGTATTTCCTTAGCATTATCTATTTATGGCTTTTCTTGTATTTTCTTGGCTTGTCTTGTGCTCAGACCTTTCCTTTTAAACAAAAAATTTGAGACTTATTTCTTATGCACTTTTCTTTAGCTATTTTCTATAGGAATTTCTCATTTCCTTATTCCTTCGATTCTTTCTTGGGTTTTTGTCTATGGTAGTTTTCCTTGATATCCTTAGACAAAAAGTCTGTGACTTTTTTGTGTTCATTCCCTTGGTGATATTCCTATGGAATTTTCTTTGGTACTTTTCTTGTGGACAAAATGTTTGTGGGAACTAACTCAGACTTATGCCTTTTCTATAGCTCAAAATTTCCTTCAAACAAAATTTTGATGGAATTATCCATTTGGATTTCCACTTTCATGTAAATAAAATTTCTATAGGAATTTATCTCAGACTCTTCCTTTTGATCTCTCTCCCTTTTATAAAGGAATTCCTTTGGACAAATTATCAAAGGAATTCCTTCAGAATTTTTTTTCGAGTCTTCATTTGCTTGTTCATTCCATTGTTACTTTAGAAAAAAAGTTTGAAGGAAATGTCTTCTCTTCCTGCCTCTTTACAAGTGACCTACCCTTTAGAAGTCTTTTAGGTGATCTTTCTTGAAGAGAACATACCCTTTAAGATTTTTGAAAACATCCTTTAGAATCGTGAAGTGGACCTTCCTAAATGGCAGGTACCTTTTGGGTTTTTTGCCAATGACCTTTTCGAAGAGTACATGTGCTTTGGGTTTTCTATAAGTGTACTTTTCTGAAGGGTAGGTACCCTTTAGGTTTTTTGGAATTACCCCTCAAAATTTTAAACTAGTCTTTCTACCTTTTAGGAAAAATGGCAGTGTCCTTTGAACTTTTGAAGTGACCCTCCATACTTGTCCTTTAAACTTTCCCAAAGGGTACCTACCCTTCAGGATTTTGTAAATGGTCTCCTTCACTTGAAACTATCCCTTTGAATTTCCATTTTGATTTTTCCCAAAGGGTACATACCCTTTGAGATTTTTTCAATGATCCCTCTTAAAGGGTACATGCCCTTTGAGTTTCTTAAAAAGGTCCTTTTTTGAAATTGCCCTTCAGGAATTTTGAAGATGCCCTTCAAGATTTTATCCAAGTGACCCTTTGGAAGAAGGGATGGTACACTTACCCTTGAAAAATCCCTTTGAGATTATATGAATGTACTTTCTTGAAGGGCACATACCCTATAGGAAAATGTAATGAACTATTCCTTTGAAAAGAATCCCCTCAAATTTTTGACTTGTACTTCCTTTTGAAAAAGTTGGTAGGATCTCCTTGTATTTGTCCCTTTCAGAATCATGATCTAAACCTTCCTAAAGGGTACATACCCTTCAAGATTTTTGGAATGGACCTTCCCAAAGGGCACATACCCTTATAGATTCTCAAACTGCACCTTTTCCCTACCCTTTGTAGTTATTTTAGACCTATTATAAAGTCTTTAAAAACTTTGAGGAAATTACTTCCACATTTAGCTCAAAATAAATATAAGAAGACAACACTTGAGGAAGAAAACACTAGTGAAAGAGTCCACTTGGGAAAAAAATCCAATAAAATATAAACCTGTATGCTACTTATGATTCCTTGTAAGTGAAACTACAGGCCTATAGGTTAATGTTATAACTATATGTGACATTTTGAAGGATATATGCTTTTCAAACTTGTTGTAGGTGTCATTCCCTTAAATAGACTATAGCTCATCAATGATGCAAAAGAAGGCTCAAAAAATAGATTTGATCTTCATTCTTATATATGATTGCTTGATCAGTCCATTTGCAAACATGAATTATATGAAAAACCTCACTATCACCTTAAACTTCATCTTCATACCTATAATCTCCTCATAATCATAAAAACTTGTCACTAAATCTTAATAAGGACCTTTCTTACTTGATTTTATAACATTGTTTTAGGTCCTCATCATGACTTTATCTGATACTTGATTGTCTACATATCCATTTGTTCATGCCTTTAAACTATAAATCATTAGTTTGGTTAGCTATATAGGGAATTTACTATTCTATTGAAAGTTTTAAATAGTAAGGATATTAATTTTGCCTTGATAGGCCAAATTATTAACATGTTATAAACTTTTTTATCTTCTATTTTGACAAGTTTTTGACTAGTGTGAATTTTCCATCTACTCAGATACTTGAATCTTCACCAAAATCCTAAGTTGATGCAAGTGTCCTATCCAAATGCAAGTGTCTAGTGACCTAAATTCATCAAATTTTCAAATTAAATGTATACCTATGGTAAGCCTAAGTGTTTTGATGGGATATATTCTCCAAAAATATTGGTATATATACATGATCAATCCTCATTCAATCCTGACCAAGTATAGGCCTAGAAAATCACAAGGCAAAATACTAAAATCATTTAATCAAGAATTAAAGTGAGAAAATATTTCTTATTTTATCATATTTCCATATCAATCATATAGATAACACTTATCCATGTCTAAATTATGGAAAGAGTATCTAATGAGACATATTTTCCAAGTTATAAGCTAGGTCACTCTATGTACTTTCTTATCCCACATTAACTTACTATGCACACACAATACCACATGTAGGGGAAATCTACATGAGTCTAATTCCCTCTTTAGAGTAGTGGATATGTAGGAAACCTCTACTTATAGAAGGTTATTTTGGGTTAGCTCAACACTATAAGCCCATTAACCCATTTTTTTCCATAACCATTATGAAGATGAAGAACTAGGGTTTTGATATTTAATAAGGAGAGACAACACATTATCCATGTCTAAGCACACTAGAGAGAAGGTGACATAGAACCTAAAATATCCTAAGTGGTCACATATGTATCTAATATCTATTATGTACTAGACATATACATTTAGGTTAGTTAAAAGTGTCGATGCAACTATCTAATGTCGACACAAGCATATGAGGCCACATATGTATACTTTTTAGAATTAGATGACTAATCCAAAATTGACATCTAATATATTTACTTCATGTTCTAGACCCATATCTATATTATCATAAAATCCAACTAAGTATCTTATTTTCATTATCATTGAAATATCTAGTGTAGTTGTACTTTGTATTTTTAACTTATCTTAGTATATCAATTTAAAATATTATTTATTTAAGTTTACAAATTAATTGGCCTAATATAGAGATAGTTATATCTATCCCATTTAATCATATATTACCTAACCTAGATTTTAGTTTTAAACATTTGGTGAACCCAATCTATATGAATGCATTTTTTCTAATTCCTAAGGTTTTTAGTTAGATAGGGTTCAGTTTTCTATTTTAAATTTAAAAAAATCATTTGTAAGCAATGTAAAATGTTAAACAAAAAAATCATTTTCAAATGGATGATAAAGAGGCATTAGTGACTCATCTTAATAACAATAAGCATTTAATATATACATTTTTATATTTTACAAGAGATGAAACAAGTAAACATGATAGGGTTAAGGCTTCTTTACCTAGTGATAGTGAAACCTTAGAAGGTACTACAATCAATTCCATTCCAATCAATCTACCAAAATCTAGTGGAGGCATGGGATATGTATTCATAGGTTTATTCCTCGAAACTAATATTGTAACATCTTATATGGTAAACCTTAGTAATTAAACTCAATTATCAGTTTTAATGCATATATCTACCCAACCTATAGGTACACCTCCTTTGGTGACTGCTCAAATATCTAGCCTTAACGATCAAGAGATGAGAGATCTTGTTTAAACTATAAAACTTTTTCAAACTAAGGTTAAAAATATTGAAAAAAATTATATGAATTCACCTTATGTTATTGATTCAAAATAGGTGTTTCATAATCCTATTACACCATAGATATATTTTCACCCCTTACCAACTAATTCTATTACACCTAAGTTCACATTTTATGATGTCAAGGGTGATCTTTATATGTGGCATGCCTTGATTATGCCTCTAATGATAAAATTTTGACAAAATTATTTCCAAGGAGATTAAAATACTATGATTTTAGGTGGTTTTATGATTTACCAATCCAACCAATAAATGCATCCAAACTTCTTACAAACTAGTTTTTGGCACACTTCTCTATCAATATCATCGAAAACATTTCATATGCTCAAATTAAAAAAATAAAATAAGGAACCAATGAACCTATCAATTAATATGTCTTGAAGTACAAGACAATTTTGACTAAAATGCCCAATCCAATAGAAGAAAAAGAGTTACAAGACATATTCAAGAAAATTGTGCTTACTTCATTACATGAGTCCATTGTTTTCAAAAAATTCAAATATTGAAATGACTTATGCCACATTATTCATGATCATGAAATTAAACTTATCCCATTGAATAAACTTAATTATGCATCAAACACACTGACTACATATACATGTAATAACAAATTTAATATCAAACCAAGCTACAAGTTAAGACCTATTAATTCAATAAAGGAAATAACTAGTGTAGTTAATGTGGTGTCACAACAACCTAATTATGTTGTCTTATCTAATGTACCAAGGAGATAATTTACATGCTTACCTGAGTCTCCCACTTCATTAATCTTGTATCTTTTAAAGTGTCACCTCATATCTCTCTCTCATATTATATATTTTGATATGATTAGACCTCTACCCAAAGGATATGATATGAATTCTTATTATGACTATCATCAGGGCCTTGTGCATTCTAAAAATAGATGTTTTACCTTCAAACATAAGATATAATACCTCATTGATGACCAGAATATTACATTTGATTATCCTCTCAAGTAATCAAGTTCATAACTTGGTTATCACTACAAATAAAAAATATTTAAAAATCATTTTCAAGACCATTCTAAGAAGGATCTAGAAGTGAAAATGGCATATGATGCACATCCTTCTCCATCACATTATGGGCACTCATTTTTTAGGACTATTGGTACTTATACATGACATAAAAATCCTATGGTTAAAATACCCTATATTAATTTCAATGATAGTGAGATTAGGTATGATGACTCAGATCTTATTCCTTATTATTTTGAGCATATCTTGATTATCAACCTATACATAGTGTTATGATTGATAATGGTTCAAGTGAGAATGTTTGTACCATGACATAACTTATGCATTTGGGTTATACCAATCATGATTACACCCTTTGGCCATATCAACTAAAGCATTTGATGAGACCTCATATTAGGGTCTTGGTGAGATTAACTTACCTTTACAGGTGGGTCATGTACATGTGGTTACTAACTTCTTGGTTATACCTTCCATGGGTGTCTTGGATATGTTATTTTTATGACTTTGGATACTTACACTTCAAACAATACCTTTTATAGTGCATAAATGTGTTAAATACATTCATGTCAATCAGGTAATTATAGTTTCTAGAATTCTATATGAACATCCACTTGAACAAGAAAAAATTATACCCAGGTAGTTAATTATAAAATCTACTAAGGTTAATCCTTCATAAAAGGGTAAGAAATAGGAAATCCCTTTCCTAAGTAGCCAATACTTGAGATGAATGTTATCCAATTTTGATCCCCAAGGTCAAAATAAGATCCATATAAATTTTTTATTAAACCTTAGGATATTTAGAAGGTCCTATTAAAGTCTAAAATACATTATTAGTAGCTATGAAGGTAAGTCTCTATAATGTGTTTTGGTCTATTTGAGTCTCCTAAGTTAAAAAGGGTCAATTTTGGTTCCCTAAAAAATGTGTCAAAGGTAAAATTATTTAAATAGGATTCTTTGTTTATGTCATGGTATGGACAAAAGAGTTTCAAGTGATAAAAAGTCAGTGATGGATAAAAAATGTTACTTTTAGAGGCTTCCCAAGCAAGTAAAACATGCAAGAAGAGAGAATGTACAAAAAAATTAGGTTTTTATCATGATCAAGTGTCCCCAAGTATATAAAAATTATTATATGATAGTTACAAGGTTATAATAAGTTAAAAATGTCATATCTCTCATACGGACTACTTCATAAGCTCATATAAGCAAAATTAAAATGAATAGTATGGCCAGGAGAGAAAAGGTGGGAGCCTAAAACTTGGGGAATTGATTTTAGTCTTGTTTGTAATCAAAATTTGGCCATTGGTTATTAAATAATATCCTTAGTTTATGAAAAATTGCTAATAATTTAAGGGTCTAAATTCTGTTAGTCAACCATGATAGGGATCTTTCTTGAGCTTTCCAAGCAGAATGGTGGAATATTTATTGAAGGAAAAAGTTTGTATGGGTCTTCAAAAATACTCTCAATTTTACTAAAGCATTTTTGAAGATATCTAGGAAGGTAAAAGTTTTAAGAGATAGTCATATCTCCATTCACCATCTTGGAATGTGTTTAGTGTGTTTCTACATGCAGGGTGATTTGAGTATTTGAATATGTTATTGAAAGGAAATTTAGATTATGTTTTAATTTTAAAAATGTCGATGCTTTAGTTACAATTGTATTTGAGTCATAATACTCATATTTTCACCTTCTAAAGACTCCAAACATACCTTCATTGTAGACTATCTTCTACAGGCTTTTAGGTCTGTCATCTAGGATAGATGCAAAGGTGTCAACACTCAAGTTAGGTATCACAAGCATGAGATCATGGTGATTTTATGAGAAGAATTAAATGGACCAATGGAAATATCAAATCATTTGAAAATAATTGAAGTTAAAGATTGAACTCACATGCCTCATTGATAATCACCTACAAGACTGTGTAGGAGTGCTTAGATAGGGATGTTGATGGTTTGGAGCTTCAAAACACTCATAAGATATCAAGACATCATCAAAAATATTATAAAACCATTTAGAGGCTCAATGTTCGTAAGGGAAGGCCTAGTATATAGTCATACTACATACATATTCAAACCTTCTCATGATGTCACCTATAGTCAGTAGTGAAAGAATGAATCTTGAGACAAATTAAGATGATGGAGTACAAGAGTTTTATAAGTTCAAGAAAGCATTAAAACATCATTCATAATGAATTAGAGCTTGGGAGATTCAAGATTTAAGTAATAAAAGGCCTTAAATCATAGTCAAATCCTTAAATCATAGTTAAATTTTCAAAAGAAGCATCTACAACTAGTTGGAAATATGCTTTAAATAGTCATATTCATGAATTTTGAAGTTTTAAGGTTATGAGAAGATTATCAATATAATAATTATAATACTAATCCATTGAAAAAGATTAGGGATTATTTGTAAGAATAAATTCAAGATCAAACATAGTCAAAACCCCATCAAGTAACACCTATAGCCAATCAAGTTGAGGAAATTTTCTTGATGGGAACTTTACCTTAGTTTCTCTAAAAAAGGATTCTGCTCCACACAATGTTATTTCATGGTAAGTGTCTATAAGGTATAAGAAAGCCTAATGGATTCATTACTATATCCTATACATAAAGGTAACACCTTAGGATAAGTGGAGGTGATTAAGTTAAGAGAAGATGATAGTATAATGTGTTTCTAACTCAGTTAAAATACTAATGGAAACAATCATAAAATTAGTGTCATTAGGTTAAAATGAACCTAGAACATTGCAAGTGACACCTAGGGCATTATTGGTAAGGAATGATTACAAGGAATCAAGGAAAAAATAAGTCTATCCAAGTATGAAATGGTTCTAGTGACCTCATGATAAATTTAAGATGTGAAGTACAGTTCTCAGACATATATCATCACCTATATGAATCCCTTAATTCCCCTAATTACCACCTATAGTTATACTTAGGAGATAGACTAGCATAGACTAATGAAGGACACAAGTTTAGAATGTAGGAAGAGGAATAATATGGAGATTACCACATATAAATTAATTTCAAAATGATAATATCATAATTTGATTCCTAAAATCAAGGATGATCAAAGACAACCATAGCTAAAGGTTCTTAAACCCTATCAAAACCTTGCGCACCTTCATAGGCTTATTAGGTAGTCTTGAGAATTTTAGATGGAAAGGGATATAGAAGCATGTCCAAGATTTTAAACTTAAAAAATAGGTTCATCATTGGTTGAGTCAATCCTATATGGTCTCTTTTAGGTAATACTAATAGTGTAAGTGATCATTATTTTATATCATACCTAAGGCACTCAACAATCAATGCAACCTACAAACTTAGGTGCATTGATAGTAAAATTTGAATGGTAGAGTATTAGGGAATTGTGGAATTATGTGTAGGATTTAATTGATTATTAATTAGTGTTGATAAGTTCCTAAATTAATCATGAACACTTATAGGCATCACATACTCTAAAACCCAGTCTTTGCATATGAGACCTATAACTAGGCATGAACCATTAGACTTATAATGTCTCTCATATCATCATGTGATATTCCCAAGTAATGTGAGATATTTCATGGGAGAGTGAAGGGTTTATGAGATTCATTATTTTTTAATAAACAACTCAAATTGGTCATTTTTTACCTCAATTTGTCTTAGGGGTGTCTAGAGTACAAGCTAGCTACCTGATAGATAAATTCTTTCACTCTCATCTATAAGAACAACATGCATGGGGTATCAAGAACTTATGGATAATTAAGGGGAAGACTTAAACTTGAAACTAGTAGAATTGGTTTGAAGGTTAAGGGCTTAAACTTTATGAATCATTGATAAGAACCTAAATTACCCAAAACCCTCATAAGAGCTAGAAGAGAAAGATATGAATAAAAATTCATCCAAAAGGGTTAAACTTAACTAGAAAGTGTTTTAGACCTACTTGGCACTCTCAAAATCCCTACCACTCAATTGTCTGTACCATCACTTATATGGATGGGTTAAATTATTTATTTTTTGTAAGATTTAAAGTGATTTGAAGGTGCATAAGGGAATAGATGAGTGAAATACATGGTGTAAGGTTCATAGAGATGTATTCTAACTATTTATACCCCATTATTACCTTAGTCATGCATGGATACTCCTTTACTAAGCTAGTTGTTGTAGGTAATGTTGAATAGAATATTGAGAAAAAAGATGATTGACAAGTTGGAGAGATGAATTTGTGATATTGAGTTTCTTGAAGTCTATATGATAGACTAGTGTAAAATAAGTAATGAAAAGGTGTATCACATATTTTAAATGAATCTCCTTGAGTATGTGAAAGTCACCTAAGTGAAAAGTGTGAAAGTCTAGGCCTAGAGGGATAAGGAGTGACTACAAAAAGGTAATAACTATTGAGAAAAAAAAGGTTGTCAGTTGGAGGGGTGCATAATGACCTACACAAATCATGTTTCCATCTTACCAAGTTAGTTTTCAATGACTTCTAAGGTAGTTTTAAATGGTTATTGGAATCCTCATCAAGAATAAAAGTTTTAAGAATGACAATGGAGTATCTCTTAGCCAACTTCAAGAGGATGTCATGTTACAGATAGACATTTATCTAAGAAGATATCATGATCTATTTTATAACTCATTCTCCTAATTTATAACTAAATTTAAAGACTTTACACTTGGTATTGTGACTCTTCAACATCACTCTCTATCTCTTCTCCTATTGCTCTATATATTGAACACATTTTGGCATTATAAACTATCCATAATTGGTATGGTTAAGCCCTACTAGTTTGACATATTATTTTGACTTTGAATAAATTTATCAAGCTAGTTTAATCTCTAAAAAGTTATTGCCTAAGTATGTATATTAGTCTATTTGGATGGCAAGTGATGATTGTTTCTCTTTGCTTCCATTCTGCTCTTATATGCATTGTGTGAGTAATACTTCTTCTAATAGGTCTCATGAAGTGTAACTATTTTTTTATGTTTTTTTAAAGTGTGAATAGATATTAGTAATGTATAATATTATACCTCTTATTGACACAAATTTTTAAATGCATAGCAATCTACCTCCATGTAGAAACACTTATGCTAGAAGAATATTGAGTTGAGATCAATTTTAATATGTCTCCATAGTGGAAGTTTCTAGTATGTCTATAAAGATATCCTTGGTGTATCACATCCATTAGTATAGGTTAATTTCATGTTTCCTTCTAAATTTTTAACCCCTAACAAGTGATTATACTAGTGTAGTTGAGAGCCTAAATAGTTAGATTAAGGGAGATAGTCCATAATCTAAAGATCTATCTCTTGTAGTAATTTGCCTACACTTAGAGATAGTTTCATGTTATCTAAAATTTGAAAAGGTTTTATTGACTTATATAGGGTTAAAATGTAGGCTATAATAGTTATATCATTCCTAGTGGAACATGAATTCCAACAAGTTTGTTTAAGGTAGATATTGGTCTTGACAACAAGAGGCTATAATAGTCTACTTCCTATAGTATCTGAAGACTCCAATAATTGACTCTTGGTGGTAGACTAGTGAATTTATTCATGCCTAAGTTAATAAAAATATATCATATTAAATAATTCCTTTTTATTTACAAGATATTCCTTATCATTCAATCAAAGCATATAGATTTGATAACACCCATCCTTACCCAAGGAGATCATACCTTGCTCATAAAGCTATAAGAATGTTTTTGATTGTCCCAATCCTGAAAAATCCTAAAGCTATTATGGAAGGGAACCTAAATTTTGTTTAATTAAATGGATATAGTATTATAATACTTTCTCATTATCACAAAATTCTCGTATCATACCTCAAAAGTGTCCCTTCATACATAGGTGAGACTTCAATTACCCCTATTGAACACATTAGAAAGATTGAAAAATTCTAGAATATGCATCACATCATTGAGGAGAATATAGATATTAGGTTTTTATTTGTCTCTTTAAATGGGAAATATATTTATTGGTATGGTACTTTGGATCATGAATCTATTACCACATGGGATGAATTGGGAGATTCTTTGAGGAGAAAGTTTAAGGAAAAGAGTGGCAATTTATCATTGACTGAGTCACTGAATAATATAAGGAGAGTACCTAAATAATATCTTAAATAATTCAACATAAGGTTTAAGATTACATGGGATAGGATCCAAATATTTGTAAGACTTACTACATATCATGATTTCCTTTATTATCTTAAGACTTTTGGCAATGATATTTCTATGATGGTATAATCTATGGGAGGGAAAACATTACCTAATGCCTATGAAGTAGCCATTAGGCCCAATAATTATTTTATTCAAGCTAGGAATATTTCCCTAATACCTCCTATGCCTCTATTCCCTAATTTTAAGACCTTTATACCTATTGTTTCCCCCATCCCTACACTAAAATAAGAGCTAGATACCCATAGTTAGTCAAGTGAATCTAATGAGGTAGAAAGAATGAAGGATCTTTGAAAATAAATTTTAGGTCTCAAAGGATTATACAATAGCATAAAGTGAGACCTTTCCAAATCCACTAACAACATAATCATTCCTATCCAAACTATCAAGGTAATAAACCACCCTTTAAAGGCTATAATCAAGGTCAAGGTCAGCTAGTTCAATCAAAGTCATATAATGGTTATAATCCTAATGTTCACTCCACCTCAAAAGTATTAGTGCCTACTCAAAAAAAACTTGCCTAAGAGAATGAAGGTCAACCTCCATGGCATAAACCTCGTGATCCATCTTCCTATGCCAATGAGTCCTTTAACCAAACTTTCATGGAAAATTTGGGAACAATGATAGCCATGACTCAAGATGAGGTACATAATGGAGGAGAAAAATTGGAGAGATTACTCAAGTAAGTTCTACTTTATTCAATTGGTAAAAAGATGACTGATGTGATGTGAATTACTAAGGGCAATCAATTAAATATTCAAGTCCTATAGTGGCAAACATAAGGTCAAAGAGAAATTTAATTGAAGAGGTTCAAGGGGATGGAAATGCTCCATCAATGAGCTTTCAAACATCTAAAAGGAAAAGTATGTCTAATGTAGTCCCAAATGCATAAATAAATCAAATAATTTGAAATGTTAAGTGGTATTTCACACCTAAAAATTATCGAGATATAGGCATCACTATTCTTATTAGTGGACAAGCTAAGGTTAGTGGCTCTTTCACTAAAATTGTAGAGAAAATGAAGAAGGATAATGTGAATGTATCAATGTGGGATACATTAATAATACTTAGACAAGAATACTTGATCCAATAAAAGATATCCAAACTTAACATGGAAACCAATTAGTCTAGTGGAAAAGAGGTAGCATTGAAAAACACATAAAAGCATAGTGAGGCACAACCAAATAAAATTGAGAAAGTAGACAAACCCCATCAATTATCTCTCTATATCATCATTGGAAATGTTTTGGTTCACAATTTATTGATTGATAGTGGAGCATGTACTCAATAAATCCTAAGAAAGTAGCTGATAAGTTGAATTTGAAATATAAGGCTCAATCCAAGGGAGTGTTACAATTGGATGGGTTAGCTACCAAGATAATTGGAATAAGCAAAGGTTTGTAAATTTTTATTCATTCTTATCATATTTTATTATTTCTCAAGATGTTGTGGTTGTGGATGTGCCACCTCACTTTTTCCTTTGCTTGTCAAGAGATTTTACTACTAAGATTGGAAGATATTTGACTTCAGATTGGTCCTATATGGCATTTAGGACTAGGTATGGTGCTAAAGTATCAATCAAATATGAATCTCTATCTAATTTCTATCTAGAGCTATATGTGCCTTATACATCAAACATGACTTGCAATATCAGTGATGAAGAGGATCCACCTAATGATTAAGAACCTCTAACAGTTCTTGATGGCATAGCTGAACTGTACCTTGATGAATAGGGAGTTGAGTAGTATAGATTTGATAAATATAAGCATATTAAATAAACTTGTCTCAATACATACATCCTCTATAAAACATGTGATGGATATCTTGAACAAAATTTTTATGACACTCTAAAACAAGTTGTTTGGGGTAACTACCTTTTGCACATGGATGATGATGTTCCTATTACATCTATAACAAAACATGATAGTCCTAGTGCGTATTCAATTCTACTTGATAAAGAATAGAAAACTATTGGAAGTAGATATTGAGAGAGGTTTGGGTGAATTAAGAGTATATCAGTGGTAGTTGGAGATTGAGCCTATAAAAGAAGGATTTGGAAAAAGAAAAATGTGTTAGTCTGTCTGACATACGTTTAATAATTTATTATTTTTGTAGGAAATTATAGAGTTCAGTAAAAGTTGATTATCATGCCCAGTTGGTATCAGAGCTAGTACTAGTTTATTCTAGTTAGTTTATATTGTTATATTTCATGAACAATCTGATAAACCATATCTACTAATTTGTATCAAAATTAAGTTTGGCAAGAAACTTAATTACGAACGCTGATACAGTAACCCTAGTTGTAATTAACCTATTCGTATAAAAGAATTCTGATTATCATGGCTAATCTTTCTTTGAGTTCTTTTATTTATATGAATGAACATGTAGTAGACCAAACCCTTAAAGGTAACACTTCTAGACGTTTTGAGTTTCCTACCCTAACCATAAAGGATGTATTTGCCCAGAATAACTTTAAGCCTAAAAGAGGTTAGACCATTAAACAGTCTGAGTGCATCTTGGCTATCCAAGGATTTAAATAGCATCCTATGTTTCTCCCTTTCATTACTCCTTCTGATCAATAGAAGTGGCTATCCCAAGGGTACACACATGTCCATTTAAGTTTGGTTGAGCTTAAAATTACTCACCATTTTAATTATGACATCCAGGATAAATATTTTGGATCCTTGTTAGATGGCAAAAATCCATCCTATTTACATGGTGTGATAAGCAACTACTATGGTGTTCTTTCCCATAATTCTTACTATTTAGTATAGCCAAATTATATTCTTAGACTATCAGACATTAACCTAGCCCATGCCCTGGTCTTCTTATTACAACTCTGAGGCATTCACCTCATGCCAGGTAGCACTTATTACACAGTCTCAGTTCGTTGTACATTTTCTCTTCTTCAGACCTTATTTGAAGCATAAGATATGCCAATTGGCACTGCCTTTCCTTTACAAGCATCTAATCTTGTAGACTTTGGTCATCATATTAATAGTCATGACTTTTCTACTAGATGGCCTCTAATTTCCTCAAACTCTATCCTTGACCTTGTTGTTACTAATGTATATGTTCCTCAATGGTTACTTCCTTGTAGCTATTTCTTAAAGCTGACCTTACCAAAGTTCCATGCTTGACATCAAGGCACTATTTCCCTAGCCACATAATTTAACCCCACTAGTGTGGTGGACACACATAATGAGATTATCACCATTGCAGCTCCAGTTCCTTCTATAAAATAAATACCCACAGTCACTCCATTAGGTCAGCCAATTGTACAGTCTAGTGTAAAGACTTCTACCAAACATCCTTTAGTAAGATCAGCTAGTAGAGTCAACTGAAGAACCAATAAACCTCTGCTTGCATTTGAGTCTACTAGAATATCCTTTGCATCTACTTCAACTGAACTTATAAGTATAGAGTTTTTACAAAAATTTGCCCAATGTCCAATCTTTATGGATTTTCTTAGAAATAAGATTACCAAATAACAAATCCTTAAAGAAACTAAAGCTCTCAGACATAATGTTCCTCCTAAAGCTACGAATTTCACCTATGAACACATTGGCATGTTAACTTATTTTAAGTATAAACTTCCCTGACATACTAATGAGAAAACAGTCAAGATAAAAGGGAAAATAGATGAAGAAGAATTTGAGTTTGATCATTACACCCCAGGAAGGTGGCCGAACCAAGAACACTCTGTATATGATGTTCATACCAAAGAATAGAGTCAGCACCAGGTAGTAGTTAAAGTCCCTATTGGTACAAAGTAGAAAGTAGGGTCAAGGCAAAAGAACTAGTTAGCCTCATGGAAGTGAGTAGCACAAGCTAACATTGATGATATGGAAGTAGACATACTAAGTACTAAAGAGATATTGGATGAAACTAAAAAAAATTTAGATAGCATAGATACTAATGCTAAAGTTCATAGAGCTGCTTCAATTTAAAATTTAGATATCATTCATACCTCTGCTAAAAAGTCTACGTCTATTTTAGATAAAATTTTTTAATTCAGATTTATCTATTTATAAAAAATGTGATGTTCAAAAGGAAAGAATAGAGCAAGTTACACAAGTCAATGTATATATCTTCAAACATCTAACTAAGATTGATCATTCTGTGGAATTGGTAGAAGCACTGGTAGACACAGTTAATTCTAAGGTTAATCATCTTCATGGTAAAATTAATTTAATTTGTGATGATTTAACCATCCACACTATAGCTACTAAGGATACACTGGCCAGTTTAGTGTATACAGATGAGAAGCTCCATGTGGAATTTTTCATAGCAGAACATGAAGAAAGCACTTCTACATCTACAATTCAATTTGCACATCCAAGTAAGTTTCCAGTCTTAGAAAAGATAATAGAATAGAAATAGTTTGAGTCTGCATTAAGTGTTAAACATCTAGCTATAGATTTTGATTTTTTACATATAAATGTTGTCACTATACCTAAATATTCTAAGTTAGATATAGATTAGATACAAAAGGTGCAGTCCTAGAATGTAGAGCCTAAAGTAGCAGCCATTGACTACATCTTGAGTAGTGATGAGATGGACATTGTTTCCCCTCATGAGTCTCTCCCTAGTTTAGGAACAAGTAGTGATCAAGAGATGGGAATGCATGAGGATAGTTTTGTCTCTAGTTTGCATCATAGATTAGAAAAAATGGACTTACTAAAATAACAAGATAACTAGTCTATTCAGTTTAAATCTATTTCATCACCTATACATTTTACAGAAGATAGAAAAAAGGTAAAGCTTTTTCTTTTGTATTAGATGATGTTCTTGAAGAAGGTCCTCTCAAGGTAAACCCTCCAAATGGTTTTATCCTTGTAATTGATAATATGCTTGAGCCCTATAACCATATTATTTTATGGATTGAAACCTTAAAGAATATTAGGTTTCCAAGTGGTGTCATAGATGCTTAGCGAGTCCTACATGTGACTAGTCTCATGGCAGGCAAATTGAATAATTGGTGGACCCAAAAGAAAAAATAAAATGGTGTTTCTCCTTTGGGATATACTGAGATACCTATTGCTTGGTTG
Organism: Torreya grandis; assembly: GCA_037957365.1. NCBI lineage: Eukaryota > Viridiplantae > Streptophyta > Pinopsida > Cupressales > Taxaceae > Torreya > Torreya grandis. Next base: position 408,709 of record JARHVA010000412.1, read on the forward strand.
AGTAAAAGTTATATTTGTGAAGGAGGATTTCTTGCTCTTCAAGCTGTAATACTTTCTAAGTTTATGAGCAATAGAACTAGATAGTTACTAACTACTAAATATAAATTGTACAATATGAGATTATGTGATTTAGATAACCTAACCCCCTATTCTTTGTAGTTTTAGATACTTGCATATGAAACTCATGAAGCTAATTTATCTTGGGTCAAAGAGACCTATTTAAATTCTTTACCTTGTATGTTTGGTGAATGTGTAAGACATTATTTGAGCATTCTTTTACCCCTCAAAATGTGACCTTAGTAGAATTAACTAGCTTAATCAAGACCAAACTTACTAAGCAATGCCAAAAAAAATTGGTTACCATCCATTTAGAGTCTTACAATTCTATCTTTAACCTACATTCTTATTGTAATTCTGAATTACTTGCTAAGTCATGGGGTTGGCATAAAAAAGATAGCTACCATTGTAAGCCATCTTCTAATGATCGTAAATATAAAAAAATCAATTCTCTAAATTCAAGTATCATTTATCACCAACCCATACATCTAACCATAAAAACAAAAGGTTTAAACCTTATAAGCTTAATAAGAAGCAGTTTGCCTATTAGAAATCATCTAGGAAACCCCATAAGCTACTTCAGAAATGAAGTACTCCTAGGACAGTCCCTCCTGCTATTAAATGCTATATTTGAAATGGTTTGCATTATGCTACTGACTGTCTTCGTAAAAATACAAAGCCCCTAGCCCATGATCTTTTTTATTTTTATTATGTAAAATTGGGGTGGGATTTAGTTGACATTCATGATATACCTTTTGATGATCATATTGACTATTACATTATTATTATAGATTTTAATTATAATTCAGATGCTCCCATTGGTCTTATAGGCATGCTTCAAGCCTATTAGGATAAGATGATGTGTGCTAAGTATTTCAAGAAATCTACTCTTGCACCATCTACTTCAGAAGATGAAGATGCTCCCATATATGATAGTTTAGCTTAGTTCCTTCTCAAGAAAGAGCTAGCAGTCACAAAGATGAAGCTCCTAAATTTATCCACAAGGGATATCTTCTAAGAAGCTTATACACCAGTAGATATCAATATGGCTATGTATAAGCACAAATCTAAAGAAGCTAAACTCAAACAAGAAAAGAGAAAATTGAAGCAAGCACTTAAAGAAGCTGAACTAGCAAAACTTGATTGGCAAAAAATTAGAGATAGAGGTTTAGAAGATCATGCTAAAGTAGATAGAGCTTTAGCCAGTATCCATGAAAGGAAAAAGAAAAGCAAAATGAAAGCTATGATAAGCCATGGATACATTATGCTCCAAATGGAATGCCTGACTTCTTCCCCAAAATAATTATTTAGATGAGAATTAGTTGAAGCCTCCAAGTTTAGATATTCTTGATGAAGGAATATACAAACAAGGATCAACAAACATTGATTTTTTGGATCTATGTCAGACATTGGAGATAGTTGCATAACTCAAATCTAAGGTAAACTCTCTGAAAACTATCATATCGAAAATGGCCAAAACCATGAAATAAATAAAAATTGATGTTGCTTTCATCAAAAAGGTTATTAAGAAAAATGAAGATGAACCTAATGAAGCACAAATCATGGCCATCAAGTCCCCAAAGTATAGTATCTATATCCCTATTACTTTCAAGTTTCCTAGCTATAAGAGTTATGCACTCCATGATTTTGTAGATATAGGAAGTCCTAGAAGTTTTTCAAAAACTCAAGCTTTGCCCTCTGAGCTTTGGTAAAACCACAACAAGGGATATCAGGGACTATAATTTTAGGTGAAGTTCTACACTTTGGTCATGTTGCAAAGGATATACCAATTTACATTCAAGGTATTCTCTTTGCTATCACATTCATTGAATTCTTTGCCTCAAATTTGGATATATTATTAGGTAATATATTCCTGTTAGAACATTCTCCTTTTGTGCAAAATCTAGACTTTGTTCAAATAAACAAAGGAGAATCCAAAGTCAAGATACCAGTCCTAAAGGAAGCATCTAACATCTTTGAAAAGTTAAACCTTTTAGATGACTGGATTTATCAAGTCAAGAGCCATTTTGAACAACTCCAATAGAAGAATCAACAGATAGTTCAGCATGAGTGGAATAACTAGGTAACTATGTTTTCAGACATAAAGCATAAATTTATTGATAATTACAATAGTCTAAATCCATTATAGTTTTGGAAACTTGAGTTAGAATAATTCAGAATCCTACTAAAAGAAGAATGTGAACAAAAGGTTCCCAGAGAAAAACCATATCAGTTTAGCCCATTAGAATGCAAAGAACTTGATGCAGAATTGGTTGAGCTTCTCCAAGGTGGTTTCATTCAACTTCTCAGTCAAGCTTTGCATGTGCAATATTTAATGTCAATAAGTGATCAGAGTAATTTCATGGTAAAAAGATGTTTTTCATTAACTACAAAACATTAAATGATATCATTCAATCATTTAATTATCCTTTACCTCTTACTTCTAATCTTATAAAAAGAGCTTGTAATGCTACTATTTTTTATAAGTTTGACTGTAAATCAAGATTCTAGCAAGTAAAAGTAAGTAATGTAGATATGCATAAGATAACCTTTACATTCCCTCAAGTATTGTATGAGTGGAAGGTCATGACATTTAGGTTGAAAACAACACCTACTTACTTTTAGCAAAAGATGGATAATGCCTTGAAATATTTACATGAATTCTATATTGTCTACATAGATGACATTTTAGTGTTCAACAAGATAGTAGACATGCATGTAAGTCACTTACATATTTTGTATGATAAAATTATAAAGCATAGCATATGTTTATCCCCTAACAAATTAAAAATAGGGTTAACAAACATTAAGTTTCTTGGGTTGCATCTTGCCTAAGGAAAAGTTATTCTTTAAGACCATATCTTGTAGAAGATTAAAAGCTTTCCTAATAAGCTTACTGACAAGAAACAACTGTAAAGATTTTTGGGATGCCTAAACTATTGTTCAAATTTCTTCCAAGATTTAGCATCTTGGTGTTTAATTCTCAGACACCACTTGAATAAACATGCAGTACCATGGAGTTAAGACAACACAAGATCCTTGCAAAAAATTAAAGAAATATGTAATCATCTCCCTCTATTGTATTTACCAATTGAGAATTATCCTTTGATTTTGAATACAGATACCAATGGAAAAACTTAGGCAATAGTTCTTACTCAGCAATTTCTTGATAAACAAGTTTAGATATGTGGATATAGATCTGGTACATTTATAGAAATAGAGTAGAGGTATCATATATATGAAAAGGAAATACTAGATATAGTAAGTGGAATTAAAAAGTTTAAAATATTTGTAAAGCCTATCAAGTTTTTGGTACAAATAGACAATCAAGCAATGACAACTATCATGCATAAGCGACCTGATAAAGATCTTGCTCAAGGAAGGATAAAAAGATGGCATTTATGGCTCAACAATTTTGATTAAAAAATCAAATAGATAAAGGGCTCTCAGAATAATCTAGCAAATTCACTGATTAGAGATATGATTTAAATTATTTTCTAATGCTTTTTGTATGTAAATATTTGTTTGTTTTCTTGTGTGTAGGTTTAGATGAGTAGAACGCATAAGTTCTCGAATTATGATTCACAAAATCACACAATACTGAATGGGTGTGTTGACAAAGTCTCTGAACCCAAGAAATAATGTTTCTATTTGTTGATATCAGGAACCTCTACATCACCCTATTGATAGTTGATTGATGTAGTCACTTAGACCAATGCAGCTAGTCTTGAGGTTTGCAAGTGTGTAGACTTTCTCCTAATTAGCATAACAAAAATTGTTATTTTTTCTTGGTAACACAAAAATCAATGTTTGAATGAATGACAGTCATTCTCTACACATTTGTACATTTTATATATAGTCTATTTATGGAAGCAGTATTGGGCACCTTGTAATTAAATAAATGGCCCATTACCCAACCTTCTCTAAACCGTTGTATGAAGCTACTCAATAATGGTATTAGAATCAGTTGATTCAGTTTAAAGATGGTAATCTGCTAGCTGGTAATTTAGTATGCCAACATGCTAATGATGTTTTTATTAACCTACCTCCTCAATGGTCAGAGCATGTCAAATGAAAATGCAGTTCATGGGTTAATCCTCAAGATGACATTACTGTCCATATGCTCAATGGACATTGGATCTAGAATGGGTCCTAGTGAATAAAGAAATTGAGACATATGATGTTATGAAAAAATGGTTGTTAAATCATTTTACCTAACATTATTTTAACTCTTATTTACTTGTGCACACTATGATTAATTATCACCTCATGAATAGTAACAATCTAATAGCTTGGCCTAGTTTACCTGAAGCCTGCACATAAATATATAACTATCCTAACTCATGCCCAGACTATTCCCCTGATCATGTCCTCACACACATTCATCATCTCGAATGGGAATATTCCAAGAATTATAATGACAATGATGATGTTGAATCCTCTACTGCATAAAGTCAACATTTGTATGAAGACATTCATGTAAAATATGGTGTAGATACATCATATGTAGTTGATAATGAAGAAGATGGCTATATGAGTGCTGATGATAGCTTCGCATACCTACATCAACATGACTCTAGTGAGTCCCACATCCCTAGTAGTGGACACAACTCACCCTCAGACCATGAACCCTATGGCCCATGGTAATGATGTAAGTGGATGTCACTAATCATTATTTGATCAAACCCTGTAATAAAATAATCCATAGAATCTTAGATGTGTCTTATATAGTTTGTCTATATTAATTACATGTCTCTACGTTATCTTTATGTCAACATATTGTCAAGATTTAGTTATCTTTCTCAGCACTTGCCTATAATTGGTCATCCGAAAATATTCCACTCTTTTCCTATAAATTGGATGCCCTCAGAGAAGAAAGGGAGAAAAAACTCTTCCATGTTTTGTAATTTAAAAAAAAACTAATAAAGTTTGAAAGTTTGTCTATAATTCTTGTATGCATTTTTAGATTCAAGTTTTTTATGCAATTTTAGTCTTCAACTGGTATAGTCTTGTTAAGAGGTGGAGCATAATCCCTTGAAAGTTGGATGAAGGCAGTTGGGTAAGACCTAATTTACCTAAAGGATAGGCATTAAGAGGTAGTAAGGAGATATGTGTGTGTCGTGAATCTGGTGGTGAGACATTTTCATGGTAGATAAGAGTATATTGGTGATAGTTGGAGATTAAGCCTACAGAAGAAGGCTTTGGAGAAAGAAAAATGTGTAAGTTTATCTGACATATGTTTAATATTTCATTATTTCTATAGGAAATTATAGAGTTTGGCAAAAGTTGATTGTCGTGCCCACCTTCCATAATCTTATCCATAATATTGTAGAATATTATATGGATGATCTCCTCAAGAAATCCAAACACTATAAGGATAATCTAGATTTTATTTTTATCATCTCTGATCAACTAATCCAATTCCATGTTTGGATCAATCCTAAGAAATGCATTTTTTGGGTTCTCTGGGAAGATCATTGGCTTTATCAATTCCATATATGGAATTAAAATTGATCTTACTAAGGTCAAGTCCATCCTATAAATGCCTCCTCTAATAAACCTTAAACAACTTTACAATCTATAGGGAAAACTATAATCTATCCATCACTTCATCTCCCAGCTATCAGATAGATGCCAACCCTTTCACCATCAATAAATACACCTCCTTTAGATGGACCAAAGATTGTCAACAAACATTTGATTCACTCAAAGAGTACCTAATTTATCTATTAGTTCTTATCCCACCTAGGGATGACCAACCTTTTTACCTTTACATATCTACCAATGATCACTCTTTAGGTGCAATGTTGGCTTATCGAGATGAACAAAATAAAGATCAAGCCATATATTATATTAGATGCACACTTATAGAGTATGAGACACAATATACCCATCTTAAAAAAAATTGTCTCACTCTCATTTTTGTCACCTCTAAACTCTGTCATTACCATTTCAATCAAAAAACATACATTATTACTAACACCAACCCATTCAAGTATATGCACTCCAAGCGATACCAAATTTAGTGTATAACTAAGTGGCTTATACTTCTAACTAATTTTGATCTTGAGTTTCTTCAACAAAATTCCACTAAAGGGTAGGTCATTGTGGACTAATTAGCTGAAGCTCCCTTCCATAACCAACCCATTCCATTAACCTTTTTAGATGAGTCTATTATGACTCTTTCTCAAATAGAACCCCCTTACCAAATTACCATGTTTTTTGATGGATCTAAATTCCAACATGGTGGGGGTGAAAGAATAATTATAATTCCCTTTTATTGAGAATATATTCCACTTTCCTTTACACTCAACTTTGAATATACTAATAACATGGTAGAATATGAAGCTTTAGTCATCGGTCTCTAAACCACTCTTAACTTGGGAATCAAAACCATTTATATCTTTGGTGATTCCCAAATCATGATCAACTAAGTCAATGAGAAGCTTATACTTTTTCAAAATATCATTTTTACATTGTTAAGACTCATTGACTTGGTTGATCATGAGTTGGGAATTAAAACCATTTCTATCTTTGGTGATTCCCAACTCATGATCAGCCAAGTCAATGAGTCTTAGCAATGTAAAAATGATATTTTGAAAATGTATAAGCTTATTGTTGACAAAATCTTAACATCTTTTGAATGTTACTAGATCCAATTAGTACCCTGATCTACTAACAAATTCATAAATACAATGGCCTCCCTTGTATCTCAAATTCCCTCTCAACCCACTGAATTTAAACTATTTCTCACCATCCATCACTTCATCATGCCTTCATGATATAACATTTGTTCATGCAAAAAAATTATATTATATGATATTAATTATATACTTTAATTGACTTATATTTATTGTTTTATACCTACCATTTATACCTTTCCTTTGGGGCAAATTTTCAATCTTCCATTTTTTTAATGTGTATGTTTGAAAGGTTTATAAGAGGGATAAAAATTTTACTATTGTTTTTCCTTGTAGTTTTGGAAGGTATTTGGATTGGACCACATTCAGTTCAAACCTTCTTACTATTTGTACTGTGGAGGCATCTCCTTCAAATGTCTAGTATGACCAAAATTTTAACTACCTTAACCTTGGCATCATTCTACTTGACCTTTCAAATAATGCATAGAAGGCCTTCATTTATGGTACATCTAATTATACTATACTAGGAAGAATCCTTTATAAACATGGCTTTGATGGCCTTCTTCTCTATTGTCTTAAAAGTCATGAGATTTTCCATGCTATCAAAAAAACTCATGATAGAGTCTATGGGGGACACTTTAGTGGCCTTACTATTACTAAAAGAATCCTACACCTTGGTTACTATTAACTTACCCTCAATCAGGATTGTTGTGACGATGTAAAGAAGTGTGTCAAATGCCAATAACATGCTAACTTGCATCACATGCCCACTAATAAACTTCAAGTATCCAAAGATTATTGACCCTTTTCATAGTGGGGGCTTGATATCATTGGAGAAATCAATCCTCACTCATCTCAATGACACTAATTTATCATCACTACTACTGAATATTTCACTAAATGGGTGGAAGGAATTCCCCTTATCTCAATCAAAGCCAAATAATTTATTGATTTCATTAATCACCACATCATTTATCATTTTAGTGTCCCTCACAAAATCATAACTGATAATGATAAATCCTTCAAAAATAAGAAATTTTAAGCCCTCTACGATGATTTTGGCATCAAGCTCAACCATTCCTTACCTTATCATCTACAGACAAATTAATATGAAGAATCCTCTAAGAAAAACCCACATCAAGATTCTAACCAAAGTTATAAGTGCTTCAAGTTGGGATTGTCACCTACACATTCCATTCACTTTGTGGGCCTATCATACTAGGATTGGAACCTCCATGGTTGATATGAATTTTTCCCTAGTTTTTAGTGTAGATGTTATCTTACCTCTCAAAATCTATATTCCCTCTCTTTGCATATCCTTGCAAGACATCATTTCTAACAATGATTATCATCAAGAATCATCTCCTTACTACCCTTAACTATCTTCACATCTACCAAAAGTGTATCACCCCTAATTATAACAAACATATAAAAGAATGGGAGTTCAATATTGGAGACCTCATCCTTAAAGAAAACCAACATGTAACAAATATGGAGAAAAGTAAAAAAGACAAATTTGTTTTCATTTGGCTTAGACCGTATATCATCACCCATAAGTATGGATCAAGAGCTTATCATTTATCCTCTCTTGAAGGCAAACTATAACCCAAGCCTCTAAATGGTTTACATCTATGTATTTTCTACTATTAAGGAAGATTTGATAAACATTTTTGTCTAACTTAGGCTTATCCCTTGGTTTATGAGATTCTCACCTCCCTTACCCTATTACCCTATTCCTCTTAGGGACATTTGATTACAACATACCCATGTGATTATCCATCTTAAAATTTAGCCCAATATTAAACATGGGTACCATGGCTCTACCCATGGTATGGATCTCATGAATACTTTCTATCTATAACTAGATGGAATCCCATGATCACTTGTTTCTCAAAACCACTTTCCATTACCTCACAACCACTTTTTGTGGTAAAAATTTTACCCCTATAAATGCCAACCTCTAAGCTTGGATAGATGGGTCCATGTCTAAAACAACATTCAAATATTCTACATGGGATATAAAATATTATTTGGGTCCATTTTATAAATTATAAACCACTCCCTCAAAGGATGACTACCAAATAAAGTCAAAAATAGATAAACTAATCCCTTAAAAGATATCTATCAAACACTTCTTCATATTTATATTTAGACTACTCCCTTGAAATATGGCTAAGCCAAAATGTCAAAAACAATCTATTCATATAAGCTATGATTGGCTCAATAAAAATATTTGAAGCTTCCCACATTGATTAACTTCGCCCTTTTTATAAAATTAAGAAATAAATGACCCCCATTCAAAGATATTTATCCCATAAAAGGGACACAATTAGCTCTCTCATAAAAAAATATATTTGTAGACTTTTAGCATCAATTAGTCTACACCTTGTAAAAACATGGACTTGTTTGTTTTATTTCTCAAGTCACCTATCAAAGGGGTCATTAAATCCATATTAGGTTCCTACATCATCCCTTTTCCCTTTGTTTACCTATCATCCCCTTTTCTTGTATACCATCTATAAATCAAAAGACTATGAGCTCACTTGGCCCCCTACATTTATGATGACACCTTTTCACTAAAAGCACACTAATGTGAAGCATATGAAAGTTTTATTTTCATTAAGATCAATCCACCTTGGGTTTAATAGGGTCTAAGCCAATGAACCCAACATGACTTTTTCTTACTCTCTCTTATATTAGTTCATGATGATGTTGTCTCTCATCATTCTTTTTCTCATATTCAGTTTATTACATACAATTACTTTATGTGTTTTCATTAAAATGTTAAATCTTATCTACTCACCATAACATTATTAAATCAGAACATAGTCCATAATGCACAATATCTCATAAACAATGGAATCAAAATAAACACATTATACCAACCATTTTCTTTCACAATTTACATCACATTTGCATATTATTTAATTATCAAAGCATGTACATCATAATCATTAACCACACATTAAAATCTATCCATATAATAGAAATCACATCATCATCAAACCTTATATCATCCCATGCCTATACTAATAAAATAAATCTAAATAATCTTCATAATCATGATCTCGTAAATAATCGTCATCTATAAAATTTTAAAAACATCTCAGTCACTCACCAACATCAGTCCTAATCATCACATCATAGACATATATGCATTCATCTCATAAAACATGAAAACATAATCAATATAAACATCTAACTCATGTCATACATCATATACATATCTCTCACTCATATACATCTCACATCTTCAGCACACAAGCTGATATCAAAATACACATATACACCTATCAAAAATATATAATCTCATCATGGGCCTACACTTGGAGTACCACTACCACTATCCTTTTCTATACCTATACCTAATAGTGGCCCCCTTGGGACCCCTATCTGACCCACTATCATATCCCACTAACTTGGGGTACCAAGCATAACCCCACCACCATGATAGCTCTGTACTTAATAAATCTCATGGCATGGGGAAACTAATAAAATAACATCACCTTAATAACAAGCTCTTGTATAGTGGCTAAATAATGTGCCCATGGCACAAATTCTATGGGCCCTCTTGCTACTACTTCTACCATACCCACACCAATCTACCCCTATAATGTGCTTATTTGGCCCTACAGACTAGTTACATGTCCCTATAAAGTAATGACCTAAGCCTATGCATGGTCCCTCTCTACCATCACAACTCCCACCTATCCCTATAGTGCTATAATATGGCCTTGTAACATGCCCACCTACCCTTATAATTCTATAATATAGGCTTGGGTAGTAGATAGTGACATCATTACCTAAGGATCACCCTATGTTAGTCCTTATGTTAGATCAATGTCCATGGATCTCTGACCCCCATCACCCCAACCAAAATTGACTACCACATATCTATCTCAAAACCATGTAAGATATTTAGTTTTGATGCCTACATCATTTCTCACTCTATTGGGTAGCTCCTCATGATCCAACTCTTCCTACTATGGTTGTGGCTTTGGTAATAAAAACTTTACATCCTCCCTCCTGTATCATGAAAAATCAAGTGGAATACCCTACATGAGTCTAAACTATCTCTACACTCTCTTAAATGGGATGAGCTCCACCTCACCATCATTTCTTCCATATAACCATCTCTATATCTATAATGAATATGTATGGTACCTATACCCAACCCACATAGGCCAAGTCATGTATGGCCTTCAAACTATATCTCTAAGTGCCAAGCCCTCCAAGGCATCTTGAAACCAATCAATATCCCTTACACCACCACTATCCCCTATCATTGCCCATCTCTCTTCTACTGATAAAATCTAACTCTATAGTCTATCGATAAGTAACCCTATATGAGCAAGCTTAATGGTCTCAGGACTTGTATGTTCTCAAATGCCTAACAATGGAGTATGAGCCACACACTAAAGCCATAACACTTGTGTGCTCTAAAGCCTCATAACTATTTATAGATTTAAACTAACAAAACCTAGTCCTATCCAAAAATAGTCCTCATAAGTACTAGCTCCATAAGTACCCCATCAGAATGTAGGGAAACCTCCCTCCAATGGAATTCAATAAAGCATAATATGTCACTGCTAGCTAAATCATCATTAGTAAATGTCTCTCTCCTTGGGCCCTCTCATATGGAGGCCAAATGTTAAATCTACTAGAGTGAAACTATGCATTTTCTTTGTTTACCCCATACAACATATCCATACACTTGTCAATCTCTTCTCTCTATGTGACAAATTAGGTCCCCTCAGATAGGTAACTATGTGACCCTATGTACATCCTCTAATAAGATGCTCATCTCTCTCATTGATAACCATAATGTGTTAGTTTCTGGGTTCCATCTCTTGATGAGGGCAACTATCATCATAGGATCTATAAGAAGGCATTGGTAGTGGTACATCACTCTAAACCCAGTAGCCTCCATATGTCACTAATCCTATACAAGCATATTATCTTATGCCTCTGCAAAGATCTCAAGTACTTGATATCATAAATGGATCTAATCTCGAGCCTACCCAATAATCATATCAATGATGACTATCAATCATTAGTACACACCCTACCAATATTTCATCTATCCCTTTCCTACTCCTATCTCTCACTAGTATAAACAAAAAATTTAACCTTTCATGGATTTCAAGCACTTATCACCTATTTGATACCAATTACTCTTATCCCCTCAATCCTACCTTTCATCTCTTTCTAAATAGTTATTTAAACACCTACCTACCTATCATCTCTAGCTAAGTGTCAACTATTTATACAAAGCTTCACAATACCCTTGAAACATTTGTATACCAATCTACACCTTGACAAAATTTTATCCCCTAATTAATTATTTACCTATATAATCATCCTATCCCACCCTGCCTCTTTTCTTAAATGGATACCATATCAATGAATAAATTACCTATATCTCAGCTCTAAACAAATACCTATTCTCTACATCTTTCATAAAATGACCTATCTTCCATGGAAAATATTGTCAAAAATCTACCATTTCTTGAATTTACAACATGCCCAACCATTATTTTAAAACATTATCATAATAACAAAACCAATATTTAAAAAAAACATTCAATTCTTCAAACACAAACCAACACTTCCCCCTTTTCATTCCCTTTCCCCACTGAAGTAACCTACTTTTAATAAAATTCTATAACAATTAAATACACTCCACCTCTCTCTTTTTCCCACCTAAAATCCCCCCCCACTTCATTGCCCATCAATGGATCCCTCAATCATCAATGATCCCCTTAGGGCATTTTTTTTCCCTCAGGTTGATCATCACTGATCAAGTCAACTACCAATGGTCATTATTAGTGACCATCAATGGTGAACTTCAAACCCATAACCTCCTCTACCACATCCTCCTGTATAGTAATTCTCACTACCTCTTCTTTTCCCTCTCCTACAACAACACTAGCTTGCCCTTTCCTATCCTTCTCCCTGTTTTCCCTATTTTTCTCACACATTTTCATCAAACCTAAAAAAACACAACCCTAGGGCATATATCTACCCATATTGTTTTTTGACCACAAATTATCTAAGTCAATAAACACAAATCCTAAAAAATACTTTAATTTTAAAACATGAGGACCCTGCCTCATTCCATGACTAATGATGACATCTCAGTCCATGTCCAACCACTTGGTTGAGTGCATCTCCAACATCCATTTCAGCTCCACTAGATCATTCTCTCAATCACAATCAAAAATACCCTCTCAACACCTAAGTACACTTATAGTATGCATGGTCAAGTCTCATAATAAATACTTACATAGCACAAAATGCCAAACATTAATTTTCAAATAAGGATAAAACTTTCACCATTTACCTTTTGACCATGGTTTTAGGATTTTTTACCAACCATCGATGGTTGCCTAACCATCAATATTTTACACTAATTGTCAATAGTTTCATAACCCTTGATGGTCAACCCTAACCATTGATGGTTACCTAACTATCATCAGTTAACCCTAACCATCAATGGTTAGGGTTATCCTTCATATTCCCCACCTTTCTCACACTTTTCTACCTAAACATAACCTTGTAGTACACCAAAGTAAGGCAACCCTTTTCTTACCACACCTTGACCTATTCAAGAATAACCTTATCCCCTCCAACCAATTAAGAACTATATTAGTCCTAAAGTCCATGATTGGATCCACTATCCATAGGACTATGTAGGAAATGTCTTCTTTTCTAGTGCATTAGGAGCCAACTCAAGCACTCCATAGCCAATCAACCATCCAACCCATTTAATCACATCCACCTCATCATTGGAAAATTTTTGAGACCAACCTATTTGCATATTTTATAATGACCTTACTTTGGTCATGATGACTACCTTGATCATTTTTTCCATGTTAAACTTTTACATTACATACCACCTTGTGCATGACCCAACCATTTATGTTTTTATCAAGAGCACTTCCTACCCTGGATACCTGAGAAAATACCAACCTTATATAAGAGACTTGATATGTGTGACTTGATCAATTATGACCAATGTTAGGGAATGGTTACCTTATCACTTATCCTCAAACCCAAACTTATTATTATTATTATTAACATTGGAAACTTTAGTCTTTACATGACTTTGACTCTCACACTTAGTTATATTTTTTGCATGTACTTGCATTTTAAATACCCACAAATTTTTTTCACCACCCTTTTGACATTCAGTTCACCTTCTATCAAACCATGACCCAATTTTAGCTTTATCTCATCACCTCCTAGATTAAGGGGGACTATCCTCCTCCCATACTCAAGGCAATCAGACCTTGACTAATTAATAGTTTATTTTTGTTTTATGGCTTATTGACCTAAAGATGAATAATAAAAAGGGGTAAAATGTAAACACTCAAAAACATCCCCTTGACCAATTTTTGATGTCAAACTACCTTGGACCTATTCTTGACCTTTAGTTAGCTATTTACCTAGTTAACTAACCCTTAAAACACCTCTTCTACTTTAACATTATTTAACACACCTAGAACACCTTAGTTAAATAGTTTTAAACCTTAAATTATAAATCATTATTACCCTTTTATGCTTTGGAGTATGACCATTGATGGTCAGCCTAATCATCAATGGTTAGCCTAATCATCAGTGGTCAAGTATCCAAACTTACCACAAAAAGTTCCAGCTATGGGAAAGACATACACAAGAAAAAATAGAAACTTTCCCATGCAAACCTTACAACTTACTATCTCTTTAAATTAGCATATTTATCATAGACCAACTTTGAAACTTCCTTCTTCCTCACTTAACAATGTTATGTTATAAATTGAGGGCTCTTAGAAGAGAAAAGGATCCAAAAATTACATCTAGGCTCTCTTATTTTCTTTGTGCAAGAATCCAAGATACTAAAACTCTATTTGTATAAATTCTGAAGGCTAGAGTACTGTTATGCTATCCAATTTCATTCATCTTATCATTATATTCTATTTTGCATCATACAAGTATTTTTATCTTATTTTTAGCATTTATTTTCTCTACTAAATCTTTATATCTCAATCAGATCACCTGCACATTATCCCTTACTTATAAAACCCATATTTAACATTTTTCCCACTTTCCACTCTAACGCCAACTCCGTTTCAATTCCCTACAACTTTCCATAGTCAATCATCACTAGTTGTTACAACTATCATTGGTTATATCAATCATAATTGGTTACCTAATCATCATTTATTAGGATAACCATCACCATTCAACCTCACCATCGATGGTCACTATTAAGGAAAATCACATATTGTTATTTACTCCCTTTCACACCTAATCAAACCTTGCCTCTATTTTTGGCCTATCTAAAGACCCTACTCAGATCCTCTAGACCTGACCTTGATCCACTTATGCATGTTATTAACCCATCGTGATATATGTTTTTTAAACATGTATGTTATTTATTTATTTCATAAGAATTTATGTTATTATCAATCTATCATCTTTAATTTTTATTTTTAGAACATTTTTATCATTAGGGGAGTGGATTGATAGTCATCTAAAGGAGTTTTTGCTTCTTGGATCTAGCATGTTGCTAGGCACTCCACCCTCCATACTTGTCTAATAAACAAGTTAGTTTAGTGAGGTCTTATTGTAGGTAGTCCTTCCTTGCCAAAAAGGATCTCCCACTTTGTTTGGTCATCAAAAAGCATAAAATTTAACCAAGTACACACCCCTCATCTATTGTTTCTCTCATTTTTTTTAAATTTAAAAATAGAGTAAAAATAGTAGAAAATATGGCAATTCAATCCTTTCTAACCCATTTTTACCTTTTGGTCCCATAATTTCCTTATTTTGAGGGATCGATCACCGACCTTCTTTACCAAATTCAACCTTGAGGGGGTATCCAGGGTTTATCCATCACCTATTGGGGTATTAGGCATACAATAAATTTTCATTATTTGATAATATGTTATTGTGCCTATAGCTTGAAATGCCTTCCCAAATATGGGAAAATTATAGGCACCTAGTTCTGGCCATGACTGGATTCCAATTAGACTTCAAACTAATTCCTACTAAACATTATAAATTAAGCCTAAGAAAAATAACTAAACACCCCATATATATATATATACATATATATATATATATATACATATACATACATATATATATATACATATATATATATACATATACATATATACATACACACACACACACACACACACACACACACACACACACACACACACACACACACACACACACACACACACACACACACACACACACACACACACAATTCATCAATGATAATGAACATGTTGAGTCATCCCTATTTTGGATACTAGCCCATATGTAATAATAACCTCTCACATATTCATCCTCAATCACCTTGCAACATAACAACTATCAATTTGGCCTATAGACCCATTAAACAAGGCACTTAAACAAATATTAAAAGATCAAAAATGCTAATCAAATTGAATCATCTAATTAAACAATATTAAAGGATTAGTTAAATTATCCATTTACAATTAATTAATATCTAAAAAAGGAAATTTCAAAAATCAAAATATCAAGTCTTTTCATCATTGCCTTTATTAGTTGTTAATCTCTTCCAAAATATCTAATTTGAGATCCATGCCTAGTAATTGAAAATCATAATTACTTGATAACTATTAACTCAAATAGAGTTTTTCTTAACTCACCTAGGGTTAGTTTGAACCCATTCCATGTTTAAACTCAACCTTAACTCACCTTGGGTGAGATTTAGCTTTTGAGGCTATAAATATAAGGCCATACGTATCGATTTCTAAGATCTCTTGGAGTACATTTATTATGCCTAAATGTCTTCAAATATTTTATAGTGTATTATTGTAATTATAATTTGGATATATAAAGATTCATGTAAGTGATGTTAACATGCCCAAATCATAAACCAAATAACTAAGCTAAGGTGCCAATGAGAGAAGGAGCAAAAAAAGCTTCATTGTCAAAGACTTCTTGATGCACAAGCTGAGAAAGCCACTTCACAAATCCATTTAGATCTACAATGAAGTTAAAAGAGTGATTTATTATATGTTTTAGTTGTGTTTTCCTATACATGATTCCTACCTATGCTCTCTCTAGTGTCTAGGCTAGAGGTGTTAGGATTTTAGTCTGTTATTTTGATTTGTTTTGTTGGAATAACATAAGACTGACATCCCCTCTATTGTATTCCTTATTTAAAATCATATATATGCTTCTTATTTTTAGTGAACTAATGTATATATATCCTTTTCTAGGTTATCTCTACACCAAATATGTTGGTGTGTCTATAAGATTTTTTAGACCTACCATATTACATTTTAGGTTTCCTTGACCTTTATGTGGTTCACCAAGTCACCTTACCTTTTATGTTGATTATAACCCTTCCCATTAATTTAAATTAATTTCATAATTATATTTATTTAATTTATTTACACATTTAATTTACTATAGATCTAGTGAGATCCATCTCCTTGTGTTATAGGCTTAGGCTTAGGAACCCTTTCCTCTTATCATTTACAACATAGGAAACCCTCTTGTAGATTTACCTTTTTTTCATTACTTGAATAAACTTAGTATCATATGCTCTATTTTATTTACATTAATATGATTCCAAGTCTATTGAGCTAGGATTTTTGTCCATATATTTTGGTGAGATAAACATGTATCCCATCCTATACCTAGTTTTATTGTCTTCACATTTCCATTTGTTTTTATTTATTTTATTTAAGTTCACATTGTTTATTTTTTTAAACTTATCATAATTTTTCAATTTATTATATAATTTATTATCTAATTGTATCATACAACCTCATACATTTATCTATATAACTATGAATGGTATCAACCAAATTAGTATTATTCTACATGTTCATAAATTATATCAAATAAAATAATATATTTTAGTTTATATTTCTAAATACATCAACTAGGCTGATACAATCATTTTTATTAGTCACCACAATCACTACCTTTTTATGAACTTTAGTAGCCAAACCAAGATAGTTTATTTCATGTATCCAACTACATTGACCTAGTCGATATAGTTTATTTCTATAGACTCAGTAACTAACTACATCAACCAACCTGATACCATGAGTTTTCTATAGCCAATCCTTTTTTCATTAAATTTTTATGAACACCATTAATGTAAACTCCTTAGGTTAAAATTATGCTATAGTTCTTATCATTATTAAGGATCCTAATGATACTCTTCCCAATTATAATGATACTTCTAATGAAAGTGAATATGGTCCTCCCCTTGATGAAGATCATAATGATATCAATTTTGATACTTATAACATCGATGCATTTCCCCATTAATATATTCCCCTTTATTACCTTTATGATCTTGATTAATGGGGTGAATATCCCAATGATGGATCTTACGATTATATTGAAATAATCTTCAATTTTTGTTGAAGACCCTAGCATGATAGTGAATCTTCCCATTGATAATCCCTCTTATGAATTTACCATCTTTAGCAAACCCAAATTCAAGTATTTTTTTTAACATGGTTTATTTTATTTATACCCATCCTTTTTCTACCCTTATAAGGCCCTAGGAGGACAAATCATCAAACTTCAGCTTATATTCAATCATTTTTTTCTCAATTCATTAGTTTATGAAGAGTACCTAATTCAAAAGCATACCAACTTGTGCATTATATGTGATTGTGATCATTGATTTTATATAATAATTCATAACTATCATTAATATCTCTCTCCTAAATTACCTCAAAAATCACTTTTTGCCAATGGTATCAACCAACTTAATACTATTTAGTTTTAACCACCTATATTCAACTACATCAACCATGACCTAGAATGTGCTAATATATTTCTTTTCCTCCAGTCCACTATGTCAGCCATAACTTATAATGCTTCAATAAATTTATTTTTCTTTGAGATAACTAAAATTTCCATGACATAGACTATGTTGATAAATTTCTTTCTATTTCACCCAACTACATGGGTCATCACCTAGAATTTATTGATACAATTAAATTTATTTCACTAGACTATATCAACTTGGCCAATACAATCCTTTTAGTAATATATAATCATTATAATTTTTCAACCTATCTAATATAGTCAATCTTATTCCTATATCATCATTTAAATTTATTGTACTGACCGATATAATTCCTTGCAGTCTTGATTTATCATGTGTCCTTTTTCATTAGACTGTATCCACCTGAATAAGATAATAAATTTCAATATTATTTCTCTAGACTATATTGGCATGCCCAATACCATTATACTTTTATATCACCTTCTAAATATCCCATCATTACCTTAGATGCCACATTTATTATTGTAACATAAATATTGACTAGATATTAATTTTTATGGGATTTAACTTGTGTATATTTTAGTCATTTAGCTAATGGCATCCATGAGTAGTCATTTACCTAAAAAAATTTAAATCATGTATTTTGGTAATAATAATGAGGCAAGGGACTCAATTTTATCACATAACCACTATAAGTATTTGTTATAAGTGGGAGGAATGGTGAATACGATTCAATACTTTAGGATTTTTACCCTTTAGATTCTTTCCCCATTTAAAAATCATTGGTGACTGTAGTGCCTAATGAATCATCCTCTTATCAAAATTATTACCAATGTGGGATTAGCCCAATTAAAACCCATTCATGCATTTCAATGTCAAGTTGAATACTTTCATGAAAATTTTTAATTAGATCTTAATTTTTGTGGGATTTATACTCATGTATATTTTAGTCATTTACCTAATGACCTCCATGATTAGTCATTTACCCAGATTAAATTTTAACTCGTGTATTTTTTTAATATTTATGAGGCAAGGGGACCCACTTTTACCACACAATTGTAAGTATTTGTTAGTAGGGAGAATAATGGTGCATATTATTCACCACTCTAGGATTTAAAAGTGGGTCCGATTACCTAATTATTATTACCAAGATAAATGACTAAAATATACATGAGTAAAAATCATAAAAATATTAACATCTAATTAAAATTTCTCATGAAAGCCTTCAACTTGACATTAAAATACATGATTGGGTTGTAATTGGTTTAATCCTACATTGGTAATAATTGTGAAAAGAGGATAATTCATTAGGCACTACAATCACAAAAATGTTTTCCAATGGGGATAAATCTAGAGGGTGAAAATCTTTAAGTAGTAAATAATATTCACATTTCCTCCACAACTAACAAATGTTAATAGTGGATTGATGCTAAAAGTGGGTCCCATTTATTTATTATTACCAAAATACATTCATTAAAAATTAATTTGGGTAAATTAATACTCATGGATGTCATTAGGTAAATGAATAAAATATACATGAGTAAAAATCCTATAATAATTAATATCTAATTAAAATTGTTCGTGAAAGCCTTCAACTTGACACAAATTTTGACATAATTCAAAGTGTTATCAATCTTTAGGTTAACTTTAATCCACATATATCCCATAGGTAATAGCATATTATGGTACCCATACTCTTATTTTCACACATGTCTAGGAATCTTGTGATGCTCATCCTTTTTTTTCTACAAATATTTGACACCTTACACTACATGTAATCTTAGTTTCACACTTGTTGGGGATTCTTGATCTCTCTTATTTACCATGAGGTAAATATATTCAAAAGATAAGATTAACTTAAAACTATTTTATATCAAGAGATCAAGACTCAGAGAAGCTTAGTTAAATATCTTGCCACACATAATGGTCAAGTTGTTATCAATTGTGAATTTAGAGACCTAAGAAGAGGGGTACCTACTCATTAATGTAAAAATAAATGCTTATAAACAATTTAGGCCTAAGACACAATGGAATATATTTAACTATACCTCTAATGATAAATTCCAAGGTTTTTGAAAGGCAATGTAATTAGTTGCACAAGTAAATTAAAATAAATTAAGGGGAAGGATTAGAATAATAAAAATGGGTAAGGAGCCATGGTATAAAAATGGGGTTTTAGGCTACCTAGTAATGGATAAATTTAAATTCCAAGTAATCCTATAAATACACTAAGTATAATATTAGAGTTAAAATATAAAATGCTACACACACATTCGTTTATGTCTTAAACAACATGAAATATCTATTTACTAAATAAATTAAATGAAGAACATAAGGTTAAAAATACTTATCTTGATGGGGACCCATGGAAAATAAATCTCCCCATTGGATAATGGTTTTTTAGATGATATTTTTATGGTTTTGAATATTTAAAAATATGAATCAAGCTCTAATCTAAAAATAATCATCCTAATAAATCTCCAGTACTTCTAAAAGATAAGTTTCCTTCTTGAAAATATTCTACCTATGAGTCCTCCAAATGTGATTATGGTAGACATGTGAGTGAAAGTAGAGAAAATAAGTGTGAAATAATGTATATGTGTTTGTAATTAAATATGTCTTATAGATATAGTGTTCAAATTCTTAAAATAAACCAAAGATAATGGTGTCAACCAAATAGATGAAGTTATGAAGAGTTAGCTAACTTTAAACTATGTCAACTAGTTTGAAGTAGCACATATGCTAGAAATACATGTTTAGAAATACATCATCCCATAAAATATAATATATTAAGGGAAAATTCATGAAACATATGATATTGGCTTGGAAGATGTTATATTAAATGAGGAAATTAATCAAACTACATGGAATAGGATGGAATAAGGTAGGTAAGAAGGAAAATTTGAGGAATATGAATTGGGGATAAGAATGATATGATCATGAAATAAATATAAACATATATTTAAAATAATTTAAGGCTTTTAAACCCATTTTATAGGTCATCCTTTATGACATTAATTTATGGATAATGAATCTTGACAAGGTTATATAAGATAAAGTGTCAATAAATGATAATGTGAAAAATATTTATGTATACATATGCCCCATTTAAAGATCATCAATTACCACAATAGTGTAACATGGGATGGTACTTTTAGAAATAATTGAATAACATAATAATTAAGATAACTAAAAGGTATAAATAAATAAAATTGGAAAATGTGTAAAATACAAACCTTCACTTCCCTTTTAGAAGAATTTATTTGTGTAGCAAATGATTGAAGGCACCCAATGTGTGGGACATGAGCTAGACTTAGAAAATAAGATAAAATTATATAATTTTAAAAAACATTATTCTGTCACCTAAAAATTCTATATCTCATCAGGATTTTATGGCTCATTCCAATTTATGAAAAATACCTATAGAAATAAATATGCTGGTGAAAAACATAAATTGTTAATAAAAATTGAAAGCTGAAAATTTTCTTATAAAAGGGTGAAAAATTATTCATTTACAAATTTTCTATTTCTATAAACTATAGCTATGTATATAAAAATCTATCACTTTAAGAAATCATGGCTTGTATATTAGGAGACATTCATGCTAGTGGCTAGATCATTATTTTGACTAGAGTTTTACAAGTATGGAATGCATTAATTATCCATTTTTAGCAGTTTAGATTAAAATGAACTAGTTTAGGAACTAAAGGAACTGGTAAAAATCCATGTAAAAAACATTTCCCTATAAAAAGTATAAACATAGATAAAAATAGGATGGTAAATAAGTATTTGATAAAAAGTAAAAAATTAAGGCAAGGGAATTTATTATGGCTAAGGTAAAAATCAACTTTATCTTTGAACTATATCAACTATGTTG
Organism: Torreya grandis; assembly: GCA_037957365.1. Taxonomy (NCBI): domain Eukaryota; kingdom Viridiplantae; phylum Streptophyta; class Pinopsida; order Cupressales; family Taxaceae; genus Torreya; species Torreya grandis. The sequence goes on from JARHVA010000412.1 coordinate 431,069, forward strand.
ATGAAGTTTGGAAACATGGTGAAAATTTTCTAGCCATTTCCATAGGGGTAGGTCAAACTAGTTGGTCTAAGATTTGGCTTATGTTGTATGGCATGGTCAATGTAGTATAACATGGAACTAGTTGGTATTATATTGCATAGCTAATATAATATAAAATATTAATTATTGATCAATTGCATATGACATGGCCAATTGAAGTTTTAAAATTGGTTGATGGCATATGAATAAATGATAAACAGTAAAAATACAATAGTGTGTAGATTATGAAATAGAAGATAAGACTATTTAATATATTCTAGAATGGATGATACAATATAAAAAGTAGATATGGTTGATGCAATTTGGTGCATGGATAATACAATAGAAAATAACAAAAAATAATAGTTAATTTATTTTTAAAATTATTTAAATAATTTATAATAGATTTAGGGATGAAAACCTAATTTATGCTTTGTTATTTGGCATTTTCTAGAGGAAATAGAGATTATGGAGACTATTAGATGAGATGTGGCTACTAGATATTCATGAGAGACTATCAAAAATTTATCATGCACATTTGAGTGCATTATATTTCAACAACATTATGGAAATGTTTTTAGTTCCTAAGCATACATCTCATTTCCATGTTACTAGGAGCATGGGAGAGGTTGATTAATAAATTAAAATGGTTGGTTATTAGGACACCATATAAGGGACCATTATCTTAGAGTATGTGAATGCAATATTAGGATTATCTATCATAGGAACACTAGTGGTGTACAATACTCTTGATAGTGTTGATGAGAGGAGAAACTTTCTATGGTGGAAGATAAGTTATTCTAGGTATGATCAATTTATGTTGGTTGTACAACTTTTTGATGTATATATAGTGGGCATTTTGGATATATAAAAGGCCCTGATTAGAATTATGACAACATGAGAGACTTTTCATAAGTCTAATGTGGCGTTGCCTTTATACATTATATATTTGTGTTGGTCGATACTATATCAAAAACTTAATATTATCTAAATTATATCATCTAGGTGTAATTGAGGCATGACTTATATGTTATTTTGAGTAGAGTTTAATATAATATGAGGTTGATTATTCTATTTGGTAGTTAGATATACAAGAGGTTCCCCATTTATATACTAGTGGGACTACCTCATGTGATCTATGATTCAATTTGTTAGTGAGGACAAGGAGACATAATCATGTGATGTGGAAGTCCCTCACATGCTAATGTTATGGATTTTGTAGAGTGGAAAGATACTCTAGATGTCATACTAGGGTATGATGGATGTATGAGCATCATGGGAAACCACTATATATGCATAATGGAAGAGGAAGATCATGGGTAAATATACCTAGTGGGTAAATCCTCACTTATGCTATCACATTCTTGGTTAATTTGGATTATCACATATAACCTCTCTATTAGTGGTTCTGGTGTTTTGTACCTACTAGGCTAGACACATAGTGGTAGAGGGAGGAAATTATTAGCTAAGGTTATTATGGTGAAACCTCACTAATTGAGGGAAATGAGATCATATAATAGGAAACAATGGGGAAAATAGGTGACAGGGGGTCAAGTAGCCTATGGGAGTACCTCAGTAATATTAAGTAGACCATGTTGCATAACTAATATGTAGTTGGACAATAGAGAAACGATAATGTAGGAATGTTTATCAAGATTGAGTCATTTAATAGGGGTGATACAAAGTATTTTCACCACCTCGATCCATGGTTTATTGTAGGTAATAGGTAGCCAAGGAGATGACACTATTGTGGGTAAGTAAATGTATGGAGTTTATCACTTTCATTTCCTAGAGATATAGATATATATTCTAGATGTTAGTGATAGATAGATGGATTATGATATATATGTGAGATCTGATGTTATTCTAGTGTACATTTTTTCATATCTTATAATATAGGAAACATGATGGATGACTCTGGTGGAGACTTCCCACCATAATATTTTAGACCCTATGATTCCTTCATATAATACCTTGGGGATGATATATTTTTTAGGATTGATAGCTATATTACATGATAGTAAGTTTAGATTTGTCAAAGACATTGATCAAGAGTTTAACATATGAGTATATGATGGGTCTCATGATGTATTACCTATTGGGGTGTTTTAAGGAGAGTTGTAGTTATGGAATGCACTAGCCAAGGAGAGGGATACACATCTGACTATAGTAAGGAATGCATCTAGATTATAGGTCCAAGTGGATATTATACAAGTAAATTTAATGGGCTATAGTAATTAACATGGAATCTATAGTAGAGTCTACATGGAAGCTCATCTGGATAGTATTTTATGTCAAGTGTGGCACATTCCCTACCTAATGGATAGGGTGGACCATAACCTTAAATTTTACTTTTTATGTCTATGTATCATTTATATGTATCATGATGTATAAAATTTTGAGCCATTTATATATAGAGAGACATAATGTATGACTCATTTTTTTAATCTATGGATGTATTTTATTTTTATCACAAGTTATGTATTTATGTTATAGGAATATGTGATGATGTAATATGTATGTTATATTTTTTTTTAGAAAAAGTGAGAAAATTCATGGTAAAAAGGAATAAAAACAAAAAAAACGTAAATAAAAAATATCACGTAAAAATAAAAATAAAATATGTGGAAGATAATGAAGTAACTGATAAAATGAATGTAAGACATACCACAAAAGATGAGATATGTAAATAATTTTAAGTAAATCAAATATTGATGGATGAAAAACACAAATAATGAAGATGAAATATCAAATAATGATAAACTCAAAAACAATATGCAAGTTATCATGTTAGATTACAATGCAGGAAATTATAACTACCTAATAACATGGCTAGGATGACAATAAGATGGTGTTGAAAAAAATGATGTAAGTATGTTTGTGAGGAATGCTTGGTCCTATCTTATGTATTATAATTCAAATAATATAATAAAATATAAGAGGTCTGATGAAGGTAATGTAATGTGATAAGGTGAGTATTTGTGAGGAAAGTTTGAACCTATCCAGGGTCTTACAATGCAACTCAAAAATAGGAATCCAAGAGGCATAAATAGGAAAATATGATTAAGGTTGTGATTAGATAAAAGTGATATCCAAAAAAGGGAATATAAAGATGAATATTGTGTAGATAAGGAATGTGGGGCACCACATTGGTGATGTGGAAACACTTAGTAGGAATAAGACACACTAAACAAGTGGGAAATGATAATCACTATCAACATTGAGGACCTAGGACACTCCAAATAGTGAACAAAAACCTTTGGATAGTAAATAAAGTACATTTATAATCCACTAAAGGATAGAATGTAAGAAAATTAAAAGTATTCTACCTTCTCACAACATGTTTCTTACTCCTTAGGACCCACTACAAAGCTATCTATGTACTACAAATATTGGGTACATGTGTGATAAAATAAGTGGCATTGAAATGTATAATGATGTAATATAATGGTACCTCCTATCATAATATAATTTCATTCCTTAGCCTAATGGACCAATAATATATCATGAGGCCAATTTTGGATTTTAGCCTTCAATTAAGATAGTATGTGTGTAAAACAAAGATCACATATTTTGGTGTTATCTAACTTTTGTGATGGAATTTTAATTTTAAAAAACATGGGTGATATATGTAGCCAACACATGAGATATTTCACTCGAACAAGATAAATAATAAAATAAATACCATGGTGCCTAAATGATCCTAGACTTTCTAGAAGTAAGAGTGCAATCTTAAAACTAACTTATGCATGCCTTAAGTGAAATTAAAAAGGGAAAGATGGGAATCATGAAAGTTCCATAATGTAATTAAATGTGATAAAATGATGAATATGATCATAGTTTATCATAATGAGTGAAATAAATTATTTAAAAGGGATGAGGGCATTTTATGATAGTCATGTCACTAGGGAAGGCATACTAACATACAAAGTATATATCACAATCACTAATGTAAGAAAGTAGTCATCCTAAAAGAGGGGGGAAAGTAAATGGTCATCTCAAAAAATAGGGGAAGATAAAAGGAGGCTAAATAATCACACAAGACTAAGGAAAAATGATAAAATGAACCCCAAAGGTGTCATATGAATTCTAGAATAGAAAAAAGGCCAATAATTAGTGATACCAAATAAAAATAAATAAAACCATGGTTTAATTAAAGTGATATAAATTTGAAATAAAATTTTGAAATTTAAAGTTATAAAAATGAAGTAGATTCATAATATATATGAACAACAAAATATAAAAAATGCTATATGTAATAGAAAGTCCAGTCATATGAAAATGTGAAGAATAATATTATATGACTCATATATGTTCTCAAAAAATATGATATAAATATTGACATACTTCATCAATAGCATTTGTTAAATTTATTTGTAACTAATATCTAGCTTTAATCATAGTCTCTTCTTCTTTTTCAAATAGCCATGCATGTACAACTTGGTGAACAAGATAGATGGAGAATGTGGGCATACTAGAATAAGGAGGATGATATGGGGTATCCTATGAAGGATAAACAATGTGAATAACATGTGTCCTTTGAAAATTGATTCTCTCTAATCTACTAAAAGGCTATGATTGAGGAGAAGGTTTCCCTTCATTTGAAAATGATCATGGGAGCACTGGTGAGAAGGTGAAGGCATAAACATTAGGAAGTCATGATATTATTGATGGAGTAATATACATAGTTATATAATTATGTGTAGTTAATTAATGTAAAATATAATAAACTTACCCATGTTAGGGGATGTAATCTAGAGATATCTTCAAAAGTGGAAATGTCATACTTATAAAGAACTATGTTTATTTAGGATTAATCACATCTAAGTATTATTGAAAAGCTTAGCAATGAGTCAAATAATTCATTTTCACACCAAGGAAACAAAAAATGTGCCTAGGAGGAGTTTATTATGGTGGTATACTATTTGATGTTGGAAATGAGCCTTATATATTCTATTGTGTTAAAAATATGTGGTATGCTCAATAATCATTAGCCCAATGACTATCTACTTTATAAAACTCATGATAAAGATATTACACCCAACAAATATGTTTAGATTAATGTTTGGGTCCATATATATAATCATAAAATATATCATTGTTGACAAAGCATCTAAGGGTAAGTTCATGAACTAGTGATGCAACTAATTCTCTAAGAGATTGCCTTAGTATAAGATGAATCAATACAACCAAAATATTGAGAGGAACTATGCTTAAAGGATCAGATATTCTTGAGAAAATATAAGCTCTATCATATAATGATGAAAGAGCATATTCCATAGAGGCATAAAAGTAACTAGAGTAGTATAAAAAGAAACTATAATATTATCCATATCTAGCCTAGGAATATCAACTGAGAAAGGAATAATGTCTAAAAAGGTAGAAGGAGAGTGAATAAAATCAACTAAATTAATTCAAAAAAAATATGATGAAGATTCATAAGAATGATAAATATAATATTAGTGACATAATATTTATGCATACTTAACTTGAGCATAACCATTTAAGAATGGGTCATTAAAGGTAGAACCATCACATAATTAGGTATATGAATATATTTGTGGAGGGCATCAATAACCTATATTTACAGTGTAAGAATGAGGTGTTTGTTTCTTATGAATAACCACATATGTGAAAAATGCATCAATTCACTTCTTACAAGAATTAGGTTACAAAGAAGTGGCTAAATCAATAATGATGCTAGAAGGAAGGTTTGAAGTTTTGATCTTAAGACTCATCTCATCGAGCTCATCATATTTATAATATAATAAGATAGATTGTATGTTTATCACAAGCTCAAGTGACCACTATAGCCTCAATTAGAGTTGAAAAGATAGTTATAATGTTGAGAAGGTAAATAAAGTTTTAAGGGTAGGTATTTTAAAGACCTAATTTTATTGGAATTGTTGGAAATTACAAAGGTTAATATCACCTTGAATCATATATATAGAACCATCATAGGTAAGTTTGACACAATGCCATGAAAAAGAGGAAATTACTTTTGTGTGGTGAGTCCAAGATCATCTAAGTAAAATGTTATTGCATAATCAGAATTTAAATATCATGAAACTAACTCTAATTATTATGTAAGGGATGATGATAGGAATTCAAACACAATAAAGAGGAGGCATTTTTATTTCATCATATCCTTGACACATGATTTTGGTAAAATTAATGTTACATTTAGACATCCAAAAACTATTAAAGGTTCAACACTTGATTTTATTCTCCTTGATGATAATTGAAGTATTATGTCCTAAAAACTCGTAGTATGACATATATTTAAAAAATATACTATTGTTGTAACTATTTCTACCTAAAACTCATTTTGGAAAAAATTTAGATTTTATCATTCTTCTTTTCATATCTTGGATGGTTTTATTTTTCCTCTTAGCCACATCATTTTGATTTTGTGTATATCTCACTATAAAATTATGATTGATCCCAAGTTCCTTGAAAATTTTTGTGAAATAATTAGAGATGTATTCTCCTCCTTTATCTATTCCCAAATTATATATGTAATGACCACAATGATTTTCAATTATGGCCTTAACTTGTTTAAATATTTCAAATTCCTTTTATTTATTATTTATAAAGTATACCCATTTCTTTCTACTGAAGTCATATATAAAATTAATGAAATACCCATTCTTAGATAAGGAGGGTATCTTCATGGGAGCACATCAGTTTGAATTGATTAGCTCAAGAAGAGTTTTTGCTTTCATTGACTTAATTGAGGGAAAGACATTTCTATGTCACTTTCTCAATATGTTTTAAATACTTTGTTTGATTTTTATATTAAAGGTATTCCTCTTACCATCTAATTCTTATAAATAAGGTAAAACCCACTAAAATTGAAATGACCATAATTGAGGTGCCAAAGAGTGGATTGATCAATTGCAACCATTTTGAATGTGAATGAAAACTCATTTTAAATTCTCAAGAGGAACATTTTTTCTATGTGTCATCTTGACTAATATAATATGCATATTGCTTCCACTTCTATCATATATTATGCATTATCCATAATCAAATCTCACCTTGTACACATTTGGGATTAGTTGTGATGTAGGATCATTTATGGTGGACTCACTATCTTGAACCTTCTAAAAAAAATTATTATTTAATTTATATTATGTTGCCTTATTTTAATTTTCCAATTTGGCAACATTGGATTTGGTTGGTGGCATTGAATTTGGTTGGTAGCATTGTCTTTGGTGGGTGACATTAACTTTTATTGGTGGCATTACCTTTGGTTATTGGCATTTCCTCTGGTTGGTGGAATTTAATATATTTAGAAACATTTCCTTGGGTTAGAGAAACTAGTTTTGGTTGGTGATATTTTCTATGGTGGCAAAATTGCCTTTGGTTAGAGGCATTTCCTTTGTTTAATATAAATTCCCAAGTTTGAAACTCATAAAATGCATTTAATACAACATTAAATGTTCCAATAATACATGCTCATGTTTTATGTAGTTGTGTAATGCCATATCATGACTTTTAGAATTATTCTTGAGTCATTTATTTCATATAACTCCATGTAAAGTGAAGAGCCACTTTTGGAAGATACAAGATCAATCTGTTTCATAGCTTGAATGGTAAAATGGCACTTATTTTAGGAGGTTAGTGGAAGATAATTGATATTAATTCTTGGAGGTGATGAGAAGTGTTATGATACCATTTTTAAGGTACAAATTTATGGAATAACTAACCATTTTTTTAGAGTGTACCCTCCATGTTTTCATGTTGAATAAGCCCACTTGTGGCACTAATGTTTGTCTGTGTATTACGTTCATTGAAACATATAGTTAAATATAATGAGATGTTCCATTTTTATTCAAATTGAATTTGTGAAAAATGTGTGTCCATGGTATGGTGAACACTTGTAACCTAGGTGTTCATGGCTATTCCTAGTTTGATACCTTGCCTAATGTTTATACCATGGTATCAAAGATTCATTTTATCATTTGGAGAGTGTGCATAGAGAATAATTATAAGGAATACATTGTAAATATGTGAAATAGAATTTTGTATTATGGGAGAGATGACATACTATGAAAATTTTGTACAGAGATAGGCAAGACTGATAGTACCTCAAGTTGTAAATTAGATAACATGATGAAAGTTATGTAGGTAAGATTGGATGTAATTTAATTGGCTCAAATATGAGTGGTTCATAATGATGAAGTGAATGAGGATGAGGGAAAAGAATCTCAATAAATTGGACTATATGACATGGAATATGAATTTGAGATGATATTTATTATCATTGTGGTGAGACTTGGAAGTAAGCTAAAACTAGATACACTATATTATAATCATAGTCTGAATCTTGAATAAATCATGGATTGGATAGCTAAAATAGAAAAATATTTTAATTATGAGTATATGTAGGAACACAAGAAGATGAAATTTATGTGCATGAAGTTAAAGGTTCATGACTCCTTGTGGTGGGATAATGTACATGGTGAGATACAAGGAAAGAGTAAGGATACAATAAGATCATGGGATCAAATGGTATTAAAATTTAAATAAAAATGTTTGATATTAAACTATCAATTGAGCCTATTCTAAAAATTAAAAATTTTGAGAAAAAGGATATGAGTGTCAAAGACCACATTGAGGAATTTTATAAACTCATGATAAGATGTGGACATGTTGAAGAAGATTTATAAAAAGTGGAAAGGTATGCGAATGGACTATGTTTTTCCATATAAGATGAAATCAATTTGTTGAACCTAAGAACCATAGAGGAATCCTATCAATGTGTGTTGAAGGTGGAGGAAAATGTGACAAGGGAGTATAAAAAAACATATAGAGGTAGAGGTGGAGGGTCTTAATGAGGAAGAGGATATAAAAATGGTGGAAGAAGTTGATAGAAAAATGGTGGAGAGGTGAGCAGTTCACATAACCATAATTCAAGATAGAGAGGATTGTTTTAGTATTTTATTCCCTTTTTCAATGTGATCTAATTAACCACTAAAAAAAATAAATGTAGGGTTTTAAATATTACCTAGATATGTAGACTGGTTACACAACATTGATCAATCTTGTGGGAAATTCCTCTTTGGATAGGGAGGAATGACTTGTAAATCACACTAACTCACAAAAAATTGATTAATAGAAAGATGAATGGGATAGCTGGTAAGAAACCAGTCCCAAGAAGTGATAAGCTTCCTTAGGTGGATGCCAGCCCACATTTAACACTCAATTTTATAAATAAGCATGACATTACAAAGATATATAAGGATAGGATGCAAATAGATTCAAAAAAGATGTCTAATCTACAAAAAGATTAATGCAATCAAAGTAATCATCCCAAAAGTTATTAGCTATATCAATGTCTTCTTGAATTATACCTAATTTTTCATTATTGCTTTCTTGATTAGGTGTGAAAAACATAGTACAAAGACCTAGTTTAAATTTAATGTTGCTTTGATCATTGAATAAAGGTTATGGGACAATGGGGAGATTAAATATGTTAACAATATTATGCACTAATCTAGGCAAAGTCATCTACATGTGAAAGACATATTTTTAGAAAATAATATGCAAGATTTAACAAGTTTTTAGAAATATAAATGTTACGAAAATAGACTTCAAGGCTATTTTAATAGTTTAAAATGGATTGATGATGACCCTGTAGGATCAACATTGATTTAGATGGATCAAAATTGATTCTAAGTAAAATCCTAAACTATGAAAAAAAAGTGATAATAAATACTTGTAAAATTGATAAAATGATGAAAATTGAATGGAAATGTTGACACAGAGGTGAAAAAGATAGGAATATTTAAATATTAATTAATTAACATAAAATACTAACCTTGAATGGCTTGAAAACATGTAAATAAAGAAGACTATAAAAGTATGCTAAAAAACGTTTGAAATCCCTTGATAGTTACATGAACAGAGGTTCCACAAGGTGGTAAAGTGTTGACAATGTCTATATGTAGGTTCAAAGAAAAATATAGTAGAGGTTCAAAGTCAAAAAGTGTTATGCATGTCTCTCTAGCTAAGGAGGCTCATTATATATTTATCGATCAATGTCATTGTGAGCTGATCGGCATCGATCTCAAAGAATCGATGTCAATTTTCCCAAAATGGTTAGAGGTATTCTTTAGTTCATTCAAAAGGGGTTTTTACAAGGTAAAGATGGGTTTAACCAAATTCTAAGTTGTTATGTTATTTAAACCACAGGATGGGTTTGTTATGAAGTTGGGAGGGTTTTTGTTTTTTATTTATTTTTATTATTTTATGGTTAGGGGTAGTTAAATAGGTTTAAATACCATTTTACTATAGTAATTAACTCTATTAACTCATTTGGTAAAGGTAAATGGGTGAGGTTAATGTAATTATTTCAAATAATTATGAATGGAACCATTATGTTAGAGATAAAGGATAAACATGACAACATACCATGCCAATAAACAAGGGTCTGTAAAACTAGCATCTACAAAGATTATACTCTTATAGAGGAATATATTTATATGGAAAAGGTAGAGTGGCATATTTTCATGGTAAGTGTTTTAGGTGTAATAAGTATATAGTCGTAAGGAAGAAGATAGTCTAAAAAACCCAACAAATAATGGTAAGAGAGTTAAAGGGATATCTCACATAGATTTTGGATATGAGGAGATAATTTAGTCCCTAAATCATATGGAAGATAAAGAAAAAGGAGAGGCTTTGCTAATGAAAAGTGTGTTGTAAACTATGGATGGGTCACTAGGCACACTAACTCATGATGCATAATCTCTCACCATGCCTCTTCTTAAAGGAGTCTTTTAGGGACTCCCTAGGGTTTGTTATTGTTGGGTCATGATGTATTAGGTGACCCAATTGGTTTATGTATAATTTTCCAATTCAAGGGGCCTATTGGGTTTGAAAATTTTTAACTTTATTTCATTCCTTTAAAATAATAGTGGATAATGTCATTTTTGTGTTTCCTTAATGTGCATTTGGATAGATGTTGAAGGTAAACAACACACATTAATTTTCCCATAATAAATCATTATTTTAAATTATAAAGATGAAGCATAGCTGAATTTTAATGTTCATTCCATTTCATTTAAATATTCAATAGTGTATAATCATAATATAAATGAATCTGAAATTCATAATCAAGATAGTCATGCATTTATGGATTGAATTCATATTATGGAAACCTTAAATTTAGTTTTTTTATTAAAAAAAAAAAATAGGGGAAGAGTAAACAAAATCATGTATTAATAAAGATAAATTTATGTTGTTCAATCATATGAACTCCATAAATCTATCTCTCACATGATTAGTGTGTGCACAATCATAAACTAATCTAGTATAAATATATAAGGGGCATGAAACAATCAAAGAAAAGGATGCACCCACCATTCACATGTGAAATTGTAAAAAAAATTCCAAATTATTATATTTATTATAATATTCATTTTTAAAATTAATTATGGTCCACCACAATCAATTGATTAAAAATTCACTATCATAATGGTAGGGTTACAAGATAGGGATATGATTTACTCTACAACAAAAAAAATGCAAGAAAATGAAGGGAAATTGGCTTTATGGTCTCTTTTGGAGAATAAAATCTAACCCTTGGACAATCAACCCCTTCAATATATATATATATATGTTGAGTTACTCTTATGGGAGGAAGTTTCACACCCAAATATTTTTGGGGAGCATTAACGACTACCACCAACCCTATTTCATCCTAATGTTATTATTTTAATCTCTAACCTATATATATATATATATATATATATATATATATATATATATATATATATATATGTATGTATGTATGTTGCGTTTCTCTTATGGGAGGAAGTTTCACACCCAAATATTTTTGGGGAACATTAATGACTACCACCAACTCTATTTCATCCTAATGTCATTGTTTTCCTCTCTAACCTAAAAAATTAACAAAAAATAGCCAATTTATTGCATTTACATGACCACTAAATAAATGGCATTTAAACATGGACATGTTTTAACACACTCAAAATTTATAAAATTTGAAAATACGAAGACGACCATGCTAGAATAAGTTTTCCATTGACATGAATAGTTAGAAAAACTAACAATCAAGGTGAAAGTTATGGTTAAGAAACCAAAATGGGACAAAAGTGAGATTATTAGTTATTCAAGTTTTCCAAGGCATAGGTAGGTTCTATATTTTCACTTTTATAAAATTAGAAAATCCATTGTTAATTGGCATTTAAAATACCAAGTATTAGTGCATGATGCTTTAAACAAGTTCAAGACATAATCAAACCTTAAAGTTCTGGATATAACTAAGTTTGTTAAGTTTGGGGGGACTATGCCTAATCATATATTTCCCTTTATTAGGTATAAGAAAACATTTCAAATTATATATTTTCTTAAGTTATGTCTTGGAGAAATTTTCAAAGACTCATTAGACCTAATTAGATATTTTTTTTGGTTAGGTTTAGGAAAAAAATTAAATGCTCCCTAGACCTAATTGGATATTTTTCTTTGATTAGGTGTAGTATAACTCTTAAAAATACTCCATGGACCTAATTGGATATTTTTATCCACTTAGGTATAGTAAAACTCTTCAAATAGTTCCTAGACATAATCAAATAATTTTCTCTGGTTAGGTTTACTAAAACTTTTCAAGGACTCCCTACACCTAATTAGATATCTTTCTCTAGTTAGGTATAAGAAAAAATTTCAACGTCTCCCTAGACTTAATCAGATACTTTTATACATTTAGATCTAGGAAAAGTTTTCAAAGACTCCTTAAGACTTAATCAAATATTTTTCTATATCCAATTCTAAAAAATGTTTTAAATACTCCCTATACTAGTCAAATATTTTTCTCTAGTTAGGTCCAATAAAATGTTTCAAAGTCACCCTAGACATAATTATATATTTTTATCCGATTAGGTCTATGGGACTTAAATAAAATCCACAAAGACCTTTTTAAAAAAACTTTATTTATCACTATCAATGAAAACAACTCATCCCTCTATACATAATCAAGATTTGAAGCTCAATTAGATCTTGGGGACTTATAAATTTTATCAAATACCAAATCATCATTACAAACATTGATTACAACTAAAGGATGAAAAATTAGACCATGAGGACCTAATTGGGGTTTAGAAGCTCAATTAGGTATATAAACTAAGGTTTTAAAAAATAACCTACAATATACCTAACTAAAGAAAAGCACAAGATTTTCCAAGATATTTCAAGTGAAATAAGTACATTGAAAATTATCTTAGAGATTGAGTGTAAAACATGAAACTTTCTTGCATGAACTTAATATTTAATATGGAGTAGGTTTTTTGAGGCCAAATTGGCATGTAAACCAAATTAACCCTAAAGTGCCTCAAGGGAGATGATCAATCAATATTTTTAAAGTTAGGCATGGAGGTCAAGACTATGCCTTCATGCCAAGTGTTTTATATTAATATTTCCCACATGGATGTGGTCTACCCAAAGATATGGATGTCAATTTGATCCAGGCAACAATTTAGGTGACAATTCGGGTGATAGTTCCACCCTAATTAATGATGGAACTTATGGGAGCCATAACTTTTTCACCGTATCTCCAATTGACTCACTGTTTGAACCGTTGGAAAGATAAGATTGAGGAGAACATTGTCAAATGAAATAGATCTTTGATCAATGAATTTTTACCTCTAAAACCCAATGGAAGTTCCCCAAATTTCAATTTTAGTAGTGCAGTCTAAAAATAGTAAGTTTTAAAAAATAGTAATTCCTCAAATTCTGTATTGTTTTAAATCTTGGAAGTCAAACCACATAATCTCCCTCAAGATTGGTAACCTTACACATCCTCCCTATTCTTTAAAAATTTGTATAAATGAAGAGGTAACCTGAAATGTCAGGACATACATCTCTTCCTAGAGATAAGCATATATTTATATTGTGATCTTGAGTAATACTACATCTCTTCTTAGAGAATTCATTATTACTATGTTATTTCTATGCTATTGAAATATTTATCAACCAGAACTTTTAAGTTTTGGATCATTGGTATCAAAGTGGTTTGTCTTGAGAGTGTATGATCTCGAGGACAAGGTCAGGCTACAAGAAGCTTGGGTGGGAAACAACAAAGCTTCCAAACTTTCCACCTATTCACTCCAAATGACTTCAAATGGTGGATGACACTGAGACATCCAATCCTTTCAAGGAAATGGCAAATGAATCCCTCCAAAAACAACAAGAATAGATGCTACAACAATTTTTCCAAATTATTTAAACACTTCTGATGGGAAATTTTCGCTCCGCAACTACACTTTTTGGTTCCTCATCTAGGGAACATCCTTTCAGTGCCCCAACACCCTTCAAGGTTTAGTTAAATTTTGATATTCCTAAATTTGAAGGAGAAATCAATGTTGATTCAGTAGAAAATTGGTTGGATCAACTGTCTTCCTACTTCTTTGTAAATAAGTTCACTGATGGAGAAAAGATCACTTTTGCTCTTTTCAAATCATCATTGCCCATGAAAAATTGGTGGGAAGTGTACAAAAAGAGGTTTATTATAGATGAGATTGGCCTTGAGGTGGAACCTACCTAGGATGATTTTGTGGAAGTGGTGAAAGAAGAATACTATCCCATCGGAGCATATGATGATCTATATATACAATGGTAACAACTTTGCCAAGGTAAGGACCAATTTATTCAAAATTACACATACACTTTTCATTCTTTGTCTGCAATTTTAGGCATTCAAGAAAGTCAGAAACATAAGACTCTCAAATACCATGGTGGACTACAATGGTACATACAGGGGAAATGAAACTCTTTAATTTGGAAACCCTTGGTGAGGCATACAAATTTGTAGTGAAGATTGAATAGAAGCATGGTAGAAAGAATATTTAGAGTCAACCCTCAAAATGGAAAAGTGACAATGAAGGTCAAACACGAGGCCAAAATTAGAAGCAAAAGGAGTTTCAAGATAAGAAATCCCAAAAGGGGAAGGCTAGAAAATGGTGTGATTACCAAAAAACTAGAACTCACTCCAAAGAAGAATGTCAAGCCATCAACTCACTACTTTTTGAGTCACAATACTCAACATCTACTACTCTACCTCATAGATAACCCACAGTCAAAGAGAATGAAGAATAAATTGTAGATGCTGAGCTTGACACCATTGTCACTTCATCATAGACCCATGAGGAAAGACCAAATGACAAGGAAAGATTGTTTCACTCCAAATTATGGGTAAAAGTTAAGCCTCTACATTTCATTCTTAATAGTGGGAGTCAAAAGAATTTAATCTCTGCTAAAGTTGTGAAAAGTCTAAATCTATCCTTGAAGCCTCATATAAAGACCTACAGTATTGGATGGTTGAGCCCAGGGAGAGACCTCTATGTCACCCATCAGTGTCTTCTTTCATATGCTATAAACCATTCCAAGATGAAGTATTATGTGATGTGGTCAATCTAGATGTTTATGATGTATTCCTTGGTTAGCCACTCATGTATGAGTGACATGGCATCTATGAATCACAAAATTGAAGGATCACCCTCACTCTTAGAACATGGTGATATAGGGTACCAAAAGTGCCACCTCCCACATCTGTCTCCCTGATTAGTGTTAAGCAATGCAAGAGATTGGTGGAGAAGACAAATCAATTTGTTCTCATGGTGGTCAAACCACATAAATCCAAGAAGGCTGATGTTTCAGCCTTGAATACATAATCAATAAAATAATAAAAGTAGATAGGATGAATCATAAGAGAATATGATTACTTGTTCAAGTCACCCACAGGAGTTCCACTGCATTGCCAGGTAAAACATTCTATTGATTTGATCCCAGGATCACCTTTGCCTAATAGTCCTATGTATCATAGATCAATTTTGGATAATGATGAGATAAAAAGATAGATTCAAGAATTGATCCAAAAGGGTCACATCGGGCCAAGCTCTTCACCTTATGGTAGCCCAATTATCTTGACACAAAATAAAGATAGAACATGGAGGCTTTGCATTGACCACCGAGCCATGAATAAAATCTCTGTGAAGAATCACTACCCTCTCCCTAGGATTGATGACCTATTGGACCAGCTCCATGGTGTGAAGTTCTTCACCAAAATTGATCTCAAATTTAGTTATCACCAAATTCCCATCGATTCCACTGATGTCTAGAAGACTACATTCAAATCTAAGGAGGGGCTCTTTAAATGGTTGGTTATGCCTTTTGGCTTAACTAATGTATCTACAACCTTCATGAGGATGATGGATGACATCCTACAACCCTTCACCAACTCATTCATGGTTTTCTACTAGATGACATACTCATCTATAGCAAAACATGGGAAGAAAATTTGCAACATGTTCGTAAGGTGCTTCAAACTCTTCTAGAGCACAAGTTGTATGCAAATCTTGACATATGCAAATTCGGGATGACAACAATTCAATACCTCAAGTAAATTGTGAATGAGGAAGGAGTCCATGTTGATCTAGAAAAGATTTAGGTTATTTGAGAATGGCCCACACTAAGGACCCTCACAGAGCTTCGTAGCTTTTTGGGTCTTGCAAATTTCTACCATAGGTTTATTCTTGGATTTTCACATGTTGCT
This sequence comes from Torreya grandis, assembly GCA_037957365.1. Lineage (NCBI taxonomy): Eukaryota > Viridiplantae > Streptophyta > Pinopsida > Cupressales > Taxaceae > Torreya > Torreya grandis. The sequence continues at coordinate 447,660 of JARHVA010000412.1, forward strand.
TGGTCACTAACCTAAGTGACTAAAGGAGGAGCTAAAACTACATTTTGATGGGTTGAAATACAACAAAGGGAATTTGAGAATTTGAAGAACAGACTTTGCTCAGCCCCTATTCTTGCCTTGCTAGATTTGCATCAACCTTTTGAGTTGATGACAGATGCATCTAAATATGCCATGGGAGTTGTCATCATGCAACATGGCCATCTTGTTGCATATAACATTGAAACTTTCAATGATATAGTTAAGAAATATCCAGCATATGATAAGGATCTCTATGCCATTGTGTAAGCTTGTAAACAATGGAAACACTACATCTTGGGGAAAGAGACGGTCATCCACACTGACCATAAACCATTGGAATTCATCTAGACATAAAGAAAACTATGAAATGAGAGGAACAAAATGTGGGCCACATATCTTCAAAAATTCCACATGATAATCAAACACAAAAAGGGGAGCTCAAATACAATAATAGATTGTCTAAGTTGCCCACCAACTACTGCACTAACAACAGTTCTTGACTTATGCGGACATGAGACTGCCACTTGGGGTGCTTTGTATGAAGTAGATCCTACCTTTGTTGATACATATCAAGTGCTTCAAAAAGGTAAACATGTTTCTGATTTCTATTTGCAAGATAATGTCCTCTATCATATGGGGCACATATGTGTTCCAATTGTAGAGCAACAAAAGATGATATGGGAAGCACACTTCAATAGGATAGTTGGAGACTTTGGTATCGAAAAGACATTTTCAATTCTTCAAAAACACTTCTACTGGCCCCATATGCAAAAGGATGTGGAAAGATATCTCAAATATTGCACCGCATGTGCAATAGCCAAGCCAACAAATAAGAATCAAGGATTGTACATGCCATTGCCAGAACCAACTAGGCCTTGGGAATCCATCTCAATGGACTTTCTCTTAGGTTTTCCCACTTCAAAACATGGTAAGGATTGTATTTTTGTGGTAGTTGATCATTTTTTGAAAATGGCTATCATGATTTCTTGTAAGAAAAATATATATACTAGGGAAACTACTCAACTATATTTTAGTCATGTATGGCTCCATTTTGGTCTCCCCAAGTCCATTGTCTCAGATTGAGATAGCAGTTTCCTAAGCATCTTTTGGTCCACTCTATAGAAGATGATGGATACTAAGTTGATAAAGTCCATAGCCTTCCATCCATAGACTGATGGTCGGATAGATGTGGTAAACTACTTGATTGTTCACATGATTTAGATGTATCACTCCAAACATCCACACACATGGGATGAGGGGCTTCTTTTCATATAACATGGATACAATTAGGCACTACATAACTCGATCAAGCACAGTCCATTCCAAGTATGTTTTAGGTTACAACCCATGGCACCAATTGATATAGTTGTTCCATTTCCCACCATGGAATACACACCTCATGGAAGATCTGAGGTAGAAAAATCAACAAAGTTTATTGAACAAATGCAACACATCTAGAAACAAGTTCAAGACATCTTGGAGAAGATGAATCAAAATTATAAGCAATGCCATGACAAACATAGGATTACACACCATTTTGTTGTGGGTGAAAAGGTTTGGTTATGGCTTTAGAAGGAATGACTTGTATGCCCACACAAAAAGATTTAGCCTCTACGATATGGTGCCTACACCATTACCAAAAAATTTGGAGAAAATGCTTCTGAGTTGAACCTACTAGCCTACCTTGGTTTACATCTAATATTCAATGTGGAGCTCCTCAAACCATATCACCCACCTCTATTAGACACTTTAGTTGTAGTAGAACAACTAAACATTGATGAGCTTGATCCATAGAGTTTTTCCCCAATGGAAGAGGAAGAAATTGTGGACACCTGGATGAAGACAAGAGGATGATCTATTCCACTTTATCGAGTGGTCAAAAGGGGCAAGCTTAGCCACCAAGGTGAGTGGATCACAGAGAATCAAATAAAGACAAAACTATCACACCTGATGGGGAACATTGATGTAATGGGGGACATTACTTTTCAAGGAGGGAGGAATGATCTGGGCAACAATTTAGGTGACAATTTGGGTGACAGTTCAACCCTAATTGATGACAAAACTTCTGGGAGCCATAACTTTTGCACTGTAGCTCCAATTGACTCACCGTTTGAACCATTGGAAAGATAATAATGAGGAAAATGTAGCGAGATGACATAGATCTATGATCAATGAAGTTTTACCCTAGAAAACCTAATAGAAGTTCCCCAAATTTCAATTTTAGTAGTGCAGTCTAAAAATAGTAAGTTTTTAAAAATAGTAATTCCTTGAATTCTATATTGTTTTAAATCTTGGAAATTAAACCACTTAATCTCCCTCAATATTGGTGACCCTATACATCCTCCCCATGCTTTAAAAATGTGTATAAATTAAGAGGTAACCTGAAATGTGAGGATAGACATCTCTTCCCAGAGATAAGCATATATTTGTATTGTGATCTTGAGTAATACTACACCTCTTCTCAGAGAATTCATTGTTATTGTGTTATTTCTATGCTATTGAAATATTTATCAACTAGAACTTCTGATTTTTGGATCAAGGATTGTGTTTGGTATGAAAATAGATATGACCTATCATGAAACTTGTGATTGTTGAGACCAACAAGATATGAGCACAAGCAAGAGTGAATCCAAATGCCAAAAATGGATTTCATGATTTTAGATTAATTAGGGTATGTTTTGAAATTAAAAGAAATGGTGACTCTATTCAAAAATTATTTTGAATATTTTGAAACAAAATAAATGTGTTTATGAACCCCAAATTTATTGATAAGGAATATGAATGTATTAGAGAGAGGAAAATATGAGAATGGATAAAATACCAAATTTTATATTCTCATTGATCTAGTGTGTGTATATGATTTAATTATGGTTTATTAGAACTTGTAAGGACTAATTATTAAGTCTCTAACCATTAAGCTAGTGAATCCTACCTTGATAATGCTTACTTGTAAATTACTCCACTATCATCCAAGCATCCATAAACCTGATGGATTTATACGTTATCCCACTCAAGGCCTTGAATTAATGGTAGTTAGATGTCCATAACTTTGGTATAGTTTGCCTAAATCACCTAGAAATGAGTTTTTCATAAATTATTTTTTATTTTATTTCTCTTTTATTTTATTTCATTATTTATACTATCTCAATTTTGGGTTGGGGACCATGATGGAAAATAAAATGAATAAATATATGTTTTTCACTCTAGATATTAATTACAGTAGGATCATCCAAGTAAACCAAAAACCATTAAAATGTGATACTTTATGAATGGTTTCAAGATAATATCTTTAGAGGTTAGATAATTTATCAAACATTTCCAAAACACATAAATATAGGACACACATGAAATCCTAAGCCTTAGAAATTGATTTATAATAATAATCTTAAGACACAAACTACTCAGATTAATTATGCACAAGAACATCACCCATGATATCTATGTATAAACCATTATTCCTCTTTTTTGAATTAATGAAGAAATTATAGGACAAAATAAACAAGCCAAACCAAAAACAAATAAATAATTGTAAAAATATTATATATATGTTATGAATCTTAGGTGTCTAGCTTCGTGTCTTGCTTTTATATTTTTAATAAGTTTTCCATTCCTATAGGAATTGGAAAGGTATGCTTTGGAATATGAATTGAACAAACTTTCTTGGCTTGTTTATTGTAATTTTTACTCTCTTATTTCTTGAATTATGAATGTAAGATAATAAATTCAAGAAATTAATTATGATGTGCAAATTATATCAAGATCACCCAAATCTACAATGTACATCATGGATTTAAAGCCAATAGATCATAATGCACAAAAATAGACATTAAAACCAACATTATAAATCTAAAGTTAAATTTTACAAACAAGATTAAAATAATCTTGCATTGACTAATCTACTAATGACTATTGACTATTGATGTTGGACTTCCTATGGATAGACTCAAATTATTTTTCAACAATAATGGATGATAATAGCTTGATACTTGATAAATTTGACAACAAGATAGTGTTTCAAAAAAAATTATAGAATAAATAATATCATATATTTATAATTAAAAATACTTGATTCATTTCATGGAGGTGTCATGGTTTAAATAGAAGAAGTGGGGGGATGAATGGAAACTAGAATTTCTTAAGAAGCCTATAGATTTGGAGGGTTATAGAGAAGGAGAGAATAGGACAGGATTCCAACATTTGAGAATTATAAAATCCATTAGGAGCTAATTAACATTAGTAGGTAGTTAGATAAGGTGATTATAAGGGTGATTAGGGACTATGGGTATAGGAGAGCCTAGGAATAATCTAGGGTAGGTGGGATAGGAATTTTTAATTCTAATATAATGGACAAATGGAGTTAGAATAATATTAAGAGATAAATGACATATTAGAATAAGGATTAATTGAATTTTGGGGTATGAATAAGGTTATCATGATGAAAAATAATGAGGGAATTAGAGAAATGATTAGAAAGAAATTAGTGAAGTTAGGTGAGATTAATGATTATTAGACAAAAATAGTGATGTTAGTGATGACTAATAATAGTGATGATAAATAAAGTGATCAAATTTGGATTCATACATTTCCCCCTTTTTGAAAGGTCATTGAAGGTGGATGAAGTAGGAGAAGTAATGGTATTTCAAATAAAAAATACCCTCATAGATGATTGTCATTAAATGATGTTAGTTAACACATGATGCCCCCTTAAGTAGACATGAAAGGAAGAAGGAGGTGAATATCCACTCAAAAATAAGAAATGAGGTGTGGGATGCAATGGGTAGACAAGAGAATGTGATTATATATGTGAGATTGATGATGAATAAAATGGACTTGACATGATCAGTGAGTTATAAAGTGATGATGTACCTAGTAAAGACCTATACATAGGGAGTAGAAATGATTGTGTCATCATTGTCGACATGTACCAAGTGGAATCAGCTGTAACATGATGATGATAAGAAAAAAAACCAAAATATTTTGATGTATCCCAAGAAAGGAAAAATGTTAGGGATATTTACAAGCCAAAATGATAAAGTCCATGATTTTTTAACATATCCCAAGCAAGGACACATTTTGGGAGAGCATCAAGCCAAAATAAGATAATGATTTGATAAGATTAATGATGAGTATAGATCAAAGATAAAGTTAAATTATATGATGAAGGAGATGAGAGAGAAAAAATAATATGATTGAGTCACCAAAATATGAAGGGAAGAATTGGACTTTAATGCATCAAAACAATGAGCCACAATGTGATTAATAGAGATGACATCCCCAACAAGGCCACATATAAGGGAGTGAGAGATGATAATAAAGTTATAGTTCTAGTCATGCCCCAATTTAAGGATGAAATATTAAAATTTAAATGATGAATTGACTAATAAATGATAATGGATGATTGATATAAGAAAATATGGATTTTATATCGGGACCAATTGATAGGTGTAGGTGATTGACAGAAATATTTGGGAGGTGATTGATCAATAGATTGGTTAATTAATGATTGATATTATAGTTCAAGGATTTTATTAATGCAAGACTTGAGGATTATGATGGATAAGAGAGATGTGATGATTAATGATGGGAAAAGAGGATAGAGTGGTTGAGATAACCTTAAGAATGTTATGTGACTAACTGTAGCCGATATAGTCTAAAAACACATCAAGCCAATATCATTTAGACTAGATGATAGAGGACACGATAGATTATAAGAGGAGGATGAAAATAATTTCTAGACATTTTAGTTTTTAGATATATAATTCAACTCAGATGTTATACATGAAGATAGAGTACTAGGAAAAATTATGGGAGATGAGATGATAAATGTTGATGAATAGAAAGATGACATATGAGTAAATAGAGGATATAGAAGAGATGATAAATGGATTATAAGAGTGATTAGATATTATATGAATGGACTGAAATTATTTAATTGATGATGGGATTAAGATTATTAGACATTTAGACATGTAAGAGAGGATAAGTGAAATGATGAGTGAAATCCATTGCCAAGCCATCATTATTGTAACATGTATCATCACAGTCTAATCTTTATAATGTAAATATCAAACTAGGTAATATACCCCCATGATATACATATAACCAATATGATTTTATTCCAAAATAAATGATTGTAAAATGGTAAATGATGAACTCTACATAGGGAATCCAAAAGGATAATTATTTATTTTTGGCTCCATCATAGCATCCTCATTCATTGCATCCTTAAAAAAGAGACATGATGTAAGACTAATTAAAATATTAATAAAATAATAAAAATATAAATAAGTAAACAAACATATTATATTATATATAAATGATAAGATATATGCAAATAGGCCAAATAACACAGAGGATACAAGTAACATACATAAGTATCTACATAGAGATGTGTTGTGATTAATGTCTTATTTATTATCTTGATTAGATTCGATGGGATGATTGATTAGGAAATAAGTTTGACTAAGTTGGTCATGATGATGTGAATTTGGATTAATTTTATAGACTTAGGCAAGGGTATGTAGTTGGAGTAGACTAATGAGTTGGATTAGGATAATGTTATGGATAAGGACTTGGATGCCAAGATTAGGACATAAGACAATATAAGATAACAAAATTATTAATACCTCTTGGACATAAGATAAGGAAAGATGATAAGATGACTAAGACATTATATGGGACAACTAGGACATTTAGGACATGTGACATGATGACTAAGTTACTTTTGGATTTTGTGGACTTTATAATTTTTTGGGTTTTTTAGAATATTTCAAATTTTAGGTCTTTTAGGATATGTATGTAAACCATATAAATGGGTTTACTAGAAAGGTAATACCAAGACTATAAAATAGGATCAGTATAGATGGAATAATAAATGGGATGACAAAAAGATGAGGATGATGTTGAAAATGGATGAGGACTAAGGAATAATGGACTACGGATTGCCAACGACCAAATTATAAAGGAACTAGATATCTAGTTTCCTAATTGTCTATTAGACTATATGCCAAGATGATCTTAGAACATTTACCAAGACATATTACATGTCCTTAATAAGTTTAATATTTAAAGGAATGATAGACTAGATAGGGATAAGGGATATATGGACTTGATAGACAGAGATGTTTAGATAATGACATGGATGGGGTTATCAAGGAAATGGGATATGACTATAGAGATGAAGTGGAATTTACACCCAAGTGTTGGGTTGATTGTGTATAATATATTATTTGACCATGATATCAAAAACTAGTTTTCATCATGGTAATTTCCTAAGGTGTCATAAGATTAGTTTTCACCATTGGATGAATGATTTTTTTACTTTTGTCATCTTGATTTATTATATATGGGTGATATGTAGGATGTAGACATTTTCATGATCTTCAACTAACATTCATTCTAGATATATTTGATACTAAGATTATGTTATCAATGTTGGATGTATTGATTCCCTTTTGACCTTTGTTGACTCTTGATTGAGATACCTCCATGCATCTAGACTAAGTGTCTTTATCACCCCTATGAGAGATAATGTTGCATGGGTTTGTGATGTGTGGAATGGATGGGTTTAGGGTTTGGATTTGATGGTTATGTATATGAATTAAATGGATGATATGATCTTGATAGGAAGGTGTGATGGGTGATTGGGAAGTGGGACTAGTAGTTGCACACACCATTAGATATGTCAAATATTTCACATTTGATTGGTGTAATTTAACAAAATACTATAGGATATCTAAGAGACTTTGAATTTACAATAATTATTTGATCTAATTAGTTGAATGATTATAAACCATACTGATAGTGCTCTTGACAAGGAGTTTATCTTTGAATTAGATAGGTCTTTGACTATTCATGGTGCTTGATTTTAGGTTTCACTAGAGGAATTGAATTTTTGATTTTGATGATAATGACTTAGATTTGACTTTTGACATGATTTTGGCCAATTATTAAACTTTTTTTACTCGATGGATTGATATTATACTTTTTTATAATTTAATAATGTGATTAATTCACCATAGTAATTTATTGTTAGTTTATTTCTATGTTTTAATTGAAGTCAATCCCAAGTCTATTTATTTGTATTCCTTCAGATTTTCTAGGAAGTTTTTTATGCTTGTAATATGGTTATTTAATATCCATATATAATAATTTTTATTTAGATGAATATATTATTATTTAATCTCTTATATTTGGTTTCAAAATAGGAGGAAAATATCACCAATATCTGAACCTAGGAGGAATAATTTATTGAAGTGAGAGAGGAAAAAGGAGGATCACATGCACACAATCTCTTATGTGTTCAACACTTGAATAACAACCTAAAAATATAAGTATAACATAGTTTTTGATCAACATTGGCTTGTCCACACTCTGGATTGGAACACCAACCAATGTCATCAAAACATCAACCACTAAGTTGGTAAAACATTGGTAGTGTATAAGTGTTAGAAGCATTCAAAGTGGGTATTCATACGTTTGGTTTTAGGACCAAATAAAACCCATGAATATCCTCATATTTTTCCATTAAGATTCCTCTATTGGATAGCACTATATGCATTCAAATGGTATACAAAATATAAATTGGATTGCTAAAGATTGTAGCACTAAAGATTGGCATCATTCTTTATCAAAAGGACATATATCAACTTAAAGTCTTCTTTGGTACTGAATCTAGAGTAAAGGTTGGTATTTATTATTTATTTGAATCATATAAAAATTTTAAACCTCAAAACTACCTTTAAAAATCTTCTTTGTTGTAAATTTTAATAAAACCACCTATTTAGAAAATTTGTAGTATTCCATAGGGAGTGGGTTTACCTTCAAATTAGTAATTTAAAGCTTTTATATATTAGTTTTGTCTTTTATAGACTTTATATGATGCATAGGTGGGTTGGTAAGGAGTATTTTTGAAAAATAATAGGTTGGAGGTTCAAATCCCCCAAAAGGATTTTTTAGAAGAAAAATAAACTTTAACATCTTTTGTTTCTCTTAATTTCTTCTCATTTCTTAATTTTAGAAGAAGATAAGAAACTAATAATAAGTGTATGGTAAAATAACCTAGTTGTTATGCATGTGTGAATTAAAAAATAATGGAGAGATCCTTTTTGTCTTGGAAGGATTACTTGTAGATAAAAAAAGTACTAACAAAAGGGGTTGTTAGAAAGATAGTTAGGTGGACTACCTAGTGTGAGTTATATCCAAGAAGTGTGAGCTTGCTAGGAGGCTATCAATCCACTCTTTGATAATAATTTTATTGAAAAAGATAAAATTAATATACTTGCATTAAATAACAAAATAGAACTGAAATGAAATACAAGAAGAAAATGAATACTTGATAGAAAAAATAACTAAATATAGCAAATGTGGGTAAATATTAGTGCTAAAATAAATTAGGTCAGGTTCAAAAAATTAGGTAGGGGTCTATGAATAAGAAGGGACATATAAATTTAGATTTGGTTGGATGTAAAGGGTTAGAAATAACTTGTAATTATTTCTTACGACAATGACCATAAAAAATCAGGAAGATCATTAGCAGCTAAATTGCCCATCGATAGTTGTGTAACCATCAATGATTGGAGGTGACCATCGGTGGTTGTGATAATCATCAATGGTTTCTTATGGAATTATGAAGGTATTCAAAAAAGATTTACAGACTGGGTTATTGAAAAAATAGGGATTTGGTTAAGGACCTAGTTAGGGATAGGGAAGTCAAAAGATAGGTGCAATAGATCTGATTTAGGCTTGAAAGTTAGAAGAAAAATAGAATTAAAACATAAACTATACTTGTTGCTTACTAAATGGTTGATAGTTGATGGTTGGAACAATTTTGGTAGAGTAACAGTACTTTGCCTTGAGAATAATTTTAGTAGAGGTTCAAATTTATATTGTTGTTATTGAATTGCTAGAAGAAGAGTAGCTGGATGGAAGCTTTAATACCTTTGATCAAGAATGCTTCAAATGATGGATTTGTTTCACCTCCTACCCCCCTCATTTTATAGGAAAAGAGAGATGAGGATAGAAGGTTCCCTAGTAGGTTGGCTTCCTTATTTTGATGCTTGGGAATTCATTAATAATGGTCATGGTGGACATATTTAATTATGGTATGTTAATGTACATAGCTAGTATTTATGTAAGAATGAGGAGTACCTAAATGTTAATGGTTAGCCTAACCATCAACAATCAAGCTAACCATCAGTAGTTGAGTGTCCAAAAGAAAAGGTGTCAAGGTGGGTTAAAATGGGCTGGGTTAAGGTTAATGGGTCAAGAAGGGTTAGTGATTTTAGTTAACTTAATGGCTAACTTGGCTCAAGGTAAGATGGATTGGTTAATGGGTCAAGAAGGGTTAGGTGGTCCCTAGGGTATCCCAAGGCACTTTGACATCTATAACCATTATGAGAAAATTTCTAGTGTCTATATTTTGCCCCTTTTTATTATGCATCTTTGAATTAACAAGCTATAAAACAAAAAATGGATTGATTGGTTGAACATTTATTTACCTTGAGTATGGGAAGAAGTGTTCCCCCTCAAACTAATAGTGGATGAGGTGAAACCAAAATTGAGTCAAGGTTTAATTAGCATTGATAATGAGTCATGAGGTTGGTGATAAAAGGGTTGGGCATTTCAAGTGTAAAAATGCACATAAAATGTGACTAAGTGTGATAGCTAAGATCACACATAGACTAAAATTACCAATATTCATAAAAATAAGGCTGGTTTCTAGAAGGACTAGTGATGGGGTAACTGGGCCATAATATTAGGCATAATTGATTAGGTTATTCTTATCAAGTCTACTAGATAAGGTTGATGTTTTCATAGGTATCTGAGGTAGGAAGTGCTCCTTTGAAAAAAATAAATGGTCTAGTTGTGCATGTGGTGGTGCAAATTCAAATATTCAACATGGCAAGGTTGGTTAGTGTGGTAAAAAAGGCCAAGCATGGTTGTCAAAAAATATGTGATAGTTCAGGCCAAAAATGGCCAACATCAAGGTGGACATGGTTGATTGGTTGGTTGGTCAGAGAAGGTGTTCTCTGAATCATAGTTTTGGTTTTGGTGGAGAAGGTCATTTCTCAAAATTTTGTCCCTTAGATGTGGGTTATTTAAAAAAAATTTAAATGTGATACCTTGAACATTGATGGTCAGAGGTTCCAAGGTCAACCATCGATGGTCACCATAATAATCAATGGTTAGGGGTAAACCCTAAATGGTTGAGGATACAAATTTAAAATAAAAAATCATTACCACTTTTAACTTATTGACTCTGAGCTTTCCATGCATTTTGTGATCTGGTGATTTGGATTTTTGTTGTGAGAGGTTTAACTGAGTGGTTGTTGACATGGTGATTATCAATTGGGTAGAGGCATGTGTTTGAGGTGATTCAATTGGGCTGAGATGTAGGGTGGATGAGGGCAAATTTGAGTAATTAGATGTGGGCTCCATCCTTGATAAGAGTTGAGAAATGAGGTAGGGAGTGGTTTAAAATTGATAGATTAGTTAATTTTGGTATTGTGAAGTTGAATGTGGGTTTTGAAATTAGTTTGAATAGGGTTTTAGAGGTGTTGACCTAGTTTTAAGTTTTGATTGTGATTGGAAAAATTAATTGATGAAATTTGAAATTGAAAGAGTATTTGGGTTATGGGTAGGGTATAGGATAGAATTAGGTGATTGATTTTTTGAAATTTTTTTGTTTTGTTTGGTTTTAAGGAATGTAGGGTTAGGTGGTTCACCACCAGTGGTCACACATAGTGACCATTGATCATTTGAATTTACCATCAATGGTTAGACTTGACCATCAATACTCAAGCATCTAAGGAAAAAGTTCATTTGACCATCGACAATCATAGTGACCATCGATGTTTGAGAGACTGAAAAATGTTTATAAAGAATAAAGGAAATGGGTGAGTTTGAATTTTTTTTTATTATTTAAAATGTAAAGGGTTGGTTGGTATAGGGTTGGTGTTAAAATAGAAGTGATGTGTTGAGATGGTTTTTGGTTAGAGTTAGGTGTTGGTTTGATAGGTTTAGGGTAGGTATTGAAATTTTGGTAGGTTACAATATATGTTTGAATAGGTTGATTAGATGGGTTTAAGTTGATAAAGAGGTTGATGTAGGTAGAATGATTGAAATGAGCAATGGAAATGGAAAATTAAGTGTGTGTGCTAACTTGATTTTTTGTAGGCACAAGATCAGATCTAGATGAGGGATTGAGTTCTTAGGATCTTTATAAAGGTGTATAGAGGGATGAATGAGGATGGTTAGACATACATGGGGGAGGTTAGCCTTAGGGTTATGAGATACTATCAGTGCTTATCATGAGATGTGGTGATGATAGTGGTCATCATTGAGAGATGGGATCTAGCCATGAACATTTTCCATTTGCTGATAAGAGAGATGACCATCTTATTAGAGGATTTTCATTAGATCACATGACTACCCATTTGCAAGGAGATAATTTACCATATTGAGAGTGAGGAGAGGGACTAGTAAATGGAACTTATATATAGTGAGGATCGGGTCCTTTCTAGGTGGCATGTCATGGTTTTAGTTATGGGCCATTGTACTAGAGGGATCTAGATGAGAGGCATTTGATGAGTATGATGATGATGGTAGTTTAATATTTTACATTAACTAAATTGAATAGTGGGTGGTTTCCTTATCTATTTCTAGGAGTGTTGGTAGAGATTTTGCTTGGGAGGATAGTGTTTGAGTGGGCACTAGTTCTACTAGTTCATATATATAGGGAGCTTTAGGGAATTTGAGCTCATAGGAGGTATGGGATTAGTGTGTGGTTTATGCTCCATTATTGGACATATGATCATATCAAGGTTCTGAGACCATTAGGGTTGCCATGGGAGGATTACACCTAGATGAATTTTAGAGTTGGTTTCATGTAATGGAGGGGAGATTATGCATTGACATCAGCTAGAGGAGGGGTGAGGAATATTGACTAGTGTAGGGATGCATTGTATTGCTTGGTTATGGGAAATGTTATCTAGAGGCCATATGTTGGTTTTCTTAGGTCAGCCCTCTATGGTTATCATACATTGTCATTATAGATCTAGAGATGAATCTATCAAAAGAGAGAGGGTGAGGCTAATCTCATCCCTTTTGATAGAGTTTAGAGGTAGTTTGGCCTAGTGCAAGGGATTTTAGGTCTATTATTGAGATACATGAGGGAAGATGTCAAGTATTTTTACTTGAGCCATAACTAGAGGAGGTGGTCCTAGATTGTCAGGAGCTACCTATTAGAGTAGGGGTTGATGATGCCAATGTTTTCAGTGGTTATGTCACATGGTACTAGGTCCTTTATGTAGTGATAAATTTTGGGTGGGATGATAGGGGCTGATGGGCCATGGATGTGGATTTAGCTAGTAGGGGTCTATAGGTATAGGTATAGGGTGGTGGCCTTGATGGATAGGTAGTAGTAGCACTAGTTACTACACAAGCATAAATTATAGGGTTACAAAGACAAGTGTCCATAATGTAGGGCCAAATTATGATTTTATAGGGTTTGATTGCCACCATTTTAGGTGAGAGAGATCAGGTTAAGACCTCCTTAGGTTTGGTGACCCAAGAGATGGATACCTTGAGATAGAGGGTAGGACAAGTGATAGCACTAATAAGACCACTAGGTACCATCCCTATGACATGGTACTTGGTTATAGTGGAGGAGTTGAGGTATTATGAGGCCATAGTTCTATGATAGTTTCTTGAATAGCCTTGATGGGGTGAGTACAGAGCTAGCTTAGTAGGTGGGGAAGCTTTGGTAACTAGAGGTCATTGGGCCATGTTGGTGAGTGGACAGGTAGGCATCCTAGGAGAATTGATACCATATGGAAATGGTAGTACAGGTATAAGATGGGATAGTGGGATTGGTGCCCTAAGGGCATGATATGATATGATAAGATATATAGGTATAGATGTAGATGATTTTGATACTATCTTATGTGTTGATGCAATGAGATGTACATACTTTGAGAGAGAGATTATACATTATTACATGTATTTTTTATTTTGATGACATGATGTATATGATGATGTGATGATGATGATGATGATGATGATGATGATGATGTGTGTGTGTGTGTGTGTGTGTGTGTGTGTGTGTGATGGATGCTTCATGGTTTATGGCATATGTGTTTTGATTTGTTATGCTTTATGCTCATGAGATGTGCACTCAATAGCTTAGGTATGTAATGATCATGGATGATGCTTTATTTTGTTCATGGATATGATGTTTATGATGATGGATGTTTATCAATTTGGTTTATGATATGATGTTATATGATGTGATTTATTTCATTGATTATAGATGTAATGTTTTGTTTTATGGTTATGATGTTAGTAAATAAACTAAGTTAGATAACCAACTAGATGTGGGAAAAGAGATAAGAATAATGAGACATACATATACATAAACTAATAATAAGAGGATAAGTAAAAATCATGATGATTTTTCATTTGTGAGGACAAAAAACTAAAGTTAGAGTGGCTTAAGGATCATAAGCCTTTCGAATGCTTCTCATTAGCATGTTTTGGTTGATAAAAAGGTGTCTTGATTACATTGTGTCAAGTAAGTTCATAATCCCTTGATTTGTAGATGGTATAAAGGGGGAGGTGTGTGGTAGGTGAAAGGTAAATGGGTGATAGGTAAGGTAACTTTATGCATGTTAGTTTGCCTCTTCTAAAAGTGACCTAAGAACCATATTAGACAAGTCCATGTCTTCATGCAAGGTGTAAACTAATCGATGTAGGAAGTCTACTAATGAAAGATGATTATAGATTTCTTGGGATAACCTGTTTTGATTTTGATATCGGTTCTTTTATTATTGCTATTATTTTGATAGGTTTGTGAATATGATTAATGAAAAAAGTTTCAAATGATTTATTTTGACCCATTTGACTTAGTCATCTTTTAAGGGAGTGGTCTAAGTTTGGGTTTATTTATTTAGTAGTTGGTCTTTAAGGGAGCATTCTATATTTTAAGCAATTTAGTTTTTTTGGTAGTTTTCCTTCAAGGGAACAATCTGTTATGCTAGAAACATGTGACCTAAGTGATATTTTGATATCCTAAATTATTTTGAAGATAGGTTTAGACATGGACAAGTCTATATAAGATTAGAGTTTTACCTTTATGAGGGAAAAATATTTGGTACAAAAAGGTTAATGATAGGTGAAAAGGGTGATTTTGAGAGACGATAACCATGGGATTCCATCTGGATTAGAGACACAAAGTATCCATGAGAACCATGCTATAGGTAGAGCCATGGTGCCCATATTTAGGATTAGGCTATGACTATGATGGTTAATCACATGGTTATATGTTGTAATTGTTTATCCTTAAAGGAATAAGGATAGGTTGGTGAAGGTGAAAATCTTGAAAATTAAGGGATGATCTTAAGTTAGACAAGAAGGTGAGTTTGGTCCTTATTTAATAAAATAAAGGATATAGATGTGAAGTATTGAGAAGCTTAGGTTTTGGTTTGCCTTTGAAATATGCCAAATGGTAAGCTCATGATCCATACATATGGGTTATGATGTAGGTCCCAAGCCAATTGAAAGCAAACTTACCCCTTTTGATTTTATCCATATTGGTTATATGTTGGTTTTCCATTTGTAAGAGGTCTCCAATATTTAATTCTCATTATTTCAAGTGATTATTATAGGTGTGTTTGATTCACTCTTGGTAGACATGAAGATGATTAAGTGCATCTAGGTGATGCTCATCAAGTAGCTAAAGTCATGCTAGATGTTCTTGATGATAGTCACTCTTAGAAATGATGTCCTACAAAGATATGAAAAAATAAGAAATATAGACTTTGAGAGGAAAGATTGCCTCTACTCTAAAGACTAGAGAGAAAATGGTAGCATCTATAGAGGTTAAAACTCTAGTGTGATAGGCCCATAAAGCCAAAGGGATGTGTAAGTGCCAATCCTAAATTGAAGCACTGACTAATTTGGTTAACATTTTTTAAGGGTTTTATTAGAGGCTTTCACCTATCCATTTGTTTGTGGATGGTAAGGTGAGGAAAAGATTAACTTAATTCTAAATGCATTGTAACACCCTTGGACTTGCTTATTTCTAAAATATCTATTATCAGTGATGATCTTATGGGGAACACTGAAATAATAGATGATATGATGGTTGATTAAGTTGACTATCTTGTTAGCTTCGGTCAAGATGAGAGGAATAGCTTCCACCCACTTGGTGAAATACTAAGTGGTGGTGATGATGTATTGGTGTCATTGTGAATACTGATGATTAATTTACCAAATGATATTGAGTCCCCATTGTGAGAAGTTCCAATAGTAGTTAGCTACTTGAAGGCCATAGGCAAAGTGCATGATGTAAATTGGCTTGCTTTTGAAATTTAACACACTTCTTTACATAATCAAAATAGTCTTGATTGAGGGTGGGCCACTAGTAGCTAAGGTGAAAGATACATTTAAAGACAAATTAAAGCACTAAAGTTTCCCCCATAGATTTCATCATGCATTTCCTTGATAGCATGGGAATATTCATGACTATGTATATAATAGAGAAGGACTCCATTGAATACATGCTTATAAAAGATTCCCCCTAGTATGGTATAATGAGAGGTACTCTGAACAAAGTCTCTTTGGGCATTCCTAGAGAGGTTGAGAGGAATGATGTTGAGGTTGAGGTAGTTAAAGGTTTTCTCATACCATATGTTTAATAGAGATACTTCCACACTACAAATGGTAAGAAGGTTAGAATGGATATAAGAGGGTGTGATAAAGTGGTAGATGATAACAAAGGTTTTGGAATAAATAGGTTGAGATGGGATTTGGGAAGCAAGGGAAGCCATTGTATCTATGAACTTGTTGGTAGATCATGGAATAGACAAGATAAGGTAATAATCAAATAATGGTAAGAATACATCTACGAGCTATTTATAATTTTGTAAGACATCATTCTTACATTGATAGGATCTATTGACCTATTTTACCATAAGTTGGGAACCACCAAAGACACTAATCATCTTAATTCATAAGGCTAGAGTAGTTTAGAAACCTATTACTAGGGCTTCATACTCAACCAAAATTTTGGTACACTCAAAATCAAGTTTAAAGGAAAGGGGAAGAGGTTCACCATCAAGGGGAATGAGGATAACTCTGGCACCCCCATCACACTAGCATTTAGACCCATAAAAGAACATGGCCATTTGGTAGGTGGGGTCCTCTTAAGAAAGCATCACAATGGACTCATAAAAAAATGCAAGAGGAAGTGGTTAGTTGTCTAGTAGAGGGGCTTTAGGTAATTGGTCAGTAATGACTTGCCCTTTAATCTACTTATGTTGGAGGAATTTAAGGTTAAAATCAGCTAGGAGCATAATCCATTTAGCTATACACTATTTTTGGTATGTTTTAGACTGTATGTACTTGAGTGGGTCAGTGTTAGTGATGACAATTTTTTTGTGATTGAGAAGGTAATGAAAAAGTTTAGAAGCCACAAAGAATAATGTGAGGTAAAGTTTATCAAAATGGATGTACCAAGTGTCATACTCTATATGTTTTTAACTTATGTATTAGATAACCTGATCTTTGTTTTGTTCATCATAGTGAGCGAGCATTGCCCCTAAGGAGTGGGTAGTGGAAAAAATATAAAATAGAAGGGTTGATCCTATTTAGGAGGGCTAAGAATGGGTGGAGAAAGGAGGTACTCTTTGATTGAATCAAAGGCTTGTTGGAAATCCTTGGTCCACTTAAAATAGGTATCTTTCTTGAGAACATGGTGAAAGGGTTGATATATATATATGATAACTAAGAGATGAAGCAATAGATGGATTGGATCTTCCCCTACAAGCTATAGAGTTGCTTAAGGTGGTTTAGAGGAGGCATCTCCAAAATTTCTCTAACTTTGGTAGGGTCTACCTTTATTCCTCAAAGAGAGATGATAAATCCAAGAATATTTCTAGATAGGACCCCAAAAATATATTTTTTGGGATTGAGTCAGACATAGAAATGGATTAGGTGATTGAAGATGATGGTGAGAACAGTTAGATAATCTATGTGGTATTTATATTTCCCAAAGAGATCATCTACATATTCTTCTATGATTTTATGGATGAGATCATTGAAGATGTAGGTCATCACATGTTGATAGGTTATGGCAATTTTTTTCAAACTAAATGGCATGACCCTATAACAAAAGGTTCCCCATGGGGTGATGAAATAAGTCTTATGTTGGTCCTTGGGGGAAATCAAGATTTGATTATATCTTAAGAAACTATCGATGAGAGATAAAATCTCATGACCAACTATAAGATCAACAAGTTGGTTAATACTAGGAAAAGGGAAGTCATCCTTTGAACAAGCAAGGTTGAGGTAATGAAATTCAATATAGAGGCAAAGTCCCCCTATGGGTTTGGTAATGGTAACAATGTTAGAAACCCATTTAGGATAATTAATGGGTTGGATGAAGTTGATAGATAAGAGATGATAAAGCTTTTATTTGACTAAAAGGGTGATGTAAAGGTGCATCTTTTGAAGCTTTTACTAAATAATCTTAGCATCAAGATGGGTGATAATGTTGTGGAGGGAAATGGAAAGGTCAATTCTAGGCATATCCTAATAGGACCAAGAAAATCATATTCTTCCATCATGAAGGGAAGAAGGGTAATATTATTGCTTCATATAATCTAAGGATTGACCAATCTTGATAATGAGAGGGTTATCTTGAGTACCCAAGTTGACACTGGTAGTGGATTAATTCAACATGGTTAGGTTCTTAGGATGAAGGGATTTATGGATAGAAGAATCCCTTGTACCAAGGTAGGTGAGAATGGAATCATCATCCTAATTTTGGATGGTGTTAATGGTAGGAGAATCATTTTCTACCATTTCAAGATGTATGAGAGGAATGGTTTTACTTTGGCCATCCTTTTGATAGTTTAGGGGGCCCAAACTAACAATATTGATAAAAAAAAGCTAGGAGGAATGGTTTTGACATCCTTAAACTTTGAAGGAGATTAGGTTAGTGAGGATGAAATTTCCTCATCAATGGTGGTGATAGGTTTTGGTGAATTGGTGGGTTTTTCTAGTGGTATGAACCCAAGGCCAAATAGCTCATGATGTTTTTGAGTTTTGATGGTAGGTAAATCATGAGGTGCATGTTCATAATGATCAAGGCCAAATTCATTCTATGCACAATAATAAAGGTATAATTTGTCAAATGCCAATTTTCCCAGATAGGAGAAGTTAGAGGTAAATGGTCAGATGGTAGAGGTAATGGTGGAAGCAAGAAGTGGATGATTAAATCCCCCTAGATTATGTTGGTGTGATGGTTTTGAGGTCTAACAAGGATTATGGTTCTAATGTTAGGGTCTTAATTAGTATCATGGTCAACGTTAAAATACTCTTAAGGAGTAGGGAAGACATCTAAGGCTAAAATATGGTACTCCCCCTGTGAGAGACGTTGGAATGTGGGTTCCAAGGGCTCCTCTATGGGGATCTGATAAGAAGGGATAGATGAGCTAGTTGAAGACTCGTCATTTGTACGAATGGAGTTATTATTGATTTTTGGTGAGGTAGACGAGGAAGGAATAAGAACATATTTAGGTTGATATGCCATGTTGCAAGATACAAAAGGACTAGGCTCAACTTTTATGGTAACAATTTGACCTTTGTGTTTGAACTTGACACATTGGTGTAAGTTAGATATGGCATAACTCATGATTCAGATCCAAGGGTGTCCAAGTAAGACATTATATTAGAACTCACCTTCTATAATGTAAAAGAGTTTTAGAATTGTGTGAAGTCCCAAGCATATGTGGAGGATGACTATCCCCAAGGTAGTGGCCATGGTATCATTAAAGGAGTAAAGGACTACTATAATTTTTGACATGATATTCTTAGGCAATTGAAGTTAGTCATAAGCATGAGAGGAGATAATGTTAATACTATCTCCTCTATAAATCATCACCCTTTTGATACATGTTTGATTGATGTATGTAGAGATGAAAAAGGGAGGATTGAGATATTCAAAATGAATATAAGGTATTTCTGAATCCTTGAATATGATAAAGGTAGAAAGTTGAAGGGCTCCAATAAAAGATACAAGATGTTGAAGGTATTTTGGTTGAAACTCTGTTGATTGAAGGGCCTCTATCAATGATTGATGGTGATAGGGAGAGGTGTTTATTAGTTTAAAAAGGATCATTTTCATTTATGTCTAGTGAAGTTGTTTTAACACTACTCATTAGATGGATTCAAAAGGGTTGGAGGGAGAAGCACCCAAAATGGATATTTTGGGTTTTAGTGAAGGTATAGGTGAGGGTGCTTAGTTTTGGTTGGAATTTTAAGGGGTGGAAGGGTATGTCTATGGTATGGACACTTTGGCTTTTCTATTATCCTTTTGTTGGGCTTGATATTGGGTAACCATATGGATAGTGTGGATTAAGGGAGGTGTTGGGATAGATGGTTTCTTCAATTCCTCCTCACTTTCAAATGAGAGTAGATGAGTAGGTAAGTTTTAGATGGGTTGAGTTAGTGGTTGAGTTAGTAATGGGCTCAAGGGAGGTTCATATGATAATAGATCATTCTCATCCCATAAGTTATGGATAAGAGCTTAGAGATCTTTGTATTTTTTTGTGTTGTGTCTAGGAATCCTATGCTATAAACAAATAAAATTATCATTGAAACATGATGGTTTAGGACATGAAGGGTCAAAATGTTTATAGGTTCTATTCTAAAAGAAGAGGTTTACAATAACCTTTATAGAATGGTCAAATAATATTATAGCAAAGGTGTTGGAGGTGATAGGTTTTTAGTTTTAGGAGTGGGAGCCTTCTTAGGATTAGATTTCACTGCAAAAGTTGTAAGTGGTAGAATGTTTTTGGTAGGTGGTTTTGGTTAGGATTGATTGGTTATGTTTGGTTTTTAGGTGGAATATTTAGAGGTGGATGGTGAAGGTTTGGTGATAGGTGGGTGATTTAACTTTTTTAAGAATAATGGAGTTTTATTCCTATTTTAATTAAGGGTCTGAATTAATAAATTAATAAATGATAATAAAATAATTATAGTCCTAATTTGTGTAATTTATCTATCTTTTTTACCTTTCAAAAAATAGCACTAAATTAGGAGAAATATAACTTAGCTTAAAATAGGTTGAAACATTTGTTTCAGGGTCTAAAATTGGCTTTGCACGATTTGGACATTATCATAAATTAGAATCTATCTTTTGTTTTGTGAAAGGATAAGGCCACTAAAAATAAGACGCCTTGAGGTCCAACGCTATTGTCCTCTTTTGCCACTATTGTCCAAATTGCTCACAAAGACTTAATTTTTCTAGTTTCTTTAGACTGTTCCTATATGAGCTTGCCTATGAAATTTTAAGTGTTGTATGTTGATGGAGCTCATTATAGAGATGTTTTAATCTTAAAATCCTAACCCTCCATCATGATTTATAAACAAGATTTGAATCACTTGATAAAGGTGGGGTCAGTGTATGTAAGATGCATTGAACATGTGATCCACACCCCTTATGTGGTCATGTTACCTATATACCAATACTTAGAAGAGGGATCAAGTCATATGTAGTTCTCCCACTTGATGTGCTTTGTGAAATAGTGTGATTTATATGTAAAAATGCCAATTTTAGAGTGTTTGAGGTGGCTATGAATTGGTGTGAGAGTTTGAATATGTTTATAGCTTTGTTGAGTGACTATATGTAGATAATAGGAAAGTTTTCCTTAGTGGTTTTTTTGTATTCTTGCTTACTTTGTAAGATTTTTAACCTCCCTTGTAAATAAACTTTGAATGGGATTTTATAAGTAACTATTGGTCATGTGTTAAATGTATTCACTCTAGTCCAACATGATGAAGGATAGGAATTAGATGGAAATGACCATTTGGGCTCAAAGTGTGATTGGATAGGAACACCAAAAATGGGACACTTTAGGGTCCATGACTATAGTCTAGCTATGGATCTCCTATCCTACAGGCTCAAGACCTAGGGGAAAGGATTGGCCTAGGAAATAGAGTCTAGCTAAGCTAGAATGAAGGTTTAAAAGTCTATAGATGATTGATAATGAGAAAAAAGGTGTATATAAGGGTTACGAAAGCATGAAAAAAAATACTTATATATAGGGTATCACAAGCCACACTCAAACTACCAATTTGAACATTTTATATGACTACATTTACACCACCCCCAACTTTACTCTAGTGATGCATTAAAGATAAATACTAGGATAAAAGAAAAGTAGAAAGTGTACCGAAACATACCTATAAGGGTGAAGTCCATGAAGTTGTATGATGTTGAGTGTACATAGAGAGAGCACATCATGAAGTGTAAATCTATAAGAGATAAATAAAGAGTAGATCAGTTCTTACTAGATACACTATATCTAAAATAAGAATGTACAAAATCTAGGTAAAATAAAGAGGAAGAGAAAGGAATAAACACACCTCACTGAGTATGTGAACTAATACAAAACTTATTGTGATGTTGAGTAGTGCTAAGTGATGTTGGGTATGTGTTGTATCAAGAGTAATATTGTGAATAGAGATGAGCACTTAATTCCTTGAGAATGGATAAAGAATGAAAAGGTTAAACCTTTGAATCCATCATTTCCCACTAACTGAAGCTATGTAATCATGTGTGTGTTAATTAATGTTTGGACTGTGTGTCCAATCTTTCTAAATAGGTGGCTCAAGAATATAGAAGCTAGCTAGTCCTTTGGTATCATCAGTGCCCACTAAGTAAATCTATGAATTGATACCAGTATGAATGTGTGTCATATGAGATGGATCTTGAATCCCATTAATTCTCTATAATATAATAATGTAACATGGATAGCTCAATATGTATTGAGAACTATGCCAATCTTGGCCACTCTAAAAGGTGGAAATTAGGCATGTATGAAAGCCACTCCAAAATTGGAAACTAGGATTATATGAAAGCCACTCTAAAATGATGACAACCACCTATAGATGGAATAAGGCACATAAGCACTGAGAATACCTAGGTAATTTAATAAACTTGGAAAATAAAGAAGGTAAATTTGCAATGCACATTACCCCCAATCACTAGAGTTTATAGCATGGATTTTGATCAGGAAGTTATACCAACTGATCAATCCAAAAATAGAAGTGGGATCCATCATGCCATACATGATGTCATATATATCTATATTATTTAATAAAAACTATACTAAAACTACTAATTCTAAACTAAACTATAACTATCAAAACTATAACTAGTCTTACCTTTCTATCTATTTCTAGAAAATCTAGTTTTTTTGTTGTTTGGATACGAGTGATACAAATAAAACAAATTTCTATCCAAAACTATAGTGTAAGTATGATGATCTTATCCTTTGCTATTTTTGATCATTTTTCTATGTTTTTCACTATTTTCCTAGTCTCTTCTACCTAGTTTGGGTTTTGGTTGTTGTTTTGAGTGTTCTAAAAACTGATTTTTGATCGGTAGAAGGCTTTGATCTCTATGACAAAAATCCTATTTTTTACCCCATCTTCTAATGGTAGGAATGAAGACCCTATAATTATTTCCCTTAGAATAAATAACCCTTTAAGTGTGTTATGCTATGAGATACATAATATAGAAATGATAATAAAAAATATGTTTCACGATATAGCATAATTTGTATTGAATATTGTTAGATCAACAAGAGTATGCCTAGATAGATGTAGCAATGTAATAACATGTGCTATATACTAAATTAAAACTAAAAATTTTAGTTGTTAGTTGTTAAGTAGGGATGAAACATGATGTCCATCATGACATCCAAGAAATCAAGATAATACATGATGTGAATCATCACATTGCAAACAGTGAGAAGAAAATAAGCAACAAGTATATAAGGAAAAAATCAAGAAGCATACAAGAAAAAAAACATGAACTAATAAATGCAATCACATCTAGCTACTCAAAATAATAAAGGAAAGCATGTAAAGGTTGGAAATACTATCACATATAACTAATCAAATCAAGAAGTTAATGTATGCAAAACATGGAGTATATATTAAGTATATGTTAAGAAATACATAAGTGATATATACTAGTGAATGTTGATAGAGTAATCTATGTAAGCTAGTAAGTAATGTACATCATCATGATAACAAGAGTGTGTGGTGTAGGAATGACATAACTTGGATGATGTAGTCATGTATAAGATTCCCCCAGTGGGTAGATATGTCAATGTATGTCTTGAGTAGAGAAGTGGGATGCCCCATTAATGGGTAGAGTAATGCAACCAATAATTTGTACATCACTGCACACACTCAAATAAAATCAAGTGAAGCATGGTAATGTAGATAAATTGACAAACAATAGCATAAAACAATAAAGTGTAAGTCTAACATGGTAGTATAAATGTAAAACATGGATAATGCATACAATTGAATTTTTTTTGTTGTTTTTGTTTTATTTTAACATTTTTATATTTTGAAATATTATATTGTTTTTGGTATTTTTGATATTTTGAATGTTTTTGGTATTTTGGAAATAATCTATGTGCAATTAATCATAGAGACTATGTAAAATAAATTGAAAAGAATATATGTACAAGAAATACTAAGAAGAAATGATACTAATTGATGAGTCTCATTAGAGACTCCCTCTCTTGGTGTCCTATATCAAGGAGAGGCATCATGAATGATTGTGAATAATGATGGAATGGCTAAGACTGTGACTTGGAAAGTTGTGTATGTTGTAATTACTCTAGAATGTTTGTAGTGGAAACTGACTATGGGGTCCCCCTATAACTCTAAAAATTGGATGCAACTATGGGGCTCTTAGGGACCCATTTGGTGGTAGGAGATCTCTAAAAATGTTCTCTATGTGTAGAGTCATGGGAACTCAATGATATTACCCTGGGTGTGAATCCTATAGCCCAAAAAGAGGCCTTTGTGCAAGTATATGAACTCTCTATGTTGGTGATGGAGGCCTTAACTATGGCTGAATCTAAACTAAAGGAAGAACTATAACTAGTGAAGAAGCTAAAACTAGTGACTGTAAAGTAGTAAATGACTCTAAAGTGGGGAGTGGTAACTCATATGGAACTCCACCAATGGTAACAACCTAATTAGTGTGAATGAATTACATGCATCTATGAACTATAAAAGGTAATGCATGAAGTTTCTGAATCCATGGTCGACCATGCAATATGTCAAAGACTCTTACACTAGGAACAATAGTAAATGGTGTGGCCACATGTGTTGGATCAACCTGTAGAGGAAGTAAAATATCACCCAATAAACTTTGTATGTGCCCACTAAATCTACTAATAATTATGTCCATCAGGGTAATATCTTTCTCTAAATATCCCAAATGTTACATTAATGAACACTATGAATGGGATGATGATTAATGTAAGATATGATAAAGAGTGCATGGTAATCTGATCATCCTCAACTATCTCCTACTCTAAAAAGGAGATCAAAGGTCTAGCTAGAACTATATAATTATACAAACCAATCATGTTTCTCAAAAGATGTGACTCAATTAAAGGTGCATGCTATATAGCTAGTGGAAGGTGTATATGATATGCATGGTGAATACCTGATGTATCCCTTGTCTCCTATTTAGAATGTTGTGGGAAAGGATCTAATAAAATTTTTAGAGCCTTGTCTTGTGTTTGTTTTGCTTATGGAGGCTCAACTAGAGTGCTAATGTTAATAAGGTTTCCATCTATCAAGTCATGTATCTTGTGTTTCAAACTGATGCATCTATTTGTTGTTTGGCTTCGTGCACTGTGAAACTCACAAACTGCATTATGATCATATCCACATGGAAGAGGATTTGTTGGATCAACTTCCCAAATAGGAGGGAGAGATATGATATTACATTATAAAAGTTATTATAAAACTCTAGCTAGAGATATTAGTAGATTGGTAAAGGTTCATTAAGGAGGTGTTGATAAAACCACTCGTTGAGGGGGCTCTAAAACTACATTGACTGTAGGTCGATTTTGACTATTTCTATCATTAACCTTTACTTTGTATGGGGCTTTATTGTTACTCTTGTTTATTATTTCTGATATGTCTATGTACTTAAGTTTGCCTATTAAAATTAATTTGACTTCCCTTTCCTTTATTATATGACATAACTCAATGAAGGAAGATAATCTTTTGAAAATTATTGACTCATACAAAACTAACAGAAGACTCTTTTTGAAGAGATCTTGTAATTCTAGATCAACCATGGGGCTAGTCATTCTAGCCAAGATAGTCTTATATCAAAGAACATATTCAGTGAGATGCTTATTTGACCTTTGTTTCTAATATGAAACATGGGCATAAAAAACCTTATCACCTATGTTAATGCTAAAAAGAGCTAAGAATATGTCAGCTAAAGGATTAAATGTATCGATCGACTGATTTGATAGACTATAGAACCATTATAGAGAATAATCCATTAGACTCTATGGAAATATCTTGGTTAGTAACTAGTCATTTGGGACATATTACAATCATGATGTGTGAAAATATCTCAAGTGTATCTATGGATCACCCTTACCATTGTATAGAGTGAGTTTGGGTTGAACAAAACCTAGTGACAAGGGTATAGAAATAATATGATGTGCCAATGGTGTACAAAGTAGAGAAAAAGAATCCATGGGGTATATATGTATAGAGGCACCTTGGATTTAATATATTTTATCTCTTGTAAAAGGTTAGCCACATCAAGAGACAAAGATGTACTAGCTGTGATTGGTGGTGCCTCATAGGAAGGTTGGGTTACTATAGGCATTATTGAGACATAGTTTCCCCCGTAGTGTCATTTGCAATTAGTTTCTCTATGGTTTGAGAAGATTGACTAGTGTTTTTTTCTTATTCTTGCAATATTTTAAGCATATCCTTTTTCATATTAAGATATTTAGTTAAAAGGTCTTGAAGTTCCCTCTTATTAGTTTCATCAAAACTAGTATATTAGGTAATTGTTAAAGTAGGAAAACAAATTAAAAATGGATTAAATTTTTTGCAATAAGTTGTAATAAGAAAAATGTGGTGAAAGAAAGGTATTGAATAAAGGAAATGTAAATTCCTAAAAATAGTAAACTATAATATGCATTAAAAGGATATGAAGCTAATAAACATGTAAGGTGATACCTCAAAGAAATAAAGGGACTGAGTAAGTTCAACTAGGGTTTGAAAGAAATATTTTTAAAAATTATTATGGTAAATTTTAAAAATTAAATGGAAATTTTGATTTAAATATGCTTAAAAAAATAAGAAAACATTGAGAAAATATTGGGACCTAGTCTAGGCAACTAGGGTTTGAAATAAATTATTTTAAAAATTACTAAGGTAAATTTAAAATTTAAATAGAAATTTTGATTTAAATATGTAGGAAAAAATCAAAAATACTAAAAATGTGGGGACCTAGTATAGGTAACTAGGGTTTGAAAGAAATTATTATTAAATTTACTATGGTAAATTAAAAAAAATGGAAATTTTGATTTAAAAATACAAGAAAAAATAAAAAAAATACTAGAAAAATACCAGGGCATATTATAGGCAACTAGTGTTTGAATGAAATTATTTTTAAAATTACTAAGGTAAATTTAATAATTAAATGTAAATTCTAATTTAAATATGCATGAAAAAACAAAAAAATACTAGAAAAACTAGCAAGGAATTTTTCCTAGGGTTTCTAGGGTTTTTATGCACAAATAAAGTAAGTCGGATTCACCAAAGCATTTAAATTTTTTTAGGAATAATAGAGTTTTAATCCTATTTTAGTAAAGGGTATGGATTAATAAATTATTAAATAATATTAAAATAATTATAGTCTTTATTTTTATAATTTATCTATCTTTTTTACCTTTCTAAAAATAGTAATAAATTAGGAGAAATATAGCTTAGCTTAAAACAGGTTAAAATGGCTATTACAGGGTCTAAAACTAGTTGTGCAGGGCTGAGATAGTATCACAAATCATAATATAGAATTTATTTTGTGAAATGATAGGACTATCCAAAAAAGGACACCCTATGGTCCAACATTCTTGTCATCTTCTACCACTCTTGTCCAAACTGCTCATAGAGACCTAATTTTTTTAGAGTCTTTGCACTATTCCTTGTGTGAGCCTACTAGTAAAATTTCAAGTGTTGAATATTGATAGAGCTCACTATAGATTTGTTTTAATATTCAAACCTTAACCATCCATCATGCTTGATAAACAAGATTTGAATCACTTGATAAAGGGGGGCTTATTGTGTGTAAGATGCACTAAACGTGTGATCCACACCCTTTGTGTGGGCACACTGCCTACATACCACTACTTCAAAGAGGGATAAAGTCATATTTAGTTCTCCCACTTGATGTGTTTTATTAAATGGTGTGATTATGATGCAAAAATGCTAAATTGAGAGTACTTGAGGTGGCTAGGGACTGGTGTGAGAGTTTGAATATGTTTACAGCTATGTTAGGTGATTGTATGTAAATAATGGGAAAGTTTTCCTTAGTGGTTTGTTTGTATTCTTTCTTACTTTGTGATATTTATTACCTTCATTATAAATGAAATTTGAATGGGCTTTTATAAGGAACTATTGTTCATGGGTTAAATGTATGCATGGAGGGTGAATCTGATGAAGGATAGGAATTCGATGGAAAAGGAGCACTAAAAATGGGAAACCCTAGGGTCCAATGCTATAGTCCAACTATGGTGCTCCTATCCTATAGGCTCAAGACCTAAGAGGATAGGATGAGCCTAAGAAATATTATCTAGATGAGATGGAATGAATGTTTATAAGTCTATGGATGATTGATAATGAGCAAAAATGTGTCTATAAGGGTCATGCGAGCATGCAAGAAAGACCTATGGATAGGGTGTCATAAGCCACACTCAAAATAGCAATTTGGACATTTTATATGACTATAGTGGGAAGGTAGAGGTTGATATTTTTATTAAAAATGATTGAAAGTTTGATTATTTTGTGGAGGTAGGTGTAATTATAGTAAAAGGAGAAGGTTTACTAGATGAGGAATAGGTAGTTGCGAGAGGGTTCACATTCTTGGTAGAAGGATGGGGTCCTAAAAGATAGAAAGTAAGTGTGAAGGGAGTGGTATGGTTTGGGTTTTAGGTGGGAGTTTGGTTTGGTTAGGGTTTTCTTTGCTGGACTAGATGCAGTTAAGTCCAACTTCAAAGATGGGTGAGCAAGGCTAGGTGTAGGAAGTATTCCTAGTTTTTTGATGGGTTTAGTTAGAGAGGCATAAGGTGATTTGATAATTTTAGATGGAGGTGGGTTAGATGGTCCCCCTACTATTTTGGAAGGAGAAGTGTTTGATAAAGGTATCAAAGTACTGATAGGTTTAATGGTGGATGCAAGTGAGGTTGAAGGTTTAGGTTTGTTATGATAGGGGAGCCAAAGATGATGCCAAAAGGTGGATCTATCAAGAATGTGTTGATAAGTTAACTCTAGATTTTAGACCAATCTAGAAAAAGGCTTGTAAATAGGTTTGATACCTTGGTCATTGGTTTCAAAGATTAAGCCTATCAGTTGAAGTGAGGGAATGGTTTCTTCACCTTTGCCCTTGATGCAAGTTTCCAATATTATGGAGGGTGTAGATAAGGTGATATCTTTTTTGGGATGGTTCTCAAAGAGAGAATTGGTGGTTTTAAGATATAGGAGGAAGGTGTGATGGCCTCAAGTGAATGAATGGAGGAGGTTGTTTCCTTTCTTTAGGTTTTCAAAGGAATGGTGGGTAAGTTCACCACTTCAATAAGTGGAGTGGGGGAAGAGGTGGTTAAAGCAGTGGTTGCCTCCTTTGGTATTTCTATCAAAGGAGATGTGGATAAGTTCATGATCTCATCAAGTAGAGAAAGAGGGGTGATTGCTTCCTCTATTTAGGTGTCCAAAGTAATAGTGGGTAATTCCACCACTTCAATGAGTGGAATGGAGGAAGATGTAGTTGAGGTAAGGGTTTCCTCAATGATAGGTTCACTGATAATGACATTAACCATATGGACCTCATGATCATGAGATGATTCTAGTTTATTATCATCATAGTTGGTAGAAGGGGCATGATTGGGTAAAGGTTTATGAAAGATGTTAAGGGACTGATTTAGTGGTGCATTGGGATTATCAAATGAAATTTCTTCCTTATCAATCATGTTTCGGATAATAGTTGTAAAGATGTTACACCTACTAACATCATGTCTAATGGCACGGTGGAAATCACACATATCATTTTCATTATACCAACCAAGTATAAGGAAAGAAACATGAAATTATTGGGGAGGTTTTATGGGAGGAAGTTATATGATGTTGGATTTGAGTAGCTTATCCAAAACTAAAGCATAAGACTCCCTTATCAGATTATATTATTTTGGGGTAGCTCGGTATTGGTTTTAGTTTTGTTGGTTATAAAAATTAGAGGAATTGGTTGGGTTGGGTTGGTTGATAGTTGGAGGTAGATCAATTTTAAGGTCAACTATGTTTTTAGATGCCTTAGGTTTGGTGTTGGGATGGTTATAGTGATTAGTGGTTTTGGATGAGGATGGGCCATTGGGTTTAAAGCTAGAATTTATGTTCCATAGTTTTTATTTTTCCTCATCAATGGCTTTGATTTATAATTTGTGTGCTATGGTGAAAGCCTCATCAAAATTATTTAAAGTTTAAACTTTAAGAGTAGGGGAGACATGTTTGGCATAACCCTAAGAGAATATTTAAATCAATTTTGGTTGGGGTAAAGAGAAATAAATTTGGTTGATAAGACCTCTCCATATAGATACGATATCGGCAATTGATTTGTCATCAAATTGCCTAATGGAGTAGAGGTCAGTAATAGAGACATTTTTAGATATATTGACTGAGAAATGATCTAAAAAGATTTGTTCAAGTTGGTAAAATGAAAATATGGAGTGTTTGGTGAGAGCACTATACCAATAAAAAGTTGGTCTAGATAAAGACATGGGAAAGGTATGAAGCAGAAGAGCATCATCATATGAAATCAAATAACAAGAATGGGGAAATGCTCTCAAGTGTTATTGGGGGGCCTTCTTGATTTATAACTTGGAAGACTTGGGTAGTTCCCATTGAAGAGGATAAGATAAAATAGGGATGGATGGGTGAATAGGTTCATTTCAAATTTGATCATAAGATAAAAGGTTACGAGCTGTAGAGATAGATGACTCTAGGTTGGTCATTTTGTCCATTAACATTTTGAGAAAATATATTTGAGGTTGGGAAGCTCCATAATTATGTGGTAAGTTCGGTTGAGGTTAGGTGGAATCAATATATGAATAAGTGGTAGAAGGTTGAGAAGATACCACATATTGGTATGTGATCATTGAAAGTTAGGATGATGCCACATAAGGGTTGATGGGTAAAAAAGGTTTGGTAGAAGGTGATATGTATCCTTTTAGATTAGGAACATATTGGTAGGATGTCATGGGTATTTTTTGAGGGATTGATATGGATTGATTTGGATATAGGGATAGGTTGGTATATGGTTGGGGTTGAGTGGTAAATCTTGTGTTAATAGGTGGAATGGTAGGATATATGAAAAGTACAAAATTTTGAAGTGGGGTAAAAATTGGTGGGTTGGTAGTGATAAGGGGAATAGTTGAAATAGGGGTAGAATATACCCCTATATTGGATGAGGTATGGGTAACAAGAGGTGATGTTGTCCCTATGTTGGTCGTGTTGGTTGGTGTAGGGGGTGTTTGGCTATTGGTTGGGATGTTGGATTGAGTTTGGGTGGTGGTAGTGTATAGGATATTGGTGGAAGAATATGCTCTGGTGATCATAGGTTGGGTAGAGATATCACTAACCATAATATGGGGAGGCATACCATAAGGTGGATTTGTAAGAGGAATAAAAGTAATAGGGGTGTGGTGGGCTAAGGTGTTGAGGTAATGTTGGAGGGCCATGAAGTTGTTATCAAGGAAGGTAGTAAAATTTGTATCACCCTCAAAAAATATCTAAGGCATGGTAGGATGGGGAGAAATTTGAGGATAACTCTCAACATCTAAAGTATAATCCATGAAAGAAGAGGAAGAGGAAGATGGTAGTTCTTGGTTGGTTTGATTCCTTAATTTTTGTCTAGTAAAGAACATGTGAGGAATAGAAAATAAATGATGAAAAGTTCACAACTCAAACACAAAGAAATCAAAAAGAAAATAATCTCAAGGACATCCAAAAATACACTAAAGTGCATTTAAAACTTAGCATTCTTTTTACATCACGTTTGGCTTATACCTTATAAAGTGTGAAGAAGAAATTTGGTTTGTAGATCAAGAACTAAATAGGAAGTCTAAGATTGGTTTCAAGTGTTAAAGGCTCTTAAAAAGAATCTATATTAAACTTCAATATGTGGATGGATATTGGGGCCTACTCCCTCACTTCACACACCGAAGTGATAAGGATGTTGGGTGTTTATCCATGATATACTAAATTTTAGAGTTTATACTCAATCAAAGAGCTAAGTTAGTTCTCCCCTTGGTAATGACCTCCAAGTGGGATTGTCGAGAAAGGGTAAAGTTACTATTAGGTAATGAAATCCTAGTCAAGCCTTGTCTCAAGTTTTGTTTTGATGTGTTGATTGATTATGTGGTTTGGTAAAGTGTGTGATAACAATAGTGAAACTATGATTAATTAATTTGTTTATAGAGTAGAAGGTGATATGTATCCTTGTGGATTAGGAATATATTGGTAGGATGTCATGGGTATTTATTGAGGGATTGATATGGATTGATTTAGAGATATTGATAGGTTGGTATATGGTTGGGGTTGAGTGGTAACTCTTGTGCTAATAGGTGGAATGATAGGAGGTACAAAAAGCATAAAATTTTTAAGTGGGGTAAAAATTGGTGGGTTGGTAGTGATAAGGGGAATGGTAGAAATAGGGGTAGAATATACCCCCATGGTGGATGATGTATGGGTAACAAGAGGTGATGTTATCCCTATGTTGGAGGTGTTGGTTGGTGTAGGGTGTGTTTGGCTATTGGTTGGGATGGTTGATTGAGTTTGGGTGGTGGTAGTGTATAGGATATTGGTCAGTTGATCATAGGTTGCATAGAGATAACACCAACCATAATATGGGGAGGCATACCATAAGGTGGATTTGTAGGATGAATCAAAGTAATAAGGGTGTGGTGAGATAAGGTGTTGAGGTAATGTTGGAGGGACATGAAGTTGTTATCAAGGAAGGTATCAAAATTTGCATCGCCCTCAACAACTACCTATTGTCCTAATAGAACTACCACCCTCATATAAGATATTTATGACTACTTTAATAGTTTTAAAATAGAAACTATCTTTTGATAAGTTGGTAAAAATGTTACAATAGGAAGAGTCTATGCATATAGAAGAAGAAAAATCAGAAGAAAATGCTCTTGCCTCTAATCAATAGAAAGGTAAGAAGCAAATCAAGTCTTCTAAAAAATAAAGGTCAACATCATTCACAGGGGGATAAACAACAATTTTTTTTTATCTTAAATGTTGAAAAATAGGCCATGAGCTAAATAATTATTGGTATAAATCCTTTTCATAGGGATCTTTAAGCAACATAAATCCTACTCACCAACAATCATCTCATCCACATAAAGGATAAAGACAAAGGAAAGGACATTGGAAGAAGAAATATAATCAACAAATTAACATTATTGAATAGAAAGACACCCACTCTGATGAGGACTTCCTATATGCTACAAAGTATCATGATGAAACAACATCACAAATTTATATCAAATATAGTGACTTAGGTGTAACTCAACATATGATTGGAAGACAAGATTGGTTCTACAACATGAATGAGACTTCCCCAAAAAATAATGTCTCTTTGGGTGATGATTCATCCTACTGAGTTCAAGGCATTGGTAATATCTCCTTACCACTTGGATTACATGATTTTAAAATCCCAAATGTCTTATATGTCCCATGACTCACAAATAATATTCTATCAGTCAATTAGTTACTTGACCATAACCTCAAGGTTGAATTTGATTACAAAAGTGGAAAAATATGTGTTTGATCAAATATAAGTCAAAACATTCAAGAATTATTGCATGAGCCTCAAGAGTTGGTAAAATTTTCCAACTTGACTTTGTTCAATCAAATTATCAATAACTTGTAACTTGAGATTCAAACTAAGCAAATTTGTGACATCATAGATATGGTCATGTCAGTTTTAGATACCTCAAAGCACTAAACAATCAAAGAATGGTCCATGGACTTCATCATTTGAAGAAATATATAGATCTATGCACAAGTTATCTAATAAGGAAACAACATTAAACATATTTTTTTCAAAGTTCCTCAAGAGCATTTGCTAAGCTTGATCTGGTGCATATTGATCTATGTGGCCCCATGAGATCTAGTCACTATGGGTTTTAGTATTTCATGCTCTTTGTTGATGAATACTCATGTAAGATGTCAGTCTATTGTCTAAAAATTGAAGATCAAGCCTAAAATAATTTTAAAGAGTTTAAATTAGTAGTTGAAACTAAAATTGGTCATAAAATCAAACCTATCCATTAATATCAAGGGGTAAAATTCACCAGTAAATGTTTTTTGCTTATTTGAAAGATCATGACATTCATAAAAAAATGACTCTACCATACACTCCATATTAGAATGGTGTTATAAAATAGTAAAACTACACTATCATGGAAATGATACATAACATGATTGAGTATTTAGGTTTGGCATGAACATATTGGGCATAAGTAATGAAAATAATAGTTTATTTTTTACCGTGCTTCAACACATGATCTCAAACTTAGCATAAATAATATATGATAAAAATTGAACAAACCCATATGATCATTTTTTATTGACACTTTCGCATATGCAAGATAGAACACCATCAAAATGATCACTCATCTCTTCTTACCACATTGCAAAATTGGCTAAGTATGAAAAAACACAGTCAAAATGCCTAGGATCCCAACTTTGCTCTTACATATCTTTTGATGCACTATATCACATGACATAAAATTTGGTGCATAATAATTAGGCATAAAACTAAACAAACCCATGTGACCATTTTTTTGAAACACCTTCATGCATGTAAATTCTGACATCATCAACATGCTTACTTATCTCTTTTTGGCCACATTCAAATTTGGCTAAGTATGGGAAAACAATGAATTCTAACTAAGAAGCCAAATTTTCACCCTCATATATTTTACCATGATTCAATGAATGAATTTATATCTAGCACATATCATGTAGGAAATAACATGATCACAACCATATGACCCACTCCCCTTGACTCATTCCCATGTGGTAATGGTGATGTCATCAAATTGCTTGCTTAGATTTTTTTCCACTAGACGAAACTATCTAGATGAAAAATATGGATAACCAGATCAATTTCACTTATGCACAAAAGTTATCAAAGCATAGTTAATATCTTAGGACCTATTTCACATGCTCCAACCACTATACACATCTGTGAGCATCTCTAATCATGCCAAAACTGAAGATCAACCAAGCCAACATAAAACACACTAGAATAAGCACATTGCACAATTTGTCATTGTTACTTGGGCTTATCAAAGCACTTCATATACTCACCAAAACACCTCCATGACATCACCATGACATCATTGATAACTCTCCAACAAGAAGGTGATGTTCCTTACTAAAGATTCCATTCTAATGCACTAGAGAATGACATTTACTATGATTTAAAATGTGCTTAGTATGTAAATACAATTTATTGATTAGATTTTATGAGTTAACTAACCTCACACTTTCTATTTTCCTCTTTTAATTTTTTTTTAAAACTTAGATCAAGAAGATAAAGATAATAAAAATCATACAATTGTACCTAATTTTTGTATTGTGATCACAAAACCCTATATGGAATATGACATTATACTTACATAGAAAAATAGAATCCACATTAATACCAATGAGTTTTTTTTGCTTAAAGATACATTGGTTGTTTAGGAGAACTGATTTGGTAGTCTTCCAAATCTACTGATAACACATTTTATGGTTACATACAAAGCACTCATTTTATACTTTAATTTTTATAATTTACACAAACCTATTTCATCACTTCTATATTATTGTTTTAGTCTTAGAATCCATTTATGTTTATAGGTTTGTCAGCATCCTATTTACATGATCACTTCATGGGTTTTTAATTGTTCAAGTTATTATTTGTTCCATTATTTCTATTTTTCAATAGCACTTAGGGTTCTTATTTACTATTTAGACTTTATTATCCATTATTTCCTTTATTCTCCTTATTTACCTAAATTTACATTTGGATACTTTACCTTGTGCACCATTTACTTAAAATGTGTGTTAATAGGTCCTTCATTTGAAAATGAAGAATACACACACACACACACACACACACACACACACACACACACACACACACACACACACACACACACACACACACACACACACACATCATATTAAATCAATTCAATTAAATATATCAAATAACTATACAAGTCTTAGGCACACCATCGAGATTCTATTTCTCATGTTCAATACTTTAAAGTGATTTTAAGAGTTCATATTTATATATATATTTATGATAAGAGAGAATCAAATAAAAATATTATACTAGTTTCATTTTATTATTATAGGGTGGTAAGGTTTTAATATCTTTCCACTCATTATGGTGGGGCACTCACATGCACTAGGACTACATTGATCCTTAGTTAAACATTGATATCTACTTTCAACCCTCGTGTGGGACTAGACCAGTTTACCCTGCATATATATTTCTAAATTCAATTTTTTGAATTGTATTAACTTGAAATAGGGTTACTTAAAGAGGATATAATATTTTTATATCTCTTCATACTTAATACAAAATATTAGAGAGTCATTTTATTCAATAGGTTATAAGAAATTCTAGACCATGATTAACATAACCATTTTCATTGAAAGATACCACATTCAACTATACTTTCCACTTTATTGAGCTACAATAATGGTCATATTAAATAAACATAGTTCGATTTATGGGATTCCTTATACACATTTCCTAAACCTTCTTCCCTATATTTACTATCATTTTTAGGATCTAGATGAATCTATTTTAGTTAATTATTATTTTTCCTTCTCTCCCCTATAATTTATATTGATCATTTATAATTCATGGTATTTTAATTCCATGTATTTTAAAACTAGGTAGATCTAAATTACTAAAATAAAATTATTTTACCTAATTTTCCTTGTGTCATTGTTTTACCTAATTGGCACAATGTTTTGAATAGTTGTACACCCTTTTTTAAAGCATTTTCCTGAACCCATCCCTTACGATTATACATCCTTAGGGTTTCATACCCTTATCCATTTAGGGGCCAATTTTACTAAGATATAATTACTCCAATGATATATCAATCTTATCTTTTTTCCCCTTATCATTAGGCTTATCTTGCTTGAACCATATTATGTTTTCTATGTTTTGATCCTCTCCATATTAGTAGATTATGTATATTCTTTAGTTTCTACCCTTTTCTCATGGAAAGGTCATAATTATATTTATAATTTATTTATATGATGACATATACATGGAGGATATAAAACATTTACACTTAGACACCTAATTTTTATACAAGCCTTGTTATTAAAATATTTTTAGTATTGTTTACTTGCTTATGAGTCATCACCTTGAATTATAGGATTAATAGTATTTGTGTGTATCTTTCCTTATTCTTTGTGAGATCTTGTGGTTCTATTTTATTTTGATTTTTTTATGTCTTGTTTATTTTTCTCAGGGACCTATTTATTTGTCCTCTTTTAGCTTGTTTATATTTTTAATTATAGGAAAAAAGAAACATTGATCCCTCTGATTGTGTCATAAACACAAATAATGGTCCCACCATTTATTTCTTTTATTATTCCTATATTCTTATGGTAATGTCCTTTTTATTTTTAGATCTATTCATTAATTTTTATAATTTTCCTTTGTTTTCTTTTGCATGCTAATAGGTCTTTAAATTAAGCATGAGAATATTGTGTATTCAAATTATCTATAAGAATTTCAATACTAATAATAATATGTTTACATACAAATTTCCAAGTCGTCTCTAAATAAATATCAAGTTATTATATTTTTCATGTCTAACTCAATTTATAATTATTTATCATTTCTTAAGGACTTGCATAAAATTATTTATTCTATCTTGTACTAAATAAATGCTTAGTAAAAAATACATGTAGTTTCATTTATCACTTATGGAAGAGAAGGTTAAATATCTTACACAATTTATCCATTCACATTGTACATTAACTATGAGAGGTTTGATTTTAGTATGAGAAATACATATTGAAACTCATTTATCATTTTCCAACCTAGATGATTCTTTCCTCATCCTTTTGAATTATTTTTATATGGAAATATAGCTCCAAATCATTAAATAGAAAAATTAGACATTTTTTCCCATCAAATCTAAAAAGCATAATATAAATAGGCATGTCATTCAACTATAAAGAAACAAAATAAAAATTAGATTTTTAAAGTGATAAATATGTAACCAATGCATGAGTACATGGAAAATGGTCAAAAATATTCAACACCATTCCTTCATGGGACACAATTAGCAAACTTTCCTTTCCTTTACCTATGGAACCAATAGTTTGATTTGGAACATAGATATATATAGTTATATAAATATAAATCCACATTTATAAATTAAAAATTCATACTGGGTGTGATTATTTCTTTATATTTTATTCTCTTTCAAGTTTAATTATTAAATTTAACATTTTTCTTTTTCAATTTATTTATTTTAGCAACTACAACATATCTAGAATTATTGTTTTACATTAATAAATGGTATATATTATTGGTACAACTATTTTACCTAGAATTTAATTTTAATTCACCTAATAAAATAGTAAAATATATTGGTGAATAGAACATTATTAAATTCAATCTAAGTTTTATACCTTATTTCCCTATAGAGATTGTTATTTTTTATTCATATTAAATTTTGATTTTAGGTTATTTCCCATTTATACCTATAATGTTTAACTTTCATTTTGTATGGCTATGCCTAAAGTCAATAATGGGTTATATTAGTGATATTGATGTTAATTTTATCTTTATTGGATGATAAATTGAAAAATGTAAATGTTTTAAATGACTAAAAAAAATCAATGTATTTTGAAAATTATTGGAGTGAATTTTCATGAAAACCCTGATCATTTTTGATGAATCAATACATGTGGGTAAGTGCACCAAGATGGGGAGCCAAAAAGGGGGAATTATTATGACATATTTTTTCTAAAAACATAGATATTTGAATTTGGATAGAACTTTTGAGATACCTTCACTCAAAATTTAAAAATAAGATTACAACAAAAAAGGTAGAATTTCAAGTCTAGTTTATAAGCTATCATGTTTTTATTGAAAATGGTGGAGTTTAAGGAGGTCAGACATGTGATTTTAAAATAGGTAAAGTTGTTTCAAACTGAAATCATAATACACAGGTAGTTTTTCTCTACCCATTTTTAAAGAACTGATAAATATTTTTTAAATGACTTTATGAATAGTTATAAAACACTACCACACTCATAATAGATAGATTTTTTATTTTTTTATAATTATTTATTTAAATTATTTTTCTCAATGATATACCCTAAAAATATTATAATTGACCCTGTTACCCCTATTATATATGTATATATGTACGTATGTTTCTATGTATGTATATATGCATGCATGCATATATCAAAATTCAATTAATTTGTGAATGTATATAAAACTAGATTTAATTTGTCCCCATATAATTTTTTTCATAATTTTGTTTATAGATACAAAAATACTTAAAATAATAACAATCTATAAAAATATGGGATGTTGAGACATTATATTTATAAATAAATAATAAATCTTTAACCAAGTCGTGAGGTAAAACAAAATAAAAAATTTATAAATAGAAGCCTAGATCAAGATGATTTTAACATTTTCATTAAATTCCCTTATTAAATATGTGATGGTTTTTATATAGGAAGGTTATTAATGTGATAATAACTTGAAAACATGAATTACACTATGTAATTTTAGGTCCAAACATTAGGCTGTAAAAATTCACTAATTCTGAGCCTAAGGTATTTTTTTAATTTCAACTTGTATAATGTGTATGCATTATAACATGTACACACAATAGAAATTAAACATTCATTATAAATAATGTGTATGGATTTATTAAAATATAAATATAATTAAAAAAATATTATAACACATACATGGATGTATCCATCCATCTATTATATTAGTTATCAACCATGGTATGGCACACTCATCCATTTGAGTCTAATGAAATAAATATGAACCCAATTAAAGAAATGGGAAATTTCATTTATGTATCATGCC
Organism: Torreya grandis; assembly: GCA_037957365.1. Classification (NCBI taxonomy): domain Eukaryota; kingdom Viridiplantae; phylum Streptophyta; class Pinopsida; order Cupressales; family Taxaceae; genus Torreya; species Torreya grandis. The sequence continues at coordinate 487,969 of JARHVA010000412.1, forward strand.
CATGGATATATAATTGATCAAGGGACACATATATGAAATTGACTAAATTTGGCCCCTCTCACATGTAACTAAGGCAATGGAGGTAGATTCAAGGTTAGGGGACACATTAGAAAACCACGTGTTATTTTTATTTATTTATGTATCTTTTTTTATATAATTCTTAGTAACACAACACCTTTCACATGCAATGGAGGCATCATTTATTGATTTATAGATATATTAGATATTAAATACCATTACATGTGTCATTAATTTTATGTCAATGTTTGGTTTGTACAGTGAATTCATATTAACTAGGCCAATTTCAAAGCAATAAAGGCCACATTTGTTAATATATGGATATGGGACTCATTAGACCATCATGTGTCATTTTGGAGTGGTTGTGTTTTATTTATAAAGATAATTTTACTAAAATAAGCCCATTTCACATGAAATAGATGCAAGAGAGGAAAATGTAGGGCTATAGAGAGAAAATATACCACCAAATATAATTTTTATGTGTCTATGTTTCCTTCAATAAATCAATTAAGCATGGCACCTCTTTCATGTAATCAATACAATTGAGAAAACTTTGGGGGGGAAAAAACACATTAGATCACCATCTACCATTTTTTTACGTTCATGTATCCTTTTAAGAGATAATTTTTAGTTTTATATACCTTTTCACATTCACTAGAGGAAATATTTTTGGATTTAATGTGAGGGGACATTAAATATAACCACATGTGTCATTTACCTATGTTGACATTTCATTTTTATTTTTTATTATTTAATTTATAAATATAATTTGATTTAAAAGTTCCCATTTCACATGCAACCAACACAACAAAGGAATATTTATCACTATGAAGAGAAAATAGACCACACTTTTAATTTTATGTTTTTGATATTTCCATTCTTGACAGAAATCAACTAAATGGATCTCCTCTCACATGTAATCAAGGAAAAATGGGATGCTTTAGGGGTATATCACTTATTAAACCAACATGTTTTGTTATTATGTGTTCATGTATCCTTTTTAGAATGAATTCATAGTAAATGATCCCATTTCACATGTAAAGGTAATTATTGTTAATCTAGTGCTATGGAACATGTTAAAGACAAATGAAATGGTTTATTATTTTATGTCTATGTTTCATTTTTAGAGTTATTTCATAGTAACATGGCAAATTTAACATGAAATAGAGAATTTTTTTTCTAATTTAGAGGTATGGTAAACATTATACCACCATGTGTTAATTTTATTTATTCATGTTTCCTTTATAGAGTTCATTTGACTAAAATGGGCACCTTTCACAACCAATCAGGATAATAAAGGAATATTTTGGGCTATGGGGATAAAATAGACCACCATTTGTAATTTTTGTGTACATGTTTTCTTTTTAGAGATAAATTAACTAAGCAATGCCCCTCTCGCATGAAATTGAAGCAATAAAGGAATATTTAAATGCATGAGATACATTAAATTACCATGTATTATTTTTTTTGTTCATGTATCCTTTTTAGAGTAAACTCATAATAATGGGGCATATATCCTCTTAATAGTGAATTAGTAGTCATAGGTCCCATTTTTCATGGAAAGGAAGTATTTTTTAATTTAGGGTTAGATGAAATATTAAATACCATGACATGTTTCATTTTTCTATGTCAATGTTTTAAAATAGCTTGTCAAGGAAGTCTAAGCACACTTGGGAAAAAATAGTGATATTTGGAAAACCATGAATCTCTAGGTATAAAAAATGGTTTTGTATGGAAGATAAAGATAAATATAGGGAGGTCTATTTTGGGGTTATCACTCTAAGTATCTGAGCCTTCACTAATGAAAGACAAAAAAAATATGGTCTTTTTTATGTGTGTTTCATTGTATTAGTTTTTGGGCATGACATTTTTCAATGTAGGGTTAGAGGGAATATTAAATACCATTACATATTTCTTTTTTTATGTCTATAATTCACACTAACAAGGCCCATTTTCCATGAAATAGATCTAAATTTTATTGATTTAGGTGTAGGGGATACATTAGACCACCACTTGTCATTTTTTTTGTTCATGATGCATGATGATAAGCACCTTAAATATGGAAATACAAACTATAAAGTTATTACATCCCCAAATGTCTCATTTTTGGTAATATTTTTTAATTTTACCATAAATGTTTAGCTAACCTCATTTTTGGGTGTTATTTAAACTGATGAAAAAATACTAAAGATACCTACACATTTTTTATTATACATTTTTATAATTTATGTACATACTTGTAACTATTTTTCAAAATAATAAAAATGTATCTTTTGACACAAAAAATCTTTCATAATTTTAGTATAATTTTTCTATCTAACCTTCATTTTAAGTGATATTTGAATATTTATAAAGGCATTCAATAAACATAATTATTTTATATTATACACTCTTGAATATTCCCTTTGGATTGATTCATATATATAAAAAGAATAAAATATAATCTTTTGATTTATGTCAAAAGATTATATTTTATTCTCTTACACAAATATGACACAATCCATAGGGAATCATAAAAATTGTATTGTAATTTTTTAGGGTCTCTTGAATATATTTCATATGGTTCAAAAAATGTTCAAAATGGAAGTCGAAGTAAAATTTTATTCCAAAATTATGACATATTTATTTTAACATCAAATTTATCTTTTTTTTAATAATTATAAATGTGTAAAATTGCAAAAAAATATAATAGTAAAGTTGTAGCCTATTTATTATCTTTCCAATGGTTTAAACAGTTTCCTAAATAAAGGTCAATTTAATTTTTTTGTAAAAATAACTCAAATATGATACATTTTATCTATGGAATTCCTAAGTAATTGGAAGCAAAAAAAATACAAATAAAAAGAAAACATAGATAAACTTCATGGTAAAAATTTTCAAATTGGCTCAAGAAAAGAAACATTGACACAGAAAATAACACATGGTGGTCTAACGTGTTCCCTGCCACTATATCAAAAAAATTTCTCTATTGCATGTGAAATAGACCTTTTATTATAAATTCAATGTATAAATGAAACATAAACACTATAAAACACATGGTGGTCTTTGATATGCCCTTTATCCATATTGAGAAATGTTTCCACCATTTCATGTGAAAGTGGCCTTGTTATTATGAATTTGGTCTTAAAATTATACCTAAACACATTAAAATGGTCCACATGTTGCTCTAATGTGTCTAGTTCCCCTATTCTCCATTTGTTTCCTCAATTGAAATAAAAAGGGGAGAAAACATTTTTTGATTAAATTAGGGTTAGGGTAAATTATTAAATACCACCACATGTGTTTCTTTTTGTATTTATGTTTCATTTGTAAAACAAATTTTTAGTAATATGTCTAGTTTCACATGGAATAGAGGCAATATTTGTCTATTTAGGGAAAGGGGACACATTATGCCATCATGTTTCATTTTTGTGTGTCTATGTTTCCTTTTTAGATCCAATTTTGAGCATTTTAACATCTAAGTCTTTGCATTTGTTCCCGTTATTTCTCCTTTTCTACTTCCAATTGCTTAGGTATCATGTGTCCAAAATATATTATGTTCGAATTAAATTTTTCCGTAAATTTTTAACATATTTCCATTTAGGGTGTTCTTTAAATCATTGGAAATATATTAAATAGACCTAAAATATGAAAAGCATATATTTTTTAGAATTTTTTCACATATTTATGAAGATTTTCAAAAGAATAAAAAAAATATTTTGATGTTAAAAGAAATATTTCATATCTTTTGTATATTGTTTATTTTGTGATTTGTTTTGAGCACTTTCTGAACCATTTAAAATATATTTAAGAGACTTAAAAATTTATGTAGCATACATTTTTTATTTCATGAAACTTATTTCATAATTCTAAAAGAATATAATAGTATATTTTTTATTATACCATAAAATGTCTCCTTATATTAGTAAATTGTTTCATATTCTCTTTCATAAATCATGTTTTAAAGTGAATTTAAATGTATTTTTAAGAACTTATGCTTGTTTAGAATGAAATATGGGATATATATCTAGTCTATTCTTTAAGAGTTATCTCAGTCTATATTTTTGTTATTTTATAATAATTTCTTGGAGAATATATGTGAAATGTTGTCTATGAAAATTGAAATGAATCACAAATGTAGATAGAATAGTTTTAAGTGCTAAAATAAAAAATCAAGGACAACCTTGAAGCAACTCTAAATATCATCAGTAACTTTAAATACTTATATTAATTATCTCAATATTTACTTATTTTTTATTAAGACATGTAAAAATGATATAAGATCATCCAAGGCATACAAATAACTTTGTAGCAACTAAAAATATTGTGTATTTTTCTATTCATTTGTTTGTTGTTTTGATATATAAAGATAAATGACTAAAATAGATAGGTTCTGGTAAAAATGTAAAATGGTCATCAAGTACATATTTCATCCTAAATTTTATTACATACATGGATTCCTCTTTAAAAATATGTAAGTTCAAAAATTGAATCATCTTGATCCAAGTTCGTATGTAAAATTTATGGTCATTTAAAGTTGGCTCCAAAGATGCATAGTCTAGCTCTGAATATGCACAATCTAACTCTGATGATGCACAATATGGGTCCAACGATGCCCATAATTGACTCTAGAAATTCCCAAAATTAATTTTGCGATCTATAAATCCAAAGAAAGAATGAGATAATGATTTGAGATAAGTTTTATAGTCTTGTTATATATAAAAATTCTATAAATAATTTTTTAGAAAATAAACATCAGCAAAAATCAGCTCCAAAAATCTATAGGTTCAAGAACATGAAAAAAAATACCTATAGAGATGATTTCTATGTATTTTTAGAAAATATTTATACGAAATCTATTTATAATATTTATAAAAATAGGTATTTCTAGAAAATGTAAGACATTTATAGTATTTTTACTACTATGAATATCTAAAACATTAATTTGTTGGAGGAAACTAGAGTCACCAAGATTATGAATGATTATATTCCAAAAAATTAGAAGTTGTTGGAATGAAAACAAAACACCTAGATTCTCTCCAAAAAACTAGAAGATGGTGGATTTATGAATCTAGTATTTCTCACTATTTTCTCCTTGAAAATTAGGGATTTGTGTTGTTCTCAAAATAATGTAAGAACCAAATTTTTATTTCATTATCCTTAAATAATAATTATTTTAAAAATTAATTTATTAGGTTGTTATCCTAGAATAATAATCAGTTTTAAATTCATTTATTAGGTTATTAAGATTATGAAATCAATTCTAAAATTCATTTGTTATGTTTTTATTATTAAACATGAAGTTGTTAAAGGAATTGTATTATAAATACAACCTTCTTATTCATAGTTGGAGGTAGAAAGTAATTTTAAAGTTGAAATAAATATTGTATAAAGGATTTAATAATTTCTAAAATTTATTATTTTTAATTTTTTCTAAAGGGAGAGCAAGGGATAATTCAGTCCAAGTAAAAAGTATTGGTTTGTATTGATGTTTTATAATTAAATTTATTTGCGTGTTTTTTTTTTCTTTCTTTCTTTCATTCTACATATTTTGTTCATTCTTAAAATATCAATTAAATTGAAAACTAATTGGATCTATAGACCAACAAATTTTTAGTTTTTTTTTCACGAAATGTGTGTTTACTTTTTTGCTAGTGTTTAATTTTTGGTAAGAGTATTTAATTTTAAAATTTAAATTCATGCAAGTTTATTGTTAAGAAATTATCTATTAATTGAATGTATATGTGCCCTATTACATATAAACTTTAGACACAAACTTTGGTTTGATATGGTATTAACTAATTTCAATTTACTAAATGAAACAAATTGATGACTCCCATCATTTTTTGTCATCATTGTCTAGGATATTGTTGTTATTAAAAACAATGTCAAATTTATTTTTTCTAACATATTCCTAGTCAAATTTCATTACCCTTCCTCTAATCACATCATAAAATAAACTTTTTAATTCTTTTTCTTTTTCCAACAACAATATGATTTTAATTTTTAGAAAGGTTTTTTTTTAAATTTTAAATAATTAGATTAGAACTTCCATTTTTTGTTGATTAGATTAGAGTTTTTAATTAAATATAATTAGATTATAAATTTCAATTTCCAAAAATTAAATTAATGATTTAAACTTTTCATCAATTAGATTAAAATTTTTTGTTTTCATTTCTAGCAAAGGTGTGATTTAAATTTCTAGTAAGTAGATTAAGGTTTAAATGAATCAAATTTGTTTTAAACTTATGAGTATTTGGAGAAGAAGAGAACTAAATAAAGTCTTTCATATATATCAATTTTTATTTATGAATATATTTAATAAATAATTCTTTTATAGAATTGATCTTCTACAAAATAAAAATAGATTCAAATAAATACTTATCTCCCAAAATCTTTAAACAAAATTAATATTTTGTAAAAGAAGTAATGGCTGAAAACATTTTTTAGGGAGATCCAACTATGAATGTTAATATAATATAGGTGATAATTACATATTTAATTTATATATATCATCATAATTTATCTCTCAAAGTTATGATATAAAAGTTACTATAAGGAAACATGATTTTTGAAATAAATGTTGTAATAGATATAAAAGAATAAAGAGAAAGTATATATATTATTTATAAATGAATAATAGAAGAGAATGTATAACAAATTAGAAAAATGCATGACATGCATAATTTTAAGTATGGGAGAAAATATGAAGACAATCTATTTAGACCTAAATCTACAATTACTTGTATCATTTAACTTACAACAACCCTTTACGAACTAGTTGATGAAGGTGAACTAGTAGTAATTATTTTTATGTATATTAATATATAGAAAGGAAAATTATTAATCCTAAAAAAATGAATCTTATATTTCACCTTTTGGTGTGATTATTCAACCTATAATATTTGATGTTTTTTATCAACAACTAAGTAAGAGAGTATAATTGAAAAAATCTTAGGAGGAGAAATATTTCAAGAACAAGTAACTAATTTTTTTGACTAAATGTGATTTTTGAGATGTTGAGTAGGAATATCAAGTTGATTGTATAAACAAAGTTAGCATACATAAATAATCAATTATTTCAAAATGAAAGTATGGGAAGGTTATTTACAAGTCCAAGAGAAATATGGACACTAAATAAAAAACAATTAAGTTATGTCTTTTTGTTTTTCATATAAATATAAATATGTTTCATATAATTATACATTTCATACTTGAAACAACATAACTCCACCATCACAATATTTTTCAAATTGGTTATAATAATCCATCATTAAATTGATACAATAGCAAGCCCATACATGGCAATCTGCACCCCATAATTATCATTATATTGGTTATGGATACCTCAAAAAAAATCCCAACCTTCTCCCATAAAATTTATTAGTTAGTGTTCTTCCTAGACATAAATCTAATAACACACATCCTTAACTAGTGTATTATAATGAAATGATAACTTTGCCACATGTTGATTCTATCTATAATTAGGGATTGTAGTAGGAATATATTAGAAATCAATCATAATAGTAGAACCCATTTCAGATAGTTATTAAAGTCATAAATAAACTCATATTTGAACCATATATACTCATAACAAAGGATGTTTCATTATTTTTCAATTTATATTTTTATACATGTTTGAATAATAATAAAAATATAAGTAAACATGTGAAATTATGTAAGCAAGATATTAGATGTAAGGTTTCTAAATCACCCACATTTTTGAAAATTTTATTACCTTTTACTATAATATTACATTTATTTGTTTAAAATAATATCTAATTATTAAGTGTAGTGTATAGATACTGGTAATAATATTTTTGTCCTCTTTCATTTACTAAAAATAATGCGGTTGCAGTATAGTCTTCTCAGCATTTTCCTTTGACTACAAAAATAATAATTTAATAGATTTATAATAGATTTTGTTTTAAGTTCAAGACCAATGAAATATATGTAAAAAATTATTATAAATATGTTACTGAAAATAAATTTCACATATCTTTTATAAAGTTGTTTATCATGAAAGACATAAGAATATGAATGGTGTAATAAGTTCAGAAACTCTAAAATCTACTTTTTCTTATCCACTAGATTTTTTTGACAACTTTGTTGAATATTTTATTAAGATCAATCACAAGTATATAATTAGTTAAATGTAGATTAATAATTTAGTGATCTTATATTTTATCAAAAATATTTACAACATTCATGTGATAATTGAGAAGATCCAAAGATCACTTAAATTTGAATATTTTGTAAAATAATGGAAGAATTTTATTCATGATTTACACATATATTTATTTTGGTAAAGTGGTCTCACAAAATAATAAATTAATGAGTAAAATAAAATTTTCAGTTGATTTGAGTGTTTTGTAGGAACTCTAATAACTACTTCACAATTTCTCATCATATTATCATATATAGAAATAAAATAAAAAAAGGCAAAAAAAAAATTTTAAATAAGGAATTCAACAATGAAAACCTTGGGACATTTTTGATGATCATGGTTAAAAATAATCTTGTTGGTTGGTCATGTACTCATAAAAGAGTCTTGATCAAAAAACTAATAAATAGTTGATCAAAGGTAAAAAGAAAAAATATAAAATTGGAAGACCAACAAATAGTTGATTTTCATAGATAGTAATAAAGTTGTACCTAATCAACCTTAACTTTCTTCTCTCTTTCAGCATCAAATAAATTCAACCACATCAACATGAAGGCAACAAAAAACAACTAGGAGCATGACTAAGGTATCTATTTTGTTATTTTATTTTTAAATATAGTTATAAGTTTTTTAATTAAAAATATGTCCACTTGATAAACTTCTTGAAAAAAGATAAAATAAAAATAAAAAATAAAAAATGATAAAAATAAAACAATCTCCCTATGCATGCATACATGTATAAATGTAAGTGTGGGAAAGAAGAAAAGGAAAGAGTTGAAAACTAGTGAGTGGTAATTATTTTCAACACTTAATGAATACATTATAAATTACCAAAAACTCTTTTTTATAAATACATTTCTCATTTCAAAAGAATATTTTCAAACTCTTTATAAATGCACTATTGAATTCAAAATAAATTTCATTGGGATTTGTTAGTTCATCTTATATGGTTGAAAATAAGAGATGAGATGAATTAGTTAATCCCTTGAAAATTGGGATCCAATCTTTCCAACAAAAAAATATCTTTCAAATAAACAAAAAGTTATGATCATAAAACATAAAAAGAGTGGATCAAAATAATATATAAATATTTACTACTATAAATCCCATTATAGAATAGCAAAATATAATAAGTCTATAATTATTTTGAAAGATAAAAAATATTGATTTTAGATAGAATAAGTGGGATAACTTCTACAAAGAACATGGATAAAATAAATGGTTGAAATATATATATATATATATATATATATACAAGGAAACTAATAGCACGCGTGAGAACATGCATGAGTTTAAATGTGGGAGATATGATGAGGCCATAACATATTTTATTATGTCAATAAATAATATAATTTTCTCTGTCATAAATCATGTTTTAAATTAGACTTAGATGTAATTTTAAAAACTTATGCTTGTTTAGATTGCAATATGGGATATATATGTAGTCTATTCTTTAAGAGTTATTACAATCTACATTATTTTTATTTTATAATATTTTTTTAGATAATAGATGTCAAATATTTAAACATTAATGAATATTTCAAACATAGATTTGTTAGAGGAAACATAATTGGTCAAGATTGTGATTGATTCTCTCCAACAAAATCAATAGTTGTTGGAAAGAAAATAAAGAACCTAAATTCTCTACAATAAACTAGAACATGATGGATTTGTAAATCTAACATTTTTCACTATTTTTTTCTTGAATAATAAGGATTATTGTTATTCTTAAAATAATGTAAGAGCCAAATTTGTTACATTATTATTTTAGAATAAGAATTGGTTTAAAAAAATAATTTTTAAGGTTGTTATCATAAAATAAAAGTTAGTTGTAAATTGATTTGATAAGTTGTTAAGATTAAGAAATCAGTTCCAAAATTGTTTTGTTAAGTTATATTCTTAAATAAGAAGTTTTTGAATGAATTGTATTATAAATACAACCTTCTCATTCATCGTTGGTTGTAGCAAATAATTTTAAATTTAGAGAAAATATTGGATAGATAATTTGAGCATTTCTAAAGTTTCATGTTTTTAATCATTTTTCTAAACAGAGAGCAAGGCTCTACTCAACTGAAGGAAAAATGTTAGTTTATATATATATTTTCTATATTAAACTTATTTATATTTGATTTTCATTTGTAAACATTTATTTTATTATTAGAGTATAATTTAACCTAAAATATAATTAGATCCATAGACCAACATTTATTTAGTTTTTTTTTCATGAAATGTATATTTCAATTCTTATAATTTTAATTCTGTAAGTGTGTTTAATTCTTTTACAAGTATGTTTAATTTCCTGCAAGCATGTTTAATTATACAATTTGAATTTATCTAAGTGTTTTATTAAGCAAATAACTATTATCTGAATGTATTTTGTGCCTTACTACATATATACTTCAAATATCAACTTTGGTTTGATATGACATTAACTAAATTCAGTTATTTAAGTGAAGATGATTGATGACCCTCATCATTTTTTTTATCATTATCAGAGACATTTGTGTTATTAGGAAATTTTAAAAATTGGTTTTTGTGATAGATTCATAATCAATTCACTTTACTCTTCCTCTAATTACATTAAAAAATTAATTTATTTGATTTAATTTATTTTCAAGAAACTATGTAATTTTAATTTTTATCAATGTGCATTTTTATTTTTAGCAATTAGATTAGAATTTCTAATATTCATTAATTGCATTAGAAATTTTAATTTCCACCAATTACATAAAAACTTTATATTTATAGAAATTAGATTAAGTATTTAAAAGTTTAAGTAATTAGAATAAAATTTTGTGCTTTCATTTCCCGTAAAGTCATGATTTAAATTTATAGTAATTAGATTAAGGTTTAAATTAATCAAATTTATTTTACTATTGTGAGCATTTAGAGAGGAAGAGAGATGATAAAAAATATTTGTTTTATATAAATTTTACTTTAAGAATATACTTATAAATAATTATTTTAGGATAATTATATATAATGTTATTCTATAAAATAAAGATATATTTCAAGTATGACTTATCCCCCAAAATGATTTAAAAAATATAAACTCTATGTAAAAAAGTTAATTGTTAAAAATATTTTTAAGGGAGATCCAACCATGAATGTTAATGTTAGATGGACAAGAAATGTAGATCGAATTATGTATAAAAGGATAATTTAACCCTTAAACCTATGATACAATATTTACTACAAGTAAAAATGCTTCTTGAAATAAATGTTGTAATATAGATTAAAAAAAGATAAAAAAAACATATCTATTATTTCTACCCAAATAATATAAAAGGATGTAGAAATAATTATCAATATACATGACATACATGATCTTAATTGTCGCAGAAAATATCAAGATAAATGCATACCTACATCTACATCTACTTGTAACATTTAACCTACAATAACTCTCTATTAACCTATTGATGAAGGTAGATTAACAACAATTATTTCTCTATATATTGATACAAAAAGGAATATCATTACTCTTAAAAAGGCTAGATATGATATTTCACCTTTTGATGTGATGATTCAATCTACATTATATGATATTTATTTGTTGGTAGTTGAGTAAGAGATTATAATTAATAAATCTTAGAATAAATCTTTCAAAAAATAATAAAGGAATTTTTTTTGACTAAATGTTTATTTAGATGTTGAGTATGAATGTCAAGTTACTTGTACAAATAAAACTAATAGACACAAAGAATAAATGAATGAAAATGAAAGTATTGAAGGGTTATTTATAGTTTAAAGAGAACAATGGCCACCAAATCAAGCAATTTTAGCTATGATTTTTATTTTTCGTGTGTGTGTGTGTGTGTGTGTGTGTGTGTGTGTGTGTGTGTGTGTGTGTGTGTGTGTGTGTGTGTGTGTGTGTGTTGTAATTATGCATTTCATACATTGAAAAACATAATTCTACCATCTCAATATTTTTTAATTATGTACAACATCACCTCATTAAATTTAAGTAATACTAGACTCATACATAAAATCTCCCTCAAAAACATTATCACTATGCTAGCTATGGGCATATAAAAAACTAACGATTGCAACCTTCTTATTTAACATTTATTAGTTATTATTCTTCCTAATCATACCTCTAACAACACACTAACTTAATGAATGTATAATAATAAAATGATAGTTTATCCACATGTTAATTACATCCATAATCATAGATTGTAATAGGACCATGTCTAAAATCAACCATAATAATATAACCCATCCAAGGGAGTTCTTAAAGCCATAATAAATATTCCATTAGTCATAATAAATTAATCTTTGAACCATATGATTTTATAAAAAAAGATATTTTATTTTTTCTCAATTTTTCTTTTTATGCATGTTTGAATAAAGAATACTTTAGTAAACATGTAAAATTATAAAAATAAAATATCAGAGGTAAGTTTTCTAAACCACCCAAGTTTTTGGATAGTTTATTAACCTTTTACCATAATATTATATTTATTTATTTGAACTAAAATTTTATGATTGGGTTTATTCTATAGGTATTTATGATCATATTTTTCCACTCTTTCATTTTATAAAAATAACATGGTTGCAACATAGTCTTCCCAATGTTTTCTTTTGATGAGAAAAATCACAATTTAATGGATTTGGAGCAAATTTTAAGTTTATCTCAAAACCAATGAGATAAAATTAAATACTGATTATTAAGATATTTTTAAACACAAATTCCATTTACCTTTCATATATTTGTTTAACCATGACAGAAACATGAACACGAATGGTGTAATAAGTTCAAAAAATATAAAATCTAGTTTTTCTTATCCATTAGATTTGTTTGACAAATATACTAAATATATTATTGAGATGAATATTAAGTATATTTAATTATTTTAGTGTTCTTGGAGTTTTTTTAAAATATTTTAAACATTCATGTGATAATTGAAAAACTTCAAAATTTACTTGAAATCTAAATATTTTGTAGAATATGGGAGATTTTTATTTACACTTTTACACACATGTTTATTTTAGTAAAGTAGTCTCACAAAAGAATAAATTCATGAGTAAAATAAATTTTATATTTGATTTAAGTGTTGTATAAGAACTGAAACAACTACATCCTAATTTATCATCATGTTATCATTTTTTGAAATGAAAAAAATATATAATAAATAATAAATTCCACAACAAAAACCTATGAGTGTTGTCATCAGTCATGGATAAGAAAATAGCATGTTGGCTAGCCATGTATTGATAAAAAATCTAACAAATGACTAATCAAGAGAAAAAAAAGTTGAAAATTAATAAATGCTTTATTTTCCCAAAAAATAATAAATTTGTATCTAGTCAACCTTGACTTTCTTCTCTCTTTTAGAATCAAATAAATTTGTCCATGTCAACATGAAGACAATAAAACATAATTAGGAGTATGACTAAGGTATTTATTTTATTATTTTATTTCTACATATAGTTATAATTTTTTTAATTATAAATATGCCCACTTGATGAAATTTTTGAAAAAAAATATTGAAAAGAGAAAAAAATAGAAAAAAAATCTCCTTATGCATGTGGACATGCACAAATCTAAGTGTGGTAGAGATGAAAAAGGAAAAAGTTGAAATTGATAAATAGTGTTTCTTTTCAACATTTAATGAATGCATTATTGATTTCAAAAAGTTCTTCTTTATAAATGCACTAATGATTTTAAAATTCTCTTTTCAAACACTTAATAAATAAATTGTTGAAATCAAAAACATGTTCATTGGAATATTTTAGTTCATCTTATATGGTTTGAAATAAGATATGGAATGAATTCATCAATTCATAAAAATAGGGAGCCAATATTCCCAACATAAAATATATTTCAAATAAGCAAAAGATTATTATCACAAAACATAAAAACAATGGATCAAAAGAAGATAAAAATATATACCACTCTAAATCCCATCATAAGCTAGCACAATAAAATAAAATTGTTATTATTTTGAAAGATGAAAAATGTTACTTTTGGATATAATAAGTGGATTGATTTATATAAGGAACATAACCACAATAAATGATTGAATATCTTATATCTACAATAAAACCATCAACATGTATAAGTTTAAGTTTGAGAGAGATGATAAGACTATAAAATGTCTCATTATATAAGTAAATAATACCATTTTCTCTTTCATAAATTTTGTTTTAAAGCGAATTTAGTTTTAGTTTCAATAATTTATGGTTGTTTAGAATGACATATGGGCATATATGTAGTATATTATTTATGAGTTATTGTAGTCTACATTATTTTTATTTTCTAACAAGTTATTTATTGAATAGATATCAAATGGTTTCTATGCAAGCTTAAATGAGTCATCAATGCATATATCAAAGTTTTAAGTGATAAAATAACAAATCAAAGACAACCTTGAAGCATCCTTGAATATCATCAATAGCTTTTGAGAATTATAAAAATAATTTATATATCTACTAAACATCTCTTGATATGTGTGGATCAATTATGTAATATCATCCAAGGCATATAAGAAACCTTCTATAAACTAAAAACACTTTGTATGTTTTTGTATTTGTTTATTTGTTATTTTGGCAGATGAAGATATAAAACTTAAATGGATAAGTTGTTGGTAAAAGACAAAACATTAATCAATAATATATTTTATTTTAAATATGATTACATTTATGGATTATTATTAAAAATATATAAAATTTTAATAAAATAAACATTTTGATCTGAGTTCATATGTAAAAATTATGAACATTTGAAGTTGGGTCTGAAGATGCATAATCTAGATTTAAATATGTCTAGAATTGGCTCTAGAGATGCCTAGAATTAATTTTAGGATCTATAAGACCAAATAAAGAATGAGAGAATGATTTGGGACACACACACACACACACACACACACACACACACACATGTATACATATATATACATATATACATACATATATATACATACATATACATACATACATACATACATATATATATATATATATATATATATATATATATATATATATGTATGTATGTATATGTATATGTATATGCATGTATATGTATATGTATATGTATATGTGTGTGTGTGTGTGTGTGTGTGTGTGTGTGTGTGTGTGTGCGCGTGCGTGCGTGCATGCGTGCGTGTGTGTGTATGTATGTATATGTATATGTATATGTATGTATATGTATATATATATATATGTATGTATATATATGTATATGTATATGTATGCATATGTATATGTATGCATATATATATATATATATATATATATATATATATATATATATATATATATATATATGTATATGTATATGTATGTATGTATATCTATATGTATGTATGTATCTATATGTATATGTATATGTATGTATGAATGTATATATGTGTGTGTGTGTGTGTGTGTGTGTGTGTGTGTGTGTGTGTGTATAGGTTCAAGAACATGAAAGCAAAGAGTTACATAAATGATTGCTACATATTTTTAAAAAGTATTTCTATGAAATATATTTATTGTATTTATAAAAATATTTATTTTTAAAGAAGGTAAAATATTTATACTATTTAAACTACTATAAATATCTCAAACATCAGTTTATTGGAGTAAATCGAATTGGTCAAGATTGTGATTGATTCTTTCTTATAGAATCAAAATATGTTGTAAATAAAATAAAGCCTTTGGATTTTCTCCAACAAACTAGAATATTATGGATTTGTGAATCTTACACTTTTTTTCCCTTGAATAATGGGGGTTGTCTATTGTTCTCAAAATGATATAAGAATGTAATTTTTTATATTGTTATCATATAATAAGAATTAGTTTAAAAACCAAATTTTTTAGGTTATTAATCTGGAATAAGAATCAGGTTTAAACTATTATTTTAAGTTATTAAGATTAATAAATTAATTCTAAAATTTAGTTATGTTGTTATTTTCTAACAATAAGTTATTAGAAGAATTTTATTATAAATACAACCTTCTCATTCCTAGTTGGTGATAAAAAAATAATTGTAAAGTCAGAAGAAATAGTAGATAAAAGATTTGAGCATTTCTAAAGTTTTATCTTTTTAATCATTTTAATATTTTTTATAAATAGAGAGGAAGGACCCACTCAACCTAAGGAATAATGTTAGTTTGTATGTGTATTTTATAGATTAAATTTATTTATATTTTATTTTCATTTCTAAATATTTATTTCATTCTTAGAGTATCATTTAACTTGAAAATTAATTGGACCCATAGACCAATAGTTTTTTAATTTCTTCTCATGAAATGTGTGTTTTAATTCCTATACTTTCAATTATGTAAGTGTGTTTATTTTCCTGTAAGTATGATCTATTATATAATTTAATTTCATAAAAATGTGTTTTTAAGAAAAGAACTATTACTTGAATGTATTATGTGCTCTATTGCATATAGCTTTGGACACCAATATTAGTTTGATATGACATTTATTGAATTTAGTTGATTAAATGAAGATGATTGATGAATCCCATCAATTTTGACATACATCATAATATTTTGTTTTATTATTTTTTTAAATCTGAAACAATCCATAGGGAATCCTTAAAAAATTATAACATAAAAGTTTTGGGTCTCTTAATTATATTTCTAAAAATTTGAATATTTCTCAAAAGGGTAATAAAATCAAAATGTTGTGTCAAAATTATAAAAGATTCATTTTTTATTATATTGAATATCATCACAAATTTACACATAATCTTTAAAAAAATATGATAGGAGATTTAAAGGTATAGTTCCAATAGTTTAAAGAATGCCCAAAATGAAGGCTAGGGTAAAACATTATAGTAAAATTATAAAATATTCAAAAAAAGAGACATCTTGGGGTTGGAATAACCTTATAGTTTTTCTTCATATATTTATCATTCTTCTCATCACCCATCATGACAAAAAATTAACATATGGTGGTCTAATATATTCTCAACCTATAAATTAGAAAATGTTACCTCTATTGCATGTGAAATAGGCCTCATTACTATGGATTAACTATATAAATGAAACATAGACACATAAAAATGAAACATGTCATTGTATTTAATATGTCTCATACCCAAAGTTGACAAATGTTTCCTTTGCATCTAAAAAGGTCCCCTTTAATATGAATTTTCTCTAAAATTATATGTGAATAGAAAACAAAAACAAATGGTTGGATAATGTGTCCCCTTCCCCTAAATATTCATTTTTTTCCTTGATGACATGTGAGAGTGGCCCTATTTAGTCAATTTCTCTCTAAAAATAGAAACATAAACATAGAAAAAAGACACATGGTAGTCTAGTTTCTCTCCATATCACTAAATATTCCTTTATTTATATGAATGGATGTGAATGTGGCCCCTTTTAGTCAAATACAATGTAGAAATGAAACATGAATAAATGAAAGTGACAATTGTGGTTTAATGTATCCCCTACCACTATATTGAAAAATATTGCCTCCATTTCATGGGAAATGAGGACCATTACTATAAATTCACTCTCTTAAATATAACATGGACAAAAAATGAAAACATGTCATCATTAATATGTCTCGTACCCTTAAATTGACAAACATTGCCTTTGCATGTGAAAGGGGCACTATTACTATAAATTTTAGCTAAAAAACAAACATGAACACATAAATATCACATCGTGGTATAATGTGTCCCTTTCCTCTAAATATGTTTATACTTCCTTTATTTCATGTGAGAGATGATTTTTAAGTCAATTTCACTCTAGAATGGAAACCAGAACATAAAAAAATGATAGATTGTGGTCCACTTTCTATCTATAGATATAAAATTTATGTTGCACTTATTTCATGTGAAATGATCCCATTTTAATTAAATTTTATTTATAAATTAAATACGGACACACTAAAATTACACATATTGATGTAATGTGTCCCACATTTATAAATTGACAAACATTTCCTCTATCTTATATAAAATGGAACCAATTAATATTAAATCACTCTACAAACTAAACATCAACACAAAATATATGACATGTGTAGTGGTATTTAATATTTTCTCTATCCATAAATTTACAAGTGTTTCCTCTATTACATGGTAAATGGGGTCTATTACAAATAATTTTATCTAAAAAGGATATACTAAGACATTAAAAAAATTGACACATGGTGTTTTATTGTGTCCCTTACACCTACATATATATTCATTACCTCAATTTCATGTGAGAGGGAACACATTTATTTAATTTGATATATATGTCCATATATTCATCACATGTATAAGGAGATGACATGAAAATATAATCATCACTTTCTTCTATAGGGAATACTCATCTCAACAAACTCAAAGGGATGACTGTGTTGTATCATGAAAAAAAAAGTATATAATAGATGGATGTTTCAATGTATGTGTTATAATATGTTTTATATATTTTTGTTACACCAAATATGTTTTTTATTCTATATAATTTGATAAATGTGTGTACATATTAATGTCTACATCTTATTGCACATATGTATTGATGAGCCCATAAAATGACTCACTATATCCAAGTAATGACCTTATTTTTTCCTAAATAATCATTTTGTGTGGATTTAGATGTGTATTTTATAACTCATTATTAATTCAAAATATAAAATGAGTACTTTTCTTGATTATTCTATGCAAGTTAATGTTGCATGCTTACACCACTTTATTCTAACCTTTTGCATGAAATCCACCAGTTTTTTGTATATAGGTAATTCATATGTACCATAGTCAAATAATGTTTTAAAAAATATTATAATATTTTCTTAGACCAACTTGGATGATCTCTAGTATAGATCTGAACATCACAAATCTGGCTTTGGACATGCTTAAACTGGCTCTAGATATTCTTAGACTAGTTTTGAAGGCTTCCATGAGCTCAAAAAAATACAATTTAGATACTTTGTATCATGGTGAAAATAATATTTGATTTTTTATTAATATATTTTTAGAACATTTATAGAATTCATGTATAAACTTTCCAAAAGTAGTATGTATATTTATAGTCATAATTATTCATAGTAATTTTGTTATAATCAATTGTAAGTATTATAACAAGGTTTGTTGCTAGAATATATATGGTTTCAAATAATTTTTTTTTAAAAATAAAAAAATAGTAGTAGCCAATGGTAGCATGTGAGAACCAACACTAACACTATTCCACTGGTTTATCCTTTAAAATGTGAAAAGGATGTTGTTATCCTTCTATTTTCAATAAACAAGATACTAGTTATTTATGGTCTTGTTAGGAGGTTAGTCTATTTTGATCAACTATTGTAAAAGTGTTTTCACAAATAAAAAATATCTTCCTGTTGATATAGGTACTATAGAATAGAACATAAATTATGTGACAATTAAATTATTGAAACATAGAACTAAACTTTTCTAGCATTGTAATAATTTTCCAAACTTAATGTATAATTGATTTTATGGTATTTCTACAAGTCTAGTGTGATCTAATCCTATTCCAAGGGAGATTAAGGGACCACTCAACCAAGGAAACAAGATAATTTATGGTAATTATATGCTTATTTTATATTATGTTTATATCTTTCATTTGTGTAAATTGTTATGTGAAAAATTATAGCCTATAGATCTCTATGTGTGTTTAATGCATTTTAATTTAGTTCTTTAAATTTTTACAAAAATCTCTTCTAAATAATTTAAATTTTATAAATTTAGACTAAAAGTGTGTTTACAATTTACGTAATTCATATTTATTTAGATAGACAATAAGTGTGTTTCTTTTAAAGCATTTTCCATTCCATCAAAGCATGTTTCCCTTCCAATTATTCGAATTGAATAAGAATTACTTCCCATAACTCAAGAAATTTATGAATAGATAAAGAGGTTTAAATGGAAGACACATTCCTAATAATCTCAACAAAGCACAAGCACTAGTAGGTCACAAGAATAAAGTGTAATAGAATACATTATATAAAAATAATGTCAAATTATTCAAGAACCATTGTTAGCTTCACCTAAACATTGAAAACACTCTCTAGAGATAGGATCATCCTTCCAAATGAAAAAATTAAGGATAAATAATATTGTAAACCATTGTTTTGAATCCCAATCAATTATATTTATATCCACTTGTAATGATTTAAAACCTCTTGGAATAACTCTATACAATATTTATTAGTAAATCATGGGAGACAATGTTGGAAACAATCCACTAAATAGGGATACATGAGGCAAAGTCAAACCATCAGAGAGAATGTTTACCTATCCTATTGTCTTATATCAAAATGAAAATGTTGAAATGAAAAACATATCCCCACCTATACTACCTATTTTTATTGCATTGCCCACATAAGACCTTAACCAATGTTTTTTTGAGTTTAAAGTCTTATGACAAACTTATGATTAGAAAAATAATAATCACAAACTAAAATTATTCCCTTATACACTCAAGTATTTAGCCATGAGATGATTTATAAGTTTACAACCTAATTTTACTCATATATGGGGTGAGATGGAAAATAAAATGTTATAAAAATATCGAGACTATTGTAGAGTAAGGGATATAAAAGAATAATTAGTCCATATAAAACAAAAATAATATGAGAATATGGAAGAATAACTAGACTATTTTATCTTTGCACATAAAATATGTGGATATGAATTAGAAGAAGATTTTAGTAAAACAATTTTATTAAAGGGATTGGATGATGATGCTATAAAGTATTTAAACTGAATGTAAAAATGAAACATAAATAAACTAGGTCTCAATGATATTTTTAAATTATGTAAGAATTATTTGAGAATAATAACTACTGTTAGTAAGTTGAAAATAGGAAAAATAAGAAATGATGTAAGAAAACTCACACAGGATTTATAAAATATTAAAACAAACATTTTGGTTCAACTAAACACCACATTGGATGGCCTACAATCAAAATCTAATCATGATACTAAACCTATAACCATTTATTATCCAAAATATAAGTTAAAACATGCACTCTAATATTCACCTCTTGATAAGACACATTTTTGTGAAATTTGTGATAGAAATGACCATGATAAAAATAATTATGTGATCCTTCCTATTTTTAAGAATCAATTGAAACAGATTACCCAATTAATGGAAGAGCTAAATTATATACAAATACAAGGGAATAATTTCTCTCATAATCAAAATTAAATCACTTTGTTCCAAGATCTCCTTCCAATACATGGATGATGCCATGGGTCAGACCAACACCTACAAATACATGGGACCACCAACTTGGCCTCAACAAGAATATACATCACCATAATCATAGGTATCATAAAAAAACTAGTAACCTTGGATTCCACAAATAAATCAATAATGGGTACTATTGATGTGGTTTTATACACACCCCCAAGAGTTCCTTACAAGTTTTCCTCTAACATTTTAGAATAAGTGAATAAAATAACTCCAAGGCATAAATTACAGGTTATTCAGTTTTATAACCTGTTTGTGGAATAGTGGTTGAGCAACACATATTTTTTACCATGGGTGAATTGGATATGGATGAACTTAAATATTATTAGATTGGGTTAAAGGATGATGATTTATAACTAAGGTGGGTATTATTTTAAAATAATATTAAAAAAGAGGGAAAAGCAAGGCCAAAGAGGAAGGTATATGGGAAATACAAGGATAAACCCTTTCAAGATTAGTGTTTGAGCTCAGGTAGGATATGGTATCTAGACCAATAATTGTCTCAAGATGTTATAGCACATAAATAATCAAATATATTTAAAGATTCAAAGGGAAAAAAAACATAGTATACTCAAACATGCATAAATCAAATGTTGCTTAATTGCCATATTGTTATTTCATATCCACGTGAGGATTATGATATGCATGAAAAAGATTATCATTTACCTATAATTAAAAATGAAAGAAAATATTTAACATAGATACCTCATACACAATTTTAATCACTAATATACCAAAATGATAGAATTTCCAAGCAATCCATAGAATTGGAGAAGAATAGATATTTGCACATCAAGACCAAGTTAAGCAGAACTTCTTTAAATTTTATATTAATCTTAATGGCCAATATTCTCCTCCTTTTGTGGCCAAGAGATTACATGTATCTACTCTTGAGATGGTGAATGCCTTATCTCTTCAATATTTTCCAAATTTTAAAAGTCTATAAATAGAACCTTTAGTTCAAAATTCATGCAAGAATGCATGTTATAATGATAACAACCAAAAATAGACTTTCCAACCAAAAATAAATTATGCATGTACAATAGTAGATGGGGGAAACCAAAGTCCCACTCTGATAAGAATCATGAAAGCATATAATTATTATAAAATTAGAATACCTATGCCATGCTACTTGAACTAGATGATGATGATAATGCAATTATAACTATGGTGTAGATTGAGGGATTTATGAAGCTGGGGGTACTAATTATCAGTTGCATGTATTTTGGATTTGGAAGTTACCTCGTTCACCTTCAATGATTCACCCAGTGCATATGAAATATCAAAATATTTATTTATGGCCTCAAAATTCAAATGTGAAGGCTTCAAAATCTTGACAACTTCAACCAATAATCTATCTTATTTTGCCCATGAGCTTTTAAACTCAGTCATTAAGGTTTCAAATCTTATGACCTTATCTTTAGAAAAACTTATCAATTGTATTACCTATTTATTGATATTATATACTACAAATTCCACTTATTATTTGAATTTTTCTATATCTAATTGGATAAGGTTTTCAATTTTTTTTTGATTCAATAACTCCTTTGTCTATCTGATCACCATATATCCTTGCATATCGACCAAAATTTGCAATTCTTCACCTTCATGATTTACAAAAATACCCAACAGCTTATTCATTGATCTATGCCATTTATAGGGAGGCATCCCTTTTGAAAATCACATAATTAAGGAACCATGAAGATTCCATGATGGTCATATAGTTTAACTAATCAAAGGTACTTATTCTAAATTACTGGACTATGAATTTTAATCTCCTTTCCTTATCCTTCATCTTGTTCCATAGTGTGACCATCTCTTCTTTATGCCCTAAACTAGTTTCCCTATATAGTCTAATGTTGAACAAGATGTCATACAAATTTAAAACTACACTTTGTAACCTAGATATTACTTCTTAAAGGGCATGTATGATATTCATCTATTTCCATCTCTTCAAGGCCTCCTCAGTGATTTAGTAGATTTCATTAAGTGCAAATCTAGTAGAATCAATAAGATTATTAAAATACTCAAAGTACTTTGTAGGGTCATTTGGGATCCTTTTTAGTCTCTTAGCTAGTGAAAATAAATTCTCCCTCTAATTTGGATCTATCTCAAACTTTATCCTTGTATTAATTATTTTCCCCATCCTCACTCTTTGTATGGTCCTAGTCTCTTTGTAAAATCTAGTAGAAACTATTAGAATCTCAACCCTAACTAGATTATGCCTTTGATCTTACAATTTTTTCTTTTCTCTTACCCATTGAAGAACTATCAACTCACTTATATCTTCTCCTTGGATAATTTATGAGGATGTAGAGGGTTAAGAGGTCATATAAAGGCAATTGTTTATTAGAAGAGATATGGTTGGCATTGAGGCAATAATCTATATGGGTCCTTATGGAATATTTTGTACCACTAATTTCCATTGAGAGGCTTCCTTTATTGGTGTCACCTTAGCCATGAATTGGGTCAACCTAGGGTTTATTTTCATAGTCATAGTTACTTTTGGTAAAGTCTATGGTTGGGGCATGGGAAACTCAAGATGGTTTAACTTTCTTCTTTGGGTTGGTGTCTTATTGAAAAGGGACACAAAAACCAAGTTCTTAAAATGGACCATTTTAGGAGTCCTTATTAAAAGAATGTCAAAATCTTTACTAGTAACTTGGAAAGTGAAAAGTGTAACATAAGGCATTATTGGAGGAAGACTTACAATTTGAATTTATAAAGTGGATATAAAATAAATAATGGAATAAACTACCTTGAAGATCTTCTATGTTTATTCTAAGGTAAGCCTAACCAAGGTGTCTCTTTCTTCATGTTTTCTTAGACTCAAATCCTTTGCTTTCTTAAACTTAGCTTCTTAATCATATGGCCATGTTTTCCCTATATCTAAATCTTCCTCTTATGATGTGTAGTCAACCATTTGACATTATTTTTTCTATTTTATCCTCTTCTTCCATTTCCATAGCATCTTTTGTATCCTTTTCTTCTTCTTTGGTAGCTTCTTTAATAACAAAGAGACCAAGAGATGGCCTCTCTTCTAACTTTATGCCTAGGGAATAAACAAGGGAATCCTTGGGTTTCTTATGGTAGGTGAATATAGGTGGAGTGGAGGGTGGATGACATGGTGAAGGGCTTTTGAAAAAAACTATGGTAGGAGGTGGAGAGGTATGTGATGAAGTGGAGGGTGTTGAAAGTCTAGGGGTTCCTTAAGGAGACCTAGGAGATGTAAGAGAGCTAAGGGAAGTTATAATTGAAGAAAAATAAGATCAAAAGAACTCTCAAAGACTTAATTATGTAAAAAAGGTAAATGGATGAAAATGAATCATCATAAAGCTATTCTTCTTTTGTCTAGTTGGGATAGCTACTGGCTTTTCCATGGATGTAGTTATCACCAAGACTTGTTCACATGAGGTTGTGGAATGAATATTAGGACTATAAAGTCCTCTAAAATTTTCCTTCTTGGGATGGGGATTTGAACCCCTCTAACTTGAAAACTAATCTCCTTATTTTTCTATAGCTTATTCTTCTAGAGATGAAGGTTGGTATAGTCACTAAAAATTTTTAGGTGGATATGGTGGCCATTATTGGTAATCATGGTCATAGGTTTGGTGACCTTAAAAAACATGAACCTTCTTCTCTAAGATGGTCTTCAAATAAACCCTTATCTTTTTCCTAGGGTCCCATTACATAAATGGTTCCAACTACAAATTTTAAGGTGTCCTATATTTTCTAGTTGCTATAAAATGTGACCTATTCATGTATTGATGGTATCCAATGTTGTAAGGTTTGTTAAAGTAGTAAGACAAGTGTTTCTAGATGAATTATTCATCAATGATATTGAAAACATGATAACTTATCTCTTATTATACAATGTGATTATGAACATGGTGAGGTAGTAATAAAGGGGTAATCCTAATACCATCTACTTGGATGACAGTCACATCTAGGCATAACCAATAATCACTCATTTTGGTGAGTGTCCTTGTTATGTTCTCAGATAGTCTAGGCATCGTTTTCCTTACATATTTTTATATATGTGAGGGTAAAACTAGTTACATATTATCTTAATTCCATTTATGTACCTATGAATAAAAATGAAGGTGAAATATTATCTTACTCTTTTCCCCAAATACTCTATGTATGGTTCCCCAAATACTCTATGGATGGTTTCCATTCATGGCTATATGGTTCTATATAGTAGCCATGAACACATCTAGTATATAAGACATCATGTAAAAATTCCCATCTTTGGGTCTCTTTTCTAGGGTAAAAAATTTTTGATTTCAATTTGGTACTTATAATCTCTCCTAGGTATATCAATTTTTTAGTCATCAACAATATGTCCACTAATGGCACCCATTCGACCTAGATATATGCAATGTTTGAGAATCCATATAATTTATTCAATATTGTCATTACAATGTAAATTATAGGTCTAAACTTGATAATATAATTGGTGTAAATTACCCCCTTGGGATTCAATATTTAGCCCTTTGCCAACCACTACTTCTATTTCTTATACATAATATTGTGCTCAAGCCACACATTGGTTGAGACTTGACTATAGGTGGTGGTTTTAGGGAGAGGAAGTCTAAGATACATTTCAAAAACCCTCCTTGGGATGTATTTAGAGGTAGTATATACCTTCCTCACATGGTAAATATCACCTAAAATGGTCCAATTGATAAATATAATAGTTAAAAGGTCAATGTGTAGCATTATCTCTCGTTTGGAAATAACCTAGTGAAGGCCTTATTATTTGATTGGGTGTAGGTCATCTATGTACTATTTGGTTTCATAGGATAGTTAATCCACAATATAATATGTCTAAATTGATTCAAATTCCTCCTAAAGTGTTGAGTAGTGAAGGAATTTGAAATTCAAATCACTCCTTTCAAACATTGTATCCCTATATTCGATTGATCTCACAAATGAAAATGGGGATGGGACTAAGGTCTTACCTTATTTTTATATTGAAGCCATTACTATTGTTTAGTTGTTTCAACTCCTATAAAGTTTTGGACTAGTCTATTTGGTGCTCTATGAATGAAGAAAACTAGGGATTAGTGTATGCTTAGGAAACTTGAGAACCCAAATGCTTAATGATAAAAGTAATAACAAGATGACTGCAATGCTCATATATTTTGTTTATATCATTTGTAAGATTATGTATTGATTAAGTTCATGTGATTTTAATTCTGATAATGAACTCTCATTTTTAATACCCATTTTGATTTGAATATGCCAGTCAACTTTCGAGGGTGCCCTTTATTTTCTAAATGGTAATCTTTCTTTAATTATTCATATCCATTCATCACTTTAAGATAGATATCAACCAATCATTAACTTACTTATTTTCTACATTGTTTAACCTTATTTATTATGTTTTGGCTTTGCTTTACCCATATATTTCCATGTGTCATACTTTAATCAACTTGGCTCTTTTTATTTCTTCACTGTATTTGGGAGTTCTTGTAGTGGTAAGTTAACATGATTGAGACACATGGAAAGATCTCAAAGAACTAGAAGCATGGAATCTTGGGTAATTAGAATGGTATTCTTTTTAGTGAAAATTTTTTCATGGTCATGGATCAATAGGATTGAGACAAGTGGAGTGATCTCAAAATATCAAAGACTCAGAAGCTCAAAAAATTACACTAGTAAACAAAAGATTGTTTAAATTCCCAACTACATGGATTAATGTAAATATGCCATGTGTGAGCCACTTAGAGCCCTAGAATATCAAAAGATCAAGACATTAGGTTTTATACCAAAGAACCATTTCAAATTCTCACAATGGCATGTTAACACAATTGAGACATGTGAAGTGATCTCAGAAGTCCAGGGACTTAGAGACTTAGGGGGAACAAAAAATTGTTAGGTTTGTTGATAAAGAAGTGAATTTAATGTAGTTATGGTTTATCATGGTTATGCCATGTGGTTTATTTTCATATCTCAGGAGACTCAGGGGCTCAACATACTTAACCTTTTAAAATTATCCAAAATCATGAATGATGTGAGAGTGATACTTGTCATAACTATGTGTAATATTTATTATGGCCCCAACTAGAGGAAATTGATGGCATTTATCTATACATCTTGTGATAAACATAAAAATATTAGGACAAGAAAAATTATATCTATTAGTCTAAAAATCACATTAACATAAAAAAATGATGGACAATACAAGGTTTAATATGACTTAAGATACAAGTTTAAGTTTAGATTTTTATGACTCTTACTTGGGAAATGTTGGATTTTATATAAATAACCTTTATGATAGATGCATGATATCCTAATCATATATATTTACTCTCATAGTTACCTAAGTATGGATTTTTCTACAATGGGTCCCTATTTTTTTTAAAAATAAAAAATAAGGTGTGTGTGTGTGTGTGTGTGTGTGTGTGTGTGTGTGTGTGTGTGTGTGTGTGTGTGTGTGTGTGTGTGTGTATTAGAGCACAATAAATGATAATTCATAAGGGAAAATTCTCCCAAGTATTTTGAGAACCCAAAATTTTAGAAACATATTATAATAGAATATAAAACTTAATCAATATAGAATAAATGAATCCAACTTATAGAAAAAAAATCTTACTTCCTAATGCAACATATAACCTTCCTTGTCTTCAAATAAGTATGTGTCCTTGTGAAATTAATTTCCCTTGGGCATGAATATTTTGATAAATTTATAAATAAATACTATAGGTTTCACCTTGACTTTGACTTTTTAACCAATGAAAAATAAAGCCTAAGATTATTCTACTACCAGTCAGGTGTCCATATCCCTGATAGAGATATCTCTAGTTTCAATAGAAGCCTTGCTCTATTGTTAGCCAAACATCCCTAGCCCTGGTATAGTTTACTTGAATCACCTATCCTCTATTAATTTTCTTATTTTTTTATAGATAGAGGAAGGTTGGGAACCAATTTTAGCTAGATGTATGAAAAAATGTATTTGTCATTATCTCCCTATCAATGTATATTTGGACTTGGGTTTATCATCTATTATCGAAGTTTTAACACCTAAGAGTGTCATATATCTTTATAAATGGGAAAATTTTCTCTAATTTTCATGACTATATCAAAGCAAGTGCCAAAATCTAAGCAAGCTTATTTAGTCTAAATAAAACTAAATTTAAGTCATAATACATAGCATAACTCTATAAAGTCTAGTTATTGTCATAATATATTTCTTTGAGTACCTATTATGATCCCTTTCAATATAATCCCCTTTAATTTTTGCATTTTTTGTATTTAGTTTAGGAAATCATTTGAGACAGTTCTATAAATTAAAAAAATAAAACTAGAAAGCATGGAACTAGGCTATCAAAATCAACAAAAGTACTCTAAATGAAAATAAGTGTATATAATAGGAAATTTAATCCAAAAAGCACAAATATAATATAAAAAGTATGAAATATAATCTATAATTTAAGAATTTAATCTAATCCTAATCTTACTCCTTGCTCATAGTTTAATCTGATGCATTCCCAGTTGGAGTAGTCATGAAGCAATGCTTTAAAAACTATCTGTTTATTTGAAAGGCAAGGTCCTTACCTTGGAAGTGTATTCTGAATAATCTAAACAAAGCCACTAGGGTTTGGTAGGTGGGTACATAGGGTACTTAATCAAATACCTATAAGGTTAATAGACTTAGGGATACTATGGGATATAGGAGATTTAAGGAGGTTATCTAGTTTGTTGATTTGCACCAAGTTATAGAAAGACTCATAAACAAAGTTATGGATAACATGATCAAGTGCATAAAATATTTAGGTATCTATAATTTTTATAACCACAATTAAGTGAGCTAGAGGGGACTAATATTCAATGCTTAAATAAAGGGAAAGAAATATAATTAAATCAAA
Source organism: Torreya grandis (assembly GCA_037957365.1). NCBI lineage: Eukaryota > Viridiplantae > Streptophyta > Pinopsida > Cupressales > Taxaceae > Torreya > Torreya grandis. The sequence continues at coordinate 517,158 of JARHVA010000412.1, forward strand.
ATGAATTACTGATAAATAAATGCATTTCAAAAGCATGAAACTCTATTAATTAAAACATGATTTTAGAAGGGATATGACATTTTAAATATTAATAGAGAGAGAGAGAGAAATCATACACCTTAAAAAACCTAATTTAATGCCTTTACTCAAATCAAACTATCTCTATAATGTGAATCACTAAGGGAATACCATTCTTACCAAACCAATTATTCTAATTAAACATAATAGCATATACCAATCAAGGAAATGATTTAAAATGAAGTAATATTACATAATGAAAGACATTTTCAAATGGGAAATATGTTTTTAGGTTGAGATAATGCATATAATTTTGAATTTACTCTAAGCATATCCAAAAATAGCTAAACTAGCATACAAATAACAACCCCTAGCATACACACTATACTACGATAATGGATTTTCATTTTGAATATAAAAGTGGCCTTAGATTAATATAAAAATAATCTTTAGATGTTATACAAACCAATAATCTAAGCTTGAGATGGTAAAAAAGGAAGACCAGGGCTATAGTGTATATCCAAGTCCAAAGCAATGTCCAAGTAGTAAAGAGGAGGTGAAGTGATAACTACATGGATGTGAGAGCTCAACCCAAGTGCAAAAATTAGGTGAAATGCCAATTTTAGAAACTAAGAGAAATAAATAAGGAATAAGGATAAATTGAGAACAACAATGGAGTCACATAACTAATGTGTAATAATGCATCAAACCCCTATCACCAATCCATCTCAAGATTGCCAAGAATGAATCAAAATGAATTCAAAAAGGCATAAGAGTCAAGAGAGTGAATAATAATTAAGGATTAGGATTTAAATGGACTAACTAGATTGATATAGGTCATCCCCAATCTACCAAATACCAAAACTAGTTTTTTCTAGCCATTAGAAGCCCAAAAACACACGTTCTAGTTGGGCTATGGTCTAGGCTATAGCTTGGGTGGTAACTTATAACCTAGGCCACACATTCCATAATAAGTCATGGATTAGGTTAAATTATTATCTCATATGGTCAATGAGTCCCTATAAGGGATTTGAGAGGTGTCTAAAGGGTTTTTGATGGGTGAAAAGGCCAAGGAGGTATAAGGGATGTATATAAGAAGTGAGAGGGTGTCTATGCAAAAAATAAATATCTTAAATAGGATCACTTGGGTTGTTAGTCTACATGTGATCTGATATATAATCATAATGAGGAGTAGGGTAATGATAATTATAATTATATATGCAAATAGAAAACCCTAAGCATATTCAGAATCTAATTTAAGTATACCCAAAACAAGTTAAATTAGAATACAAATAGCAAACCCTAACATAGAAACTACACTATAATAATGGAGTTTCACTTTGCATAGAAAAGTACCCTTAGATTAAGATCAAAATAATGTGTAGATGTTCTACCAACTAAGAATCCAAGCTTGAAATGGAAACAGAGTAAGACCAGGGTTATAGTGTAGAGGCAAATTCAAACCAATGTCTAGGAAGAAAAAGAGGAGGTAAAGTGAGAGCTCCATGGGTGTGATAGCTCAATGCAAGTGTATAAATTAGGTGTAAAGTAAATTTTAGAATCTAGGATCAAGCCACAAGTAATAAGGAGTAACTAAAAATAACAAGACTCCTAATGTGTAGCAATATATCAAATCCCCTGTCACCAATCCAACTCAAGAGTGCCAAGAATGAATCAATAAGAATTAAATAAGGCATGAGAGTTAGGAAAATGAAAATGAATAAATTATTAGGAGTGAAATGGATGAAATGGGGTGATATATGGCATCCTCAATCTTCCAAAAACCAAGCCAAAAACATGTGTTTTAGTTGGGTTATAGCCTAATCTATAGATTAATGGGGATAACATGTGGCCTAGGTTGTGGGTTCCCCCCATAATCCATGGTTTAGGTCAAATTCCCATCTTGGATGGTCAACAAGGCCCCATAAGGGCTCTAGGAGGCATTTAAATGGTCTTAGTAGGTAAAAAGGCTAGGGAGGTGGAAGGGATGTATATGCAAAGAAAGAGGGTGTCTATGCAAGCACATAATATCTCAAATAAGATCAGCTAGGTTGATAATTTGCATGTGAGTCAATATATAATCATAGGGAGGAGTAGGGTCATGGGAAATATGATTATAAGAGGTATTTTAATCTTAAGGCATTATTTCCTAGGATTTTAGATACCTGATATGGTCTAATCCACAATGGCGTGAACTTACCATGTTTTCCATTCTTTTTATGTGCTTTATCCCAAAGGATAACTAGGTCTAAAAGCCTAGAATACTTGATCTTGGATCTTTTGTCAAATGTTTGACAATATCTTGATGTTTATTGAAGATTTTCAATGCTTTAGTTCTTATATCTTCTAATTAGAATATCTAAAGTAGTCTGGAATTTATTCTCATATTCTCTTATATATTCTTGCATGAATTGATAATTTGGTATCTTGAGAATGATGAGGAAGGCTGCATGTCATCCATACACTAGCAAAAAAGTGAATCCTTGAGAAATTTATTATTCCTAGTTTGGTCTACCCATAATGCATATTTTAATAAGGGATGTCATTCTCTTGGTTTATTCTATGTAGATTTTTTTGACATCCATCAGGTTCTTATTGTTTGACTCAACTACACCATTTACTTGTGGGTAATGGTTTGAAGAGAACTTGATTTTTGATTTAATTATGGTAGGCCCATTATATAAATTTAGTAGATTAGGACATTGGACCATTATCACAAACCAATAAAATGGGTGTGCCAAATTGGGTGACTATATTTACCTCTAATAAATAAATAACATCTATGACAAATGAATTATTAGTTACATTAACATCTATCCACCTAGTACAATAATCAATAGCCATGAGGACCAACTTGTGTCATGATAAAATTTTTGGATTTATTACCTCAACAAAGTCTAACCCCCATTAGGAGAGAGGGTTACTTTCAATTACTATATGCAAATGCATGTCAGTGTTTACTTCTCTTTTAATAAACACATAATAGTCATGGTAGATTTTGATGTAGCTTTTCTATGATGTCATTAGATTATTCCTCTAAAATACACCTTGGATAGATGCCTTCATAGTTATTTTTGTAAATGACCCTTTTATTGATCATGAAGTGAGTCAATTTGAGCCTAAGCTCTCACTTTTTCTCTATGCTCAACTCTAGAGGGCATGTCCATGCAAGCAATTAATGAATGATATGTAAATAGCTTTTTCCTCTTGGTACTTTGGATTCATTGATATTTTTGATATGGATTCATGGATCATTTTCAGTCATTAGTTACATGACGCCTTGACCTTTTTAACATTTTATTTGGCCTAATTTCAAGGTCAAACTCCTTAAGTTTTCCCATCTATTTCCCTCTTCTTTCTCCCAACTCATTCTAACTGAGTGTGAGTTTTACTACTTGGTCAGGGATAATGGTATATGTTTTATTTCATAGAATATTATGTATAAATTTCATGAGGGCATTGATCAAGGCATATATATATTTATATATCATGGATTACGTTAGTTTTGCATTCTTCAAATTCGTACTCATGAAGTCAATGGGGTGCTCATTGTCTTCTACCTTTTGTGTCAATAACACAACAATGGTATGTTTTGAAGAGAATGAATAAAGATAAAAATATTTATTAAAATATAGGCTAATCAATACTGGGGATTTATAAATCACTATTTAATATATTTGAACATTTTTTGGCTTTCATTATCTACTCATTATTGGCATCCTACTTCAGCATGGAATTTCATGGATTGATGAATTCTATGAAACTAGAAATAATATTTCTCACAAATTTGATCTTGCTAAAGAAAGAATTTAGATATTTATTTTTTTAGGTGGGATTATCTTGGATATGGCTTGGACATAGTCTGGGTTGATGAAGATCACTTATTTATTGATAATATGTCCCAATAGTTTCCCTTCAGTCACCCCGAAAATGCAATTTTATATGGTTCAGATAAAATTCATACCTCCTACACCTATCTAGGACTTTATATATATGGGTTACATGGTCATCCTTATTCTTTTAAAATATTTTAATATCATACATGTATATGATGATACACTCCCCACTAGTCCTTGAAAGTTGAAATCGTTTAGTCTTTAGAAAGTGGCCCCTACATTGATTAGGTTGAATGACATCCTTTTATACATAATGGCCCCCAATTTGTTGGTGAAAGTGGTCTTCATCTTATATTTTGTCTTAACCAATACATGATTGTAGCCTAAGAATACATCAAAGAAAGAAATCATCTTTGAGCCACTTACCATCTATATTACTTCATCTAGGGAAGGTACAGGATAATTGTCCTTTTTTGAGACTTAGTTTAAGTTCATGAAATACACACACACCTTGATTTATCTATTCTTTTTCATAACTTGTATCATATTATATACCATGTTTAATGCCTAATTAGGAACACAATATTTGCATCCAAGAGATTCTATACCTTAGTCTTTATGAGTAGTTTCAAAACTAAATTTACTAACCTCTACCTTTGCTTGAATGCCTTGTGTTCTAGTTTTAAGGAGATGTGTGGGTAATTAACCTAGGATTAAAGATATTTAATTTGTCATATGTCCAAGAAATGGAATCCTTATGGTATATAAATAACCTCTTCATCTTGTATTTTTTTAATTTCAGTACACCACAAACATGTATTCACTAGTTGAGGATCTTAGTTAGTCCTCAAATTTTCCTTGGTGAAGTCATACTTGGTTGATTTTAGTTTTTTCTGCTTCAAGGCCTGGCGATCGACATCAAAATTATTTTCCAAGGAAACCATGCCAAAGATAATTCAATTTTATTTCATCTTTAGAACACCTTTATCGCTCATATCTTCAGTCTACATAGGTTGGATATTTCCCTCATCTATTATATAGGCTTTAAAAGCTTCTGAATTGTTCAAGAATTACATGATTTATTGATCATTGTCAAATACCTTGAAGTTATCCACATTGATAGGGATAAAATGGAATGAGACCAACTCCACTAAAAATTTATGCATTTTTAACTCCTGAAGTAATGCTAGATTAATGGTGGAGGCTGATAATGAATCAACTATATGACTCTTCTCTCTTAGGATGGCTTTGATGGTGAATGTTTAAAATGATTCAATGAAGTACCATGCTTGGTAATTATAATTATTTAGGTATGAAATCTTTCACTAGTACTTATTTATGATCTATTTCACAACCATTTATAAATCACCAAACACTAGTACTTGTTTGGCATTCTACTTTAATGTGAATTATAGGCCTAAATTAGGGATTCATATTCGACTTAATTATTGGTATAGGGAAGCTGTAACCTATAAGTAGTGAGGTACTACTTACCTTATAGATTTTTTATGTTCATGCCTTTGCTATAACCTTTCCTTGAATGAGCTTCATAAAAATACAAAGTCCAAAATTGAGAAATACCTTCAAATTCTTTTTCATGTAATTGTTGTTTGGTGGTGAATGTATACAAACTTACATATGTCGATAAAAAAATAATTTTCTCATTCTTAGTGTTATATTAAGTGATCAAGTACTTTATTTTCAGCTCTTTTTTACCCTGATTTGATTTGGTACCCCCTTCTAAGCTAGGCACATGTGGGATAAATCAATGGCCATGTACCCATTCAATGTTTTAAACCAATATCAACTTAATAATAAGTTGTACGCCTTTAGGACATTAATGACCAGGATATCAATAGTTTTTTATACACATGGATCTAATACCATCTATATATGTACATTTTTAACATGAGATTGAGGATTTATCCAAATTTAATTCAAATATTTTTGAATTAACATAAGTCAAACTAAGCTTTTGGTTAATAGTTATAGACATCATAGTGGCTAATTCCTTAGAATCAACTAGGAAGTTGTGTAAATTTTTATCAAGCATTTGAACTATTAATAGGAATGATGGTACCTCAAGTTTATCCTTGTTCATCATTACATTTGCATGTGAAGTCTTGGAGTTGTTAGAAGTCCTTCCTATTAGGGCCTCAAGAAGTAGCTCTCTATATTCAGTGATATAAGCTAACTCATGAAGATTGATGTTGGCTTTAATATTTTTCATGTCTTCACTAATATTATATCCTTCCTTACCCTATTGCTCTAAGCTTTGTGATTGATCCTTTTGGTTAGAAGGGTGTCTATTATCCCTCCTATTTAGAGAATGATTATCTCTTCTTGGTTGTGGTGTATTGTTGTTATAATTCAAATTAGGAAGAGTTGTGGCACTGTTATTTGGAGGTGTTGAATAAGTCATAGGCTACATGATCCTCAACTTGTAATTATTCTTGACTTGATTTTACTGATGGAAAGCATGAACCTCATATATATTATCTTTAGGTTCATTTTCATCTTCCCATAAAAAGGGGAAGTTATAAGTGTCAAAAACCATAGCCATGTTAGGGTTTCCTATAGAATTTGGTAAGATGAATCTTACTTATTTTCATAATTTTCCTACCTTTCAGCTTCTTGTTTGATGATTTTAAAACTTGTGTAGAACTTGATACAATATAATTCCCTATATTACATGGTTTTATGGAATTGATACCAATTTAGAAGATTAGCATCCATAAAATTAATCTTTGAAATCCTATTAGAAGGAACCTAATGTTCTTGATTATTTATAGATTTGTTGAAAGATTTATTATACCTTTGGAACCCATATCCATGATTATTTTAGCTAGAATTATGTCCACCTATATTTCTCATACATTTTTGCATGCTAAGAAATTTATTACTTAGTTTATATACCATCCTCTAGATGGATTTCATCTATCTTATTTGAGTTAGGAGCATTTTCTTATGTGGAAGTATTATTAATCAGTGCATAAGGTTGACTTTGGCCTTGATGGTTAAAAGTAGAATTATTTAATAGATTGACAAGCTGATTATGGTTAACATGGGTTAATGGCAATTGATTGTGGACTGAGGTCTAGTTTTTTACCACATAATTATATGTTACATTAGGGAATGAGTTAAAATATGGGTAGATAGGTCCAAGACTAAGTGGAGGTAATGATTACAATTGAGGATATAGCTATTGAAAGACCTATTATACCTTTGGAACCCATAATCTTGATTGTTCTAGTTAAACTTCTATCCACCTATATTACACATACATTTATGCATGCCAAGGAATTAACTACTTGGTTTATATACCATCTTGTGGATGGATTCCATCTTAGTCTTATTTGAGTTTAGAGCATTACCTTGTGTGGAAGTATTATTAATTAGTATAGAAAGATGACTCTCACCCACATGGTTAGAATCAAAATTGTTTAATAAAATAACATGTTAATTATGGTTACATGGGTTAATGGTAATTGATTGTAGACTAAGGTCTAGTTTTATGCCAAAATATTATTAGTTACATTAGGGATTGGATTAAAATCTAGTACGAATATCCAAGACTAAGTGGAAGTAACAATTACAACTAAGGATACATCTATTTATATACATTAATTACCTTTGTATAAGCTAGGGGTTAGGTATCAATAATGATAGCCCTATGTAGAAACACGTCATTCATGGAATATATGGTGTTTTAATATATTTCTAAGGATAATAGTTAATTAGGATAATTGGAAGACTCCAATCTACTATAAATATTATGAAATTGAGTAGTAAAAGTTTAGATTGGCTCATTGGGATCTCTTTCATGCTAGCAAAGTGTTGATATATAACACTTACACTAGTAACTTAGCCAAACTAGGATAAGAAGTTATCTTAACATTTCATCTAGGTTATTGTTAACCCTTATAGAATAATTATAAACCAGTCATATGTTACTTCTTACAAAGTGAAAGGGAATAATTTGCAAGCCA
>JARHVA010000412.1:530000-685000 GCA_037957365.1 Torreya grandis
ATGTCTACCATTCCTATCCATAAAGTTTGTATATAATAAACATGACCCCATCTAGTAGCTAAGACATCATGTAAAAATTCCTACCCTCAGGTCTCCTATCAAGGTATAGAATTTTTAATTTAAATATAGTTCTTATAATTTGTTCTAGGGTTTCCAATTTATCAGTGGTCAATAGTATATCCATTAATGGTACCCATTCAACCTAGAAATATGCAATGCTCAAGAATCCATATAATCTATTCAATATATCTATTGAAATGACAATTCTAGGTCTAAGCTTGATAATATAATTGGTAGAAATTAATTTCTTAAGATTCAATCTTTGGCCCTTTCCTAGCCACTACATTATTTTCCCATCCATGGTATTATATTGAAGCCACACATAGGTTGAGACTTGGTTATAAGTGTGATCAATAGGTATCCAAAAGGGGAGTTAGTATTGTTTTAGTATGATAAAAAATGCACTAATAAAGCAAACACATAAATCATAAACACTCAAGCAGTAATATAACAATACAAGTAACCATCAATAGAAGACAAAACAAACATTATTTACCTTCCTTGAGAGCAAGTGTTGTATGTTGTCTATGAAAGAATGTGATTGGTCATGTGCTCAAAGAGTCTTTGGTAATGGTACTCTTTAGATATTATCTCCTTATGACCTTAGAAATGTTGGGCTTGGATTTGGATTTGGTTTGGCTTTGATGCTTCTTTCTCTTAGAGAAATAGAATTATAACACAACATAAAAGGCTAATTGAATTTATTTTTACATAATAGAATTACACCAAAAGTTCTTATTGAACAATGGGTGAAGCCTTATATTTATATCCTTTCAAACTAACTTAACCCAAGTATAGTTAAGTTATTTTAACTATGGTTAAAGTTTAGTTTAACCTAGTTGAGTTAAGGAGGGTACAAGTACTTAATATTATGGATAGAGTTATCATTTATTAAGCATGGCTCTCCATTTTTGATTTAAAGGCTTTAAGGGAGATATTTTCAATTCCTTGAATTCGAGGATGATGACATCACCATGACCTCAATTTTATTATAATTTATTTTTTACAAAATTCATTTTCACTAATTACACATGGAAATTTCACTTAAGCATTTAATTTGATTTACTTAATTTATTATACTTAGTATTTTTGCACTTTAGTAATTGCTTAAGTGCCCTATTTAATGGGTCCAAAGACCAATCTATTAATTTAATAGGTTGTAAGTTGACTAGAGATGAATTCATGAGATGTTACTGTTATATACAAGATAATACCCCAAATAGGGATGACTCAACATGATTTTAATTACTAATGTCTAATATGAAGATGAAATTAGTACATTCAATTATTCCTAAGCTTAATTTACATTATTTGGTAAAAACCAATTTGAAGTTCAATTAAAACACAATTATGGCCAAAATGCAGTGTCTACAATAGGAGATTTTGGAGAGAGGAAACCAAATATATATTTTGAATTCCCTCCTTAAGATTTATAAAGATGTATTTTTGACCTTCCTCACATGGAAAATATTACCTAAAATGGTCCCATTGATAAATAAAACTTTTAAGAGGTAAATGCATGGCATTACCTCTAGTTTGATAGTAGTCTAGTAGAGGTCTTTTTCCTTGATTAGGATTAAGTCATCTATGTACTATTTGGTTTTATGGGAGAGTTTTTCATCCATATATTAGGCCTTAATTAACTTGACCTCCTCCTAGAGTGATGAGTAGTGAGGAAACTTAAAATTCATAGAAATCCTTTCAAACACTCTATCCCTATATTCAGTTGATCTTTCAAATGAGAATGTGGATGGGAACAAGGTCTTACCTTATTTTTATATCAACTAAATTATTATTTTGTAGATAATAAAACTCCTAAAAATTTATTGAATGGTTCTTTTAGTGCTCTATGAATGAAGAAAATTATGGCTAGTTGGATGCTTAGGAAACTCAAGAACACAAATGCTTAATGATAAGAGCAATACCAAGGTGAATGTAATGTTCATAAATTTATACATGTCATTAAAAAGACTATATATTGATTAAATTTGTGTGTTTTTAATGGTGATAAATAAATCTAAATTTTAATGCCCATTTATATTTAAATATGTTAGTTAGCTTTGACAGGTGCCCCTTATTTTCCAAATGACAGTCTTTCATTAATTATTCGTGTTTAATCATCACATTAACACAACTATCAACCATTTGTTAACTTTCTTCTTTGCCACATTATTACAGATTTTTCTTGTGTTTTGTATTTAATTAAATAAACTAATCCAAATTATCCTTCTCTAATTTCTTTTCCTAAGAGACTTAAGGAAATAATGAATAAAAGGGAATTTCACTTAGTTAAGGAACTAAAAAACTAAGTATTTGGATACCACCACTACAATAAATAAGAAAAATTCAATAAAATCATTAAAGGTTTATGAATTAGAACCCCAAAGATAATAATGTAATATCTCAGGTACATATAGGTAGATGGAAAACTTATTGAGATCTTAGTAGGAAAATTACTTCTACCAAAATATGGAGACCCTAGGTGTCCAATTATCACTGTATTTATATGAAAGAAGAAAATCCCTAATGTGCTAGTGGACCTAGGAGTTTATATTAATTTTATGACATTAGAAAAATTCAAATAACTCTCCCTAAATTGAGTATAACAAAATACTATAATCTTACATATGGATTATCAATCTATTGCCAAACTGAAGGGAATTGTAGAGGATGTCTCAGTGATAGTAGAATATTTAAAATAACTCACCGAAGAGTCAAAAATTAGGTTATCCATTTATCCTAAGAAGAACATGGGTGGCCATAATTGTATCACTCATATATTTTAGATTTGCGGATATGACCACCTCAAATGGATTAAAAACAAATAAATTTTCTTTGTATCCACCTGGAAAACCATCTGCAAATTCTGAAAATCACTTATGGTAGATGAAATAGATTAAAAAAAAATATTATTTCCTCTTTGTCCATGGTATAAGTAAAAAAAAAACATGAATTAATTATAAAATGGGTTAATAATTTGCATTTAATTAGTTAGTCTAGCTCTAAAGACCACCACACTAGATCTAGAGTCCATCGGTCTAGATCTAAATATGACTAGTCTAGCTCCACAGATGCCTAGTCTAGATCTAGAAGTTTCCAACCATCTCTAAAAGAATACAAAAATAAACCTAAAGGCTCTCAATTTAAAAAATATGATCACACACCTCTCTAGTAGATCATTTTTAGATAGGCATGCACCAATCAAGAAATGTTTCCTTGAGCTTTTTATTATCCTCTAGTAGGTATGATTTAAGTAGGAGAATCATTTTTTAAATACATAATTATCTTCCACATTTTAAGTCCTAATACTTTAATATTTAACTCTAATGTGATTGAATATAATAAATTGAATTCAATATATCCATTGATAAAATAAATAACAGTCTAACCAATTAAAATGTTAAACATAAATATTTGGTTAGACATTAAGCACAAAACTAAGGTCTTTGACATTCTAGAATCCATATAAATTCCTTTTCTTGGGAGTATAGTGATATTTAATGCATTAATACAAGTTATTGTACTCATAAAATTTACCCAAAAAACATAAAACTAATAAGAAAACCATAGATAAGGATCAATCCAACATTGAGGTATATTGTCAAAACAAAAATAGAAAAACTACTATAGATAGGATTCATTCATCTCATTCCAGATAGTCAATGGGGTTTACCACTTATAATAGTACCAAATAAAAATGAAAAATGGTGGATATATGAATATTATAGGGAGATTAACAAATCCACCTTGAAAGACTACTTCTATTTACATTTCATAAGCTAAGTTGTAGATAACTTAGTTGGCAAAAAAAAATTCCTTCTTTGATGGGTTTAATGGATACAATTATATAGGGGTAGCCCCAAAAGACTAGGATAAAACAACCTTTACATGTACTTAGGAGACATTTACATATATAATTTTACCCTTTGGCTTATGTAATGCACCAATTACTATTCAAAGAGTAGTCTTATCTATATTTGTTGATATTACAAATGAGTGTATTGTAGTGTACATGGATGACATTACAGTGCTAGTGATTCTTTTGATGAAGCCTTAAATAATATATATAAAGTGTTAACCTTGTGTGAAAATCATGAATTATACCTAAGCCATGAGAAATGTCAGATGATGGTCGATCAAGGAATAGTCTTAGTTCATGACATCTTAGATTAGGGAATATAGGTTAACCCTAACAATATGGAAGTTATCTTACAACTACTTGCACTTAAGAACCAAAATGATATGATTTTTTTAAAAAATATATAGGATACTATAGGTGTTTTATACAATATTTCAGTAATATAGTTGCACCTATGGTTTCCTTCCTCACCGAGGATAGTGAAGTTGTATAGATCGATAAGTGTCAATAGGATTTTGAATCAATACAATAAAAATAAATTTATAATCTAATATTGAGAGGTCCTAATTAGGAAAAACCTTTCCACATACACATAAATCTAATAATACTATGGGGGGGGGTGGGTTCTTTAGGTAGAAATATGAGAAAAGTAAGATTTATGCAATTTATTACATTAGTGATAATTTAACTCATATTGAAAGGAATGATATCACTACTAAAAAGGATTACTTAGTTTTTATCTATGCCATAAATAATTTTTCATTACATCATTGGATTTAAAATATTTTTTTACATAGATAATTTAACTATAAGGTGTATAATAAAAAAACTAGTGGTAAGAGGTAGGATCATTAGATGGTTACTACTCTTGAAGGAATTTGATATCATAATCATTAATAAGCTAGAAAAGGCTATATAGTTGATAATTTTTTGTCAAGGTTAAATTTTTCAAGTGAATATGAGATAAAGGAGGACAAATTTACATATTGGTAGTTTTTCATATTTTAAACATGCACACCATGGTTTTTTAATATGGCTAACAATCTAGCCATAGAAAAATTTCCATGTGATTTCATTCATAAAGAAAGGAAATGTTTGGTTATAAATAGTGCTAACTATAAATAGCTTAATGGTGCTCTATTTAAATGTGGACCTGATATGGTGCTTTATATGTGTGTAAGAGAAGATGAAATTTATGAGTTCCTAAGATATTTCCATGATAAACCAAGGGGAGGCCATTACTCAACCAAAAAGACTATTCACAAGATCTTTAGGGTTAGATACTATTGGCCTTCACTTCACAAAAATGTGAAAAGATATATTTGGCAATGTGATCCTCACCAAAGGATGTAGAAACCCACATAATATATGAGACTACCCTCCATCCTCAAGTGGTTTTATGAACCTTTGAGAAATTGGGGTTGGATTTCATTGGTCCCATTGATCCATTATCTCAAGGAAAAGAGTACATCTTAGTATGTACTGATTACATCACCAAGTAGGCAAAAGTTTAATATTTACTATTTTCTCATGAAGAAATAGTTTTTTATTTCTTGTAATATATGATCATGAAACATTTTAGATCACCAAGAGAAATAGTATCCTATTAAGTCCCCTAATTTTCATTCAACATGATCAAAGCTTTCATAAAATGCTACCAAATCAATCATAGGATGTCATCACCATACCATCCTCAAGTCAATGGTAAAGTTGATGTTACCAATATGTAACTAGATGTTGTATGTTTGTCAATGATATCTCCAAGGTGACCAAGGATTTTGATGAGGTGTCATGTATACTATAATGACAATGACAAAGTGTGTTTTAATGTGTTTTAGTGTTCATGCATGGTTCTTCAGTATTTGACATTGTATGGAAATTGATGGATGATATAGATGGTATGGAAATGTTTAAAAGACCCTATGGGATTTTATGAGTGATTATATTTCTTATGGAAGTGAATGGAATTCATCAGGATAGTCATATGAAAGTCTAGGTTCAAATAGTCATCTTGGTAGATAAGACTAAGTAGATTGATGACATCATATTTCACACAAGTGAAGGTCTACAGAGTAGTTTGATATATGGATGGATTTACTTATGTGAGGATATTATATGGTTAAAATTTCAAATTTTGACATAGAATGTAGAAAAAATTATTTAGGTGTAAAGTTAGCTTCTCAAATAGAGTTTACTAGGTTCCCATACTTAGCCAAAATTATGATATCAAAGATCTATGATGAACATTGAATTGAATCAAAGATATAATAGTGAGTAATCTATTTAACTATATAAGGATCTAATGGAGTGTGTGATTTTGTCATTAGTGATATAACTACTTACATAAAGTCAATATATCAAAGGATGCTCAGATTGCATGCAAAACTATTGAGTGGTGTAAGTGCATTGACTTAATGGTATAGGGTGCACAGAAGGCATGCGGGGATGAAAAGTGGTGGAATTATCATTTGATTTAATTATTCAATGTGTTCAATAGGCACATGAAGGTGACAAGTGTCCTAATCATAGAATCATAGATCTAAGATCAATGGTGAGAGTTGTAGGGTAAAGACTAGGCTACTCTTGAGGAGATTGATGAATTGTATTTGTTCTAAGTTTATAGGGAAAATGAGATGATGTCAAAGTGTCTGATGCTTAACATTTTCACAATGACTATTGGAATTTGAATATTCAAATTACCAAGGGAAAACTAGTCTATAATTTTTGAGCATTATATTTTGATCCAAGATGAATTTATTGAAGCAATAAAAATAAAAGTTGAAGAAAACTCAAAGGTGCATCTAGAGACACTAATTATAAGGTATTATTTTTCATATATTCAAAGATATTGAGCTCTAAATTTGAATATGTGTTTGAACATGTTTTGAAAGTGACCTGAGAAGGATAATTAAAGTATTCTTGATAGTGTCTTGATATTTAAAAATGAACTAACTATTGGAGAGTGTTTGAGACTCCATGAATACCATTTATGTTGGTTTTAGAGGTTTTAACAATCTATTTTCAATACAAACAAAGGTGTAGAAGTTAATTGTGGTTGTTGAATGTAGTGATAGTTTGAGTGACCATCTTACAAATGTATGTTTAAGGAATTATAAGTATAATTGAAGAATAATGTAAGTATGGATATGTTATATAAGTCTCTAAGGCTTATGAGAATACATTTTTTTCATATTTTACCCCTAATAAAAAATGGAAAGTCAAAATAGTATAATTATATTTTTATTGTGTGTGAGCAGTCTAAGTATTCATTCTGAGAGAGTTGAATTAAGTGCTTAGAGATTGTGTTGAAGTTTATAAAGAACATGGAGGTATCTCAAAGGTCCTAAAGGGTTCATCCATGTGATCTAATCATATTTATATTTGAAATATTTGAGTTATAGCTTCAAAATATTAAGACTATATTTTTTATATATGAAGACCTAAAGAGCAAGGAAATCTAATTGGTAGGTTTGAGTGTTGAGTTGGTACTCCATGTGGCATGGACACATTAGGAAGTTATCAAGGGGATATTGGAAATATGTTTGTTATGTTTGAAGCATTGGTAAAATATGAAGGTGGTTTCAAGCAGTCTCATATGTAACGTGTGAGTATGAAGGCCTAATTATTTTAGGTCTCACTAAGACCTAATGATGGTTTGGGGCTAATGAGGTAATGACCAACAAACATGGGTTAAACCAAGAAAGTGGTATAATTACAAGGCATATTTAGGCTTCTTGCATGGTTTTGTGAGAAAAAGATAGAGTTGTGTGAAGATTATGAGAGTTGTGTGGTATAATTCCAAATCTCTGAATGTTATCATTTTTGGTATTTTTGAGGTTGAGTTCACCAAGGTAATTCATTAAAAAATTTCCAAGGAAATTTGGGACAAATTGTATCTCATCTATGAAGGAGATTCAAAAGTCAATTTGGCCAAACTACAAACCTACCAATTTTTTTTTGAAAGTCTCAAAATGAAGGAAGAGGATATTGTGGCTTCCTATCTTCTAAGATTGGATGAGGTAGTGAAAATGATAAAAGTAATGAGAGAGGTTATTGAAGAAGAAATTTTAGTGAAAAAAGTATTAAGGTCTCTCACTTTCAAATTTGATTCAAAAGTTTCTGCTATATTATAAAGTTGTGATCTCACCAAAATGAAGATGGATGAGTTATGTAGAATTTTTTTTGCCTATGAGATGAGAGTTAATGATGACAAAAAACCAAATAAATAAGCATATTTAAATTTATAAAATAATATAAATATAATATTCCAAGGTAAGAAGGTCAAGGATGATGAGATTTTCTGATATTGATGATGATGAACTAATAGATCTGTTAACAAGACAACTAAAAATAGGTTCAAGCAAGTTCAAGGGTAAACTTCCTTTCAAATGTTTCATTTGTGGAGAGATAGATCACTTTGCCATTGAGTGTCCTCATAAGCATAAGAGAAATGATAATGAATAAGATCATGATAATGACAAGAAGAAATTTAGTTATGGTAAGAGAAAGAACAATTTCAAAAGGTATAATGGCCAAAAATTGTTTTATAAGGACAAGAGGAGTTTCTACACCAAGGGATATTGCAGCTCATCTGATGAGAATGATGGTAGTGATTCTGAGTATGATCATGAAGATAATGGTCTTACTAAGGATGAATATCTCTTCATGGATGAAGAATGTAGTTGCTCATATAAAGAAGAATCTACATGGTTTGGAGTTAGTTTAGGTGATATTGATGATGAAGAAGATAAGGTAAACTATGAGACTGAGTTGATGAATAACCCTGAAGATCTAAATATTGATAAGAATATAACTATGAATTTGAAGTCTCAAACAAATAACCATGAAGATTAATTCAATGTTTTTGAGGAAAGAATAAATAAATTCACTAAGGAGCATGAAGATATAGTCAAGCATCTTATTTGTCAATTATAAATCATATCTATAAGCTTGAAAACTAAAGAAGATGAGTGTTTAATGTATTTTATTGAATATGAGTCATTAGAAGCTAAGTTATAAAAGACATCTAGTAAGATGAAGTCATATTTGATGTTTGAAAAGAGCTCAAGTGATCTAGATAACGTTCTGAATAGTCAAAAGCATATTAGTGATAGAACTGGACTTGGTTGCAAATAAGAACAAAAGAATGTAACCCAAGACAAGATAAAAACCAATGTGAACAAGGAAAATTAGACCTTGAAGATAAATCATCATTCAAGAATGAATACGTTGGCATAATGAGGACAAATAATATTAGACAACCAAATGCTATGAGATATGCAAATTTTAATGGTTATTGCTACACTTGTAATCAATTCTGACATAAGGCTAAAGAGTGTAAAAGACCTTCTAGGAATGATTTTTCTTAGAACTATGAATGGAATCATCAATCAAATATTGTGAGTCAAACTGAGTGCTATAGTTGTCATAACATAGGACACATTACAATATTTTGTCCTAACAAGGTAAGAAAAAATGAGTTCACTTCAAAAAGAATGGTTTGCTACAACTATGATAATATTGGTCATTTTCTAGGTTATGCAAGATAAGGCCATCAAGTCAAAATAAGTTCAATCAGACTCCTAAAGTGTAAGGAAGAAGGAAAGTTAAAATATGGAAACCAACAGTGGAAAGTATGTGCCATAATAAGTTTGCAAGTCCAAGTGGATTATTTTCCATGGTAGATAATGCTACAAAGGTTGAAGAGAATTATGATATCTCATTGTTTGCTCACTTTGGAAATGAATAAGATGAAAGTGAACATATTGTTGATAGTTAACAATTTTCCTATAAAGAATATTAGTAGAAAATGTTAAGTGTTAATGCTTTGAATTGTGAGAATAATATTTGAAGTGAAAAGGTATGCCAAGAATCTTTATTTTCTCCATGTATTATCAATAGCATCCTAAAAGAAAAGGAAATAGGTAAAGAAGATAAACAAGTTTTTTGATTCAATCCAAAGAAGAAGAAGAAGAATTAGTTCAAGTTGTCTAATAAGGAGAGATAATATGAGAAGTTATGGGGAACTCCTAGTTTCACATTACTCTAGGATATTATGGGTTAGGGGTGTCACTCTCTAGGCTTCAAGGAGACACTTTTCAACAAAAGGAAGCATAATAGATGCTAGTTGAATTTTGGTTGATATTGTAGGAAAAGAAAAGTCAAGATAAGATGTGCTTGGTTAAGGAGGAGTAATGAGTTTTATGTAACTACTCCAAAGTGTTGTGATTGAATGATTTAGAAGAAATATTTAGGAATAGTGATCCTAAAGTCAAAGTTTTGGTCAATCTTTGATGGATGCTCTAGTTGGTCAATTTGGTGAAGAATGAAGCTATGTATGGAAGGTATTTAAGAATGTAATGGAGGTCTCTAAGTGGCTAATCAAGGATGGGTTTATTGTCCTAAAGATAAGAACTTGTCAATATTTGCTACTTAATTTGATTGATCAAATAGTGAAAGACTGTAGATAAGTTTGATATCAAGGATGAAGAAAATATCTTATTATATCTTTGATATCATAAATAAGGTCTTAGAGTTATGTATATGACAAATTGTGTCTATCATGGAGTTCATAATGTTCTAAATATGAGATAGTTCCATGAGAGTGATTTTGAAAAGGTTCTATACCATGATGGCTTGTAGAAGATAAAAGGCAATTATTTTGAGATCCATATGAGAGTTATTAATGTTTGCTTCAATTGTTTAAATTGATCTAATGAAGATATGAGATCTATTGGTGGTTTTATAAGGATATTAATTGAGTATGGATAGTGTTGAATCATTGCCAATAGATCTAGCTCATTGAGAATACTTTTTAAAGATGTCATGATCCAGGTGAATCATGGAGTTAGTGAGAGCTAACTCAGATAGTTTGAAAGGCTTGAAGAACTATGCATGATGTGAGGGGGAGCATATGTGAGATGTTATGATCTTGGTGGAAATATAAAAATGTCTATATAGTTACGATTTCAAGCATATTTATATGATGACTTGATCAAATCAAGCCATGTGTTTTTGACAATATATTGAATCCTCATACGTAAAAAAGAGGAGATTTTCAAATGGTCAGGTTCTAAGATCAGATGATTGTGTAGAAGAATTAGAGAGAGAAGGTATGAAGGAAATTATGTTGATTCATCATTATTTTAAATAGACTAAAGATGCTCAAAAGGGTGCCTAAGCTTAGGTGACTTAGGGGGAGTCCCTCTTCATGATTTCAATGTAAATTCATGTAGTTTATGTTGTTCATGTATATTTTATCTTCATAGAAGCTATGCATGATCAAAGAAGAGTGTAGTCATGGAGAATGATTGAGAATTTCAAGGTAATAAGAGGTATGAAAAATGTTGGTGGGGGGGTTTATCATCTCTCAAAGATGTTCCTTTCCTATCATTTGTCCCTGAAGTCTTCTCAGGTCTACAAGATCAAGAATTGAGCCCACTTTGTCATTGTGTCAAAGGGGGAGAAAGTACTTTAAGAGAGAGATAGAGTATGATCATAATTTTTGTATTGGTGTTTAACATCAATGACAAAGCGGGATATTATTGGAGGTTTGTAAATGAAGTCTCCAAAGTGACCAAGGATGTTGATGAAGTGTCATGTGTGCTATAATTACAATGACAACGTGTGATTCAATGTGCTTTAGTGTTCCTACATGGTTCTTTAGTATTTGAATTTTTAATGCAATTAGTGGATGATATTGATGGTATGGACATGTTTTATAGACCCTAAGGGATAATATGAGTACTTAGAGTGTTTATGGAAGTGAATGGAATTCATCAAAATAGTCATATCAAGGTTTAGGTTTAAATAGTCATCTTGACAGATAAAACTAAGTATATTGATGGCATCATATTTCACATGTGTGAAGCTTTCAATAGTAGTTTGATGTATGGATGGTCTCCCATATGTGAGGAGATCATATGGTTCAAATTTTAGGTTTGGACATAGAGTGTAGCAAAAATTATTAAGGTGAAAAGTTGGCTTCTCATAGAGAGTTTACCAAGTTCCCATACTTAGCCAAATTTGTGATATCAAAGATTTACCGTGAGAATTGAATCAGATTAAAGATATAATAGTGAGAAATTTATCTGACCAGATAAGGATCCAATGGAGCATGTGATCTTTTAGTAGTGATCTAATATTATGCTTAAAGTCAATATGTGAAAGCATGATCAAATTATACAAAAAACTACCAAGTGGCATAAGCACATTAATTGAATGGCATAAGGTGCATAGAAAGCATGTGGGGCTACCATGTAGAGGAATCTCATTAGATTCAAATAGTTAATGTGTTTAGGAGGCACACAGTGGTACCAAGTGTCTTAGTCATAAAAGTGTAGATCTAAGATCAACAGTGAGCATTGTAGGGTAAATACTAGGCTACTCTTGAGGAGATCTATGAAGTGAATTTGTTCTAAGTTGCTAGGGAGCATGAGATGAGGTCAAAGAATTTGATGTTTAACATTTTCATAGTGACCATTGGAATTTGAATATTTAAATTAATGAGGGAAAACCATTCTATAGTTTTTGAGCTATATCTTTCGATCTAGGATGAATTTCTTGATGCAATAAAAATCAAAGTTAAAGAGGACTCCAAGGTAATAAGGTTTGAATGTTTGTAAAATCAAATATATTGAGCTCAAAATTTAACTATGTGTGACTATGTTCTATAAGTGATTGGAGAAGGATAATTAAAGTGTTCTTGAAAGTGTCTTGATGTTTTAAGATGAACTAACTATTGGAGAGTGTTCTAGACTCCATAAAGACTCTATTATGCCTATTTTCTATACACCTTCAAATTCTAAAACCACACTTACTGTTATAGTGATGACTTGGTCATAAAGCCTAAAATTGTGTTGAGGACCTTATTTTTTAACAATATTAGTATATGCATTTTGATTATGACATCATAATGATTGATTGATTATCCTATTTTTATTTCAGTGGTTTTGAAAAGCAAAGTGGATAAATGAATAAAATATGTGTATATTGTTATACTCATGATTAGTTATAGTTTAGTTGGTAGTTTTAGTTCATATACATTTGAATTATTTTAGTGATATATTTGTAATTATTGCATTCTAGTTTTTCTATAGTTATTGTAGATTTTTGATATAGTTATATATCAGTCATTATCATGAGATTTAGTTGTTATTTATGGATCAGATATGGCTTGTTCATCTTGATAGTTTAAAAGGATATAGTGATGGAATAATAGTAATTGATCAGGTTAAAAGAAGGAATTTGTACTTTGATGTCTTTTCTTGGGCAAATGATTCTATCTCATTCAATTGCTCATATCATTATAATATCTAATTTCAGATGCATGATAATTACTTTGGTATTTTTTTGGGAATCAAAGAATATTCTTATCAGATGTATATACCATTTCTATAAGAATGACATTATTTTCATCCTCACATGCATTAATTATAATGAGTTTACTAAACAAATTTTAGTTCATTGTAAGGTTTTGTCTAAGTCTGCTAATCCTAGACTTCTATTAACATTGCATGGGCCTTGTCATGGTTTACTTTTAAATGCATATGGGCTTAGGATTGACTCAAGACCTAAGTTTTTTGGACAAGAACCATTGGTTATATGATTTGGTTGATGGTTTAATTTTCATGATGTATGATGTTAGTTTGAATGGGAATATGCACTTCAGTCTATCCTCACGATTTGAGTTGACATGTAAATTTGGAATGAGGTTTGATGTTAGAAAGTTTACAAGGGTGACTTGGCATATTGCTGGTATCAAAGATTGTGTAAGGTGGAATTGTCTTTTAATGTTTCTAGATGCTTTAGATCATGGAAATATTAGTGGTAAGGTGTGCACTAATGACTCACTTATCTCCTTGAATCATGTAGTTTAGCATGGAATTTGGTAGGAAATAATAGTGAATACTAATTTTGGTGATTGGTTGAAATGTATTAGCAAATTGCTAACTTTGGCAAGAGTTGGTGAGGACCAATAAGAAGTGAGTATTTATTCCTAAGAAGTTATGAGGTGAAGTTGGCAAATAAAAGCTGGTTTTATTAAGTTAGTTGTCATTTTGAAAAGCTTTTGGTGGAAGAATTTTTTTGGTTTTATGGTAATTATAGAGATAAAAGTGAGCATAAAGATTTGAATAGGGTTTTCAAAGTTGATTTCAGGTATGGGTGTTTTAGTTTTATCTCATTTGAAGGTCTGAGAAGTTGATGCATTCAAGTTTTTCCTATTTTCAATGAAAATATGGTTAGATATGCATGTAAGTTGACATTTCTAAAATTGGATTTTGTGGAATAGAATTCAAAATGGGAATTTTTGGTTTTAAAGATTTGATAGTTTCTTTTTAAGTTTTTGCATATAATGGTAGTTATGGTATTTGAATCATTGTAAGATTTTGGGTCACAAATTGAAAGTAGTTTTTGATTTCTAGTTTCAAACTCTATTTTTGTTTGGTAAATTTTCACTAAAACTTGTTCATCTTCTTTGTCAGGTGATAATTTGCATATGCAATAATTTTGGATGTGGGTGTTTAAAAATAATGTTATTAAACATCTGAATATTATTGTGAACTTGAAATAAGTATACAAATTTTCTATTATTTATCTCCTAGAAATATGGAGGTTCTTGTGGTAGTTTCATACTTGTCCTAGTCAAAATAGTTTATTGTCATTTAAAGTATAGGGTTTTATCTACATTATTATTCCTTCTTAGTTTTTGGATGTTATGGACTATGTAATGATTGGTATTAAATATAGTTTATGATGAGCTTCATTTCAGTAATCTTTTGCATACGTGAGGGTTCGTTCTCAATTCCTTGCATATTTCACATTTGCAATCTTTAATTGCAAATCTATAGTGAAATATGTTTCATGAATAATTAAAGATAAGGACAACTAGCATGCAATAATTTATTATTAAAACAATTACTTGTTGAGTTTTTTTCAAGTTTTGGACATCTCAATTTGGTTTTATTCACATGGATTATTGGGTTTCAGTGTTGAGATGTTGAGTACAAAATGAGTTGGAATTATTGTAGATAGAGAAGCAAGTTCAAAAGTTACATTTAATTTCTTTTCACCATGAGTTTGCTTGTGGATTTTGACATAGTTTGGGTTCTTGTTTTGAGTTGGAAATTTTTCCTCAATATTTCTAGTCATAACAGAGTTTTGTAAAGATAGTAATAAATTACATGTGATTAATTATTTCCTCAATTGTTTAAAATTTGTTGAATACTTTACTTAGAATAATTTAGTTTCAAATGGGGAAATAATTTAATAATGAAATTAGTTGTATAATTTTGAGCATGGAAATCAGTATGATTTTTCAAATATAACATAATGATGAGTAATGTTTTCAAATCATGAATAATTTTTAGTCATAAGCTCAGAATTTGAATTTGGCTTCTTTTCAGATTATTGCTTATTTCAAAAATGTCTAGGTGGGAACAACCAACAAAGAATAGTAATGATGGAGGGTGGGGTCAAAGGTCAAACTAAAGAAGTCAGTTAAACTAGAGTTAAAGTTCTTTTGGGTTTGGTTTTTCTGCTAGGTATTTTAGGCCTAGATTCCCTCGGGGCATAAGAATGTCCATCCATTTTGATGCTTCTAATCTTAATTTCTAGAATGTCCTAAATTCTCTTCCTATTCAAAGAGGTTGTGGTGGTTTTAGAAACCATAGAGGTCATAGGGGATTTCAAGGGTAAGGAATTGGAGACCATGATAAATCCCAAAGTAGTTCTTCACATTTTCTCAAACATCATCTTGAGCATGATCCTTATCTATAATTACAACCACATATTTCTAGAGGAGAACTAGTTGACCAACCACATTTTACCCATCAATTTCTTGACAGTCAGCTGGAAAATCAATTAAATAAAGAGGTGTCTCATGCTAAGGACCTTAGGAACATTGCCACTATTTTAGATAATGATGCTCCATCTAATACTGAACTCGACGGGAAATGAAAGAGATTGAACCTTTCAAGGACTCATAGTGAACCAATATTGGGGTTTGAAAGGCTGAATTTGAGGGGTCAAGGATTTGGTAGTAAAAGGAAATCTATTGATATCTCTAATTATGTTGCTGAGAAGAGTATTGTTGGAAAAGGAAAAGAATCTGAACCACCTAATGAGCTCAAAAGATTTAAAAGGGTGATATTAGAAGTTGATGATGATATATCTAAGATGGGCACTAGATTGCTACCTTTTCCTACATTTGATATGGAATATTATGTTTGTCTTGATCAACAAGATAAATCGGTTATATGTGTTTTATTAGATTCAAATGATCATTGGGAATAACTTTATTTATTCAAAAAATTTGATGCAATTTTAAAACTTATCTTGGTATTTATTTTTGAAGACATGGATAAAATAGATATTTTGAGATATAATTAATAAATTCTTAAGTTTATAGTTTAAATTTCATTATGGTTTAAACAAGAGTAGGATTCATCAATTTATTATTTATTTTATAATTATTCATGTGTTCTAATTTATTATTAATAAGGTGGGTTCCCCACCCATTAAGGTTAGTACCCAAGTTGTTTCATTTAAATAGTTTGATTTAATTAAGACTTTAGAGTCTTAATTAATCTCTCCTTATATTTATATTAACTAATTGACTTTATAATTCAATTTGTTAACCTTAACTAATAACTAACTAAAGGTTAATTATAACTTATTTCATAACTGAAGTTGAAGGATAAAAGGATATCAAACTTTCATTTGAAGATAGAAGTTTAATAGGTATTGAAGATTGGAGTATTATTCTAAAGTTATTCATTGATCTCTTCTTTCTATGCAATTTCCTTAAGATAATACAACTTTTATAGATAAACCCAATGGTACTTTATCTGATGGTTGAGTAATAAATTTTGCCACATAGGTATATCTAGTTATATTTATTATCTATAACTAATTATCTAAAGTTTTATAAGTCTAATATCTTTTGGTGACTATTATTTATAGTCATATGTGTAGAATTCAAAGTATTCAACCTAAAAATGATGATCACTTCACATTATCTATGACACTTCAGTGATCTAATAAGTTGTTGAGTTGTCTTTTTTTTAATTTTGTAGTGGGAAATGCTGGAGTTCTCATTTCAAATATGTTCTTATGATAAGACAACTCTTATGTTGAGACTTGTAAGTCTTTTGTAAATATTTGACTTACTTTAATAGATGATTTAAAGTTTTCTTTAATATCTTTATTATTTTTTATCTTTATGGTTTAGTTTAGTATTTTAATAAGTTTATTAGTATTAAATTAACAGTAACTATTAATTTAGTTCTTAGCTTAAAATATCGATAGTTTATTTATGTTTTTATTTAGTATTCCTTCAGTAGTTTTTTTAATTACCTTGGTTTTGTTCTTATGTTTCATTTAATTTTTGCCTTTTAGAGTTTAATATTAATCTAGATTATGTCTTTTAATAGGTATATTTTTATTTCATTACTTTTTTATAGTAGTTTTTATAGCATAATGTTCCTTAGATTTAGGTTTTATCTAGTTTTACTTTTCCCTTGTTCTCTTTAGGTTTCATGTTAATCTTTTCGGTTCAGTTCTTCATTCTTATTTTGTTCTTTAGTTATTGTTTGTCTTTCTTGTCATTTTGTGTTAGTGTTTTATTTTCGCTTAAGTTGGATATTGGACCATAAAAAAATGCAAGGAAGTTTATTTTTCATACACATGTTTTCAGAATCAAATTTCTATTCTTCAAGATATTGTTTAATTAATAGATTATCTCTATCAAATAGGATATATTATAGATTTCTATTTCAACTAATTCATAATTAATACATAATCTTACTTGAGATAATGGAATAAGTAACTTTGATAACTTATTGATTATTTTACCAAAAAAAATTATAAAACCTCTTTGCATCCTTAGGATCTTAAAATGAACATTTAAAACCCCTATGATTAGACTTCTATGATTCTAATTTGACCTACACGATAGGTGAAAGGGTTGATTTGTTAACATGAATTTTTTTTTATCAACAGACGCTTTGTTTTGGTTTTGGAGATTTGACCAATCTAGATTCAATATGAACAAAGGCTTAGAATTTGATTGTGGTTGTTGAATGTAGAGACAGTTTGAGTGACCATCTTATAGAGGTAAGTTGAAGGTGTTCTGAGTTTAATTGATGAAGAAAATAAGTATGAATATGTTCTATAAGTCTCTAAGAATTATTAAAAGACATTGGTTGTCATAGTTTGCCCCTTATTAGGTATGGAAAGTCAAAATAATATAACTATATTTTGACTGTATGTGACCATTTTGAGTGGTCATTCTAGGAGAGTTAAATTGAGTGATTAGAGATTGTGTTGAAGTGTATAAAGCACATGGAAGTACTAAAAATGCCTTGAAAGGTTCACCCATGTGATCTAATAATATGGTTATATGAAATATTTGAGATATACCTTCAGAATCTTGAGACTGTATTTTTTGTGTATGAAGACCTAATGAGAAAAGAGACCTAATTGGTAGGTTTGAGTGTTGAGTTGTTATTCCAGGTGGCATGGACCCATGAGGAAGTTAGAAAGGGTCTATTATTTTTAAAATATGAAGGTGATTCAAGTAGTCTCGCATGTAACATGTAATATGAAGGCCTAATTATTTTAGGTCTCACCAAGACCTAATGGTGTTTTGGGGATAATGAGGTAATGGTCAACCAATATGGGTTAGACTCAGAAAGTGGTATAAGTAAAAGGAATATTTAGGATGTTTTCATGGTTGTGTGTGTGTGTGTGATGAGATAAATATTTGTTAAGGTTATGAGAGCTATGTGGATGTCTTGAGAGGTAGATCAGAGTGTGGATTAAATGTATGAACCTATGGTCATAATTATAATGTTTAATTTATAGGTTTGATGCATTATAGTAAGTGAATGTTTTTTACATTAGATTGAGAAGTAATCAATTATTTTGGAGTTGTTCATTTCATAGATTTTATGTTGGTGCTCAACATCTTAGGCAAGTTGGTGCTTGTTATCTTTAGGGGTAGGTGTTCCTTGTGAAGTGGGTGCTTCACTAAAGTATTATATTTGTAAATCATATTATAGGATAAGTAGTCTATTTGTTTTTAGGCTTAAGAGTGGGTTTTATCCCCTAAGAGGGTTTCCCACATAGATATTGTGTTATCTTGCTTATCTTTCATATTCATTACTATGAGTGGGTTATTTGCTTCTTAATTGATTATGGTGTATGATTAAAGGTTTAAAGGATTTAGTTTGAATTTTTTAAATATATTGATTCATTGATTCACCCTGCTCTCAATGATTGCGCCTCTAACATTAGAAAATATCTTGACTAAGATAGTCAACATTAGTAGAAAATATTGGGAAAGAAAGATACCTAAATTAGAATGAGCCTATGACATAACATAGAATACCACCACATTATTTTACCCATATGAACTTGTGTATGGGAAGAATACATTAATTCCAATTGAGTTTGAGTTGTAGACACTAAGAATAGAAATGGATGTGCACATAAATACAAATGAAACACAAATAAATAAAATTACTAAATTGAATGAAATTGATGAGATGAGATTAGAAGCATTGCATCAAAAATAACTTCTTAAAAATTAGAGGAAGAATTGAAATGATAGTCAAATCAAGGAAGGAACCTTCAAAGAGGGAAATTGGGCCTTGTTTCTTGATTCAAAGTACCAACATTTTAAGGGTAAATTTTGTACTAGATGGCTAGGTACTTATCAAATAGAAAATATTTTTGATAATAGATTAGTTTAATTGTTCCCAATTGATGGAAAAAAGAAGACACTCTTGGTAAATGGATATAGGTTAAATATATATCATCATCCTACAAGCAAGGGTGAATTATTAAAATAGATTCAATATCAAAAATAATTTGTCTATATGGAAGAACCTTATTTTTCATTCATCACCAAAGAATGATATTTTGAGTCTAACAAAGGAGGGGGAGTGAAAACCAATAAATGACAGTACTCTTCCATAAATAGAGAAAAAATATAAAAAAATAATATGTGTGTGTGCGTGCGTGCGTGCGTGTGTGTGTGTGTGTGTGTGTGTGTGTGTGTGTGTGTGTGTGTGTGTGTGCCTGTGTGTGTGCCTGTGTGTGCCTCTGTGTGTGTGTGTGTGTGTGTGTGTGTGTGTGTGTGTGTGTGTGTGTGTGTGTGTGTGTGTGTGTGTGTGTGTGTGTGTGTGTGTGTGTGTGTGTGTGTGTGTGTGTGTGTGTGTGTGTGTGTGAAGAGGGGTGAAATTTTTAAAAACAAGCAAATGAAAAAAAATTTAGGGAACAAAGCAATAAACCAAATTATGGAGATAACTCAAGGCATAAACCAAATTAGGTAACAAACTGATGGTGGATTTTTACAAAAGTAAAAGGATAAGGATAGATTTGGGTCCTATCAAGTCACTCCAAATTAATAAAATAAATATTTTACCCCTTCATATATCTCATATAATACATATCTCAAGCTCTAATATATTTCATGAGCCAAGGTGATTAATTATAGAATTTAATTAAGTGTACCTTGCTCTGTCTATTATAGAATAATCTCACTTTGTAACATGATACTCCACTCCTTATATTTATTACCAAGATTATTTATAGAAGCAAAAATCTTTTAAATATTTATATAATGGGTCAAAAGAATAAATCATAACCTAAATCCATAGAGCTATTATTTGAAGATGAGTTTGTGGCTGTGATTTTTGAGTAGATTGTGTGGCTAGAGTTTCTTAAGAAATTCCAAGAATACGATGAGAAATTATTCAAGGATTTTATCAAAAATATTGAAGTATAATATACTAAGGTTAAGTCAATTAATATTCCTATTAACAACATTTTAATTAGTTATCTCTCAATTATTATAGAAATAGGAATGAGGATTTTAAGGAAATCTACATTCAAAGACCTAATTCAGATCTTCCATGAAGAGGAGGAACCCATGTTTGAACTAATTTTTAGCCCTAAATGGATAAACAAAAGAATCAAGACATAAATCTTGCCATAAAAATGGATGACTGTTGCATTTTGTGTCATTTAAATTTTTACTTGTGATGGAGAATATGGTTCTCTTAGAGGGGATGCAACAAAAATTATGCACCATTTAAAGTAAGGTCTACATAAAATTGAATGGAGGGTCAATTTTAAAAAAAATCTCTATGGGTCCATCCATGTTATGTCAAAAAGGTATGTACAAATTATATCCACCATTAGACATCATGAGTTCATTCAAATCATATTCCAACACCACTTCCTAAAGAAATTAGATGGATAGATTAAGTGGGAAGAATTTATAAAAAAAAAATTAAAAATAAATTTAAGGTAAAAAACATACCTTTATACTCCTCTCTCATAGTTATATCTAGTCTAAATGAGGAAACTTTTGGTGAGAATCCATCTCTAGATCTAGTGAGGAAGAGGAACTAAGCATAATAACATCTAGAGTGATCTCTTTAGAGACTCTAGAACTTGTTTCTAACCAAATACCCACCATGGAAATTTAAGATGAGGAGGAAGAATTTATGGATACATCTGAACCTAGGATTTTAATAAGTACAAAAAGGAAGACTCTAATGGAGAAGTCAAGATCAAAAAACTTTCCTAGGAGAAAAAGAAGACTCATCCTACTTGAAGAGGATGATGTAGACAAATGAGATATAAGAATCTTGGTAGTCTCAACCAGGAATAGCCTATTAGATCTCTAGAGACATTATAAGAATATACAAATAAGGAGGTTATGGAAGGACCCTCACTTGGTACTGAGTAATTTTTATCCATGGCAAAATTATTTTCAATTGAGGAAGATGTATAAGAACCTCTTCCATGTTGTTTGAGTTTTATTTATGTAACTTTATCTTAGGACACATGACCTCCTTCCTGATTAACCTATTTTTAGAAGTCCAAATCAAAGCTTTCATCTCCATAATGCAAAATAAGATTTCATAGAGTGAGAGAAAAAAAACATATTTTGTACAACACAAAGTAGTTTAGCTCTAAGTGAGGCCTTCATTCCATAATCCAAATAAGTTAGTCATGGATTTTTGAAGTCTTTTACATTTCACCATGATGATCCAAAATGGTTAGTTTATGTAAATGCTCACTACTTCACCAATCCAAATACTTAACAACTTTTTCTCAATTTACTATAATTTATGTTAAAAAGTGGCTTAAGTATCAAAAATTAACTTTATAAAAACTAAATAACATTAATTGATAAAACAAAGATAAAATCACTACAAATTGATAATAGAGTTCACCCATATGGGCAACATGAACTAATACATTAATTTTTTTATGTAAAATACACTTTCTTTCTACTGTACATGCACATAAATGGTCTTCAATCTATGAAAAATATCTATCTATATCCCTAGGAAGTCTCTAGCATAGGTTATATGACCTTTAATGTCTTCCTCCTACAAATAAATGGACATATATTTATTTTTTCTCTCTCAAAAGAGGATAAAAAGTTACATTTAAAATATATTAATCCCCTTTTTACAATATTTCAAGGTCCTTGGTTGAATGGATAAGATCCTTATCATTTTATCCAAGGATAGAGGTTCAAATCCACTAAAATTCCTTCATTTTAGGATTAACCCCCCTTGAAAATAAATAATATAGATAAAATACTTGATTGTCTTGGCTAAATTAAGGTATGGAATGGTGCAAAAAAACTAAAAATAGGCTTGTGAGGTGATGGGGTCAAATCTTTACTCCCATTCCTAATCCTTGTATCATCTCATTTGACTTGATTGTACCACATGCATTAGGAATGGAACAAATAAAAAGTTAAAATAAAATTGTCTTGCCTTATTTAGTGGTCAAAAGGCCAACCTTTGTATTGGACTTAGTTTTGGAGGAAATACCAAGTTGGTGGCTTTAATTGATATGTTTTGAAATACATTGGTGATTTATCGCACATTAATTTATATGTGGACCAAATTTAGGTTTAAGAAGAACCTTCCATGCCTTATTAACAAGTCAATGAAACCATCTATGCTATGAACTCAGTTTCTAACAATATTAGGCACTTATTATAGAAATATAACATTGTTTGGTGGCTCCACATTGTGTCTTAGAATAATTCCACTTGTCTTAAGCACTAAAATTTGTAAATATGAGAAATTTTAATCCCACATTGGTTTTGGGAAATCTTGTAACATAGTTTGTATCAAAAAACACTTCCATAGTGTCATGAATAAAGGTGACATGGTCTCCCTCCTTACAAAAAGAGGAGTCCATTGGTTGAAATATCCCTAGAAGATAAATAGAGTGAGACGTAGAATATTAGGTACATTTTTAAAGGTTAGAGACCAAAACTAAACCCATTTATTATATCTACCACATCTCTAACTAATTGTTTCACATATTAGGATATAATTGGTCCAACTATCAAATGCATACATGTCTAGTCATCATGATTACATCAACACTATACTTTCTTTTTTTAGATGTGGCTTTAATATGCCATAAATTTTGCATATAGTATTAGACTGAATCCATTCAAAATATGTTGCAAAGTTTTCAATGAGTTCTTCAATGTGAAAAAAATTCTAAATTTTTTTAAGACCATATAATTAGATTAGTTTTGGGGATCCTCCTAGTTCATTCCTCCCCACTAATGAGATTTTGGACCACCAAAAGTATAGTTTTATTCTAAAAATAAGTGAGGGTATAGATCCCTCACTTTTTCCAATTTCCATCTATTTTATTTTACTTGGATGCATCCCTTTTATGAAGTCCTCACCCTCCTATCAAGAATAACATATTCCTTTAGCTCATTAAGATATTCGGAAGAAAATTAATCAAAATAAGAAACTTGAACATTCTCACCTTTATCTATGATCATATGAGGCTCATACAATTTCAAATTTTTAACATTAACCATAAAATTCATCTACATGTATAGAGGTAATTCTAATTAAAAAGCATCACTACCAATATTTTCGAAAATTTGAAATGGATCATACTTGATTGGTTTGATATTTTTACCTTCACCTTTAAGGCATTATTTTCTAATGTGTAACCGAAATAGAACACCAAATTAGAAGTGACGATCAACCTAATGCTTGTCATGCCTAGTATTATACTTGGCTTGGATCTTTTCCAATTAATCTTGGATAACTTGATGAATTGATTGGATTTTTTGAATGAACCTATTTTATTTTTCTTCATATTTATGTCCATTTGCCACTGATTCTTATCCAAAAGTGAAGTCCAAAGGTGACTTAGGAAAATAATCAAAATAAGTATCAAAAAGAGACTTCTAAGTAAAATAATGTATGGCACTATTGTAAAAATGTTATATATAACAAAAGTGTTTATCCCAAAG
This sequence comes from Torreya grandis, assembly GCA_037957365.1. Classification (NCBI taxonomy): domain Eukaryota; kingdom Viridiplantae; phylum Streptophyta; class Pinopsida; order Cupressales; family Taxaceae; genus Torreya; species Torreya grandis. The sequence goes on from JARHVA010000412.1 coordinate 554,249, forward strand.
ATTTTTATGTTTATTAAGATACCCTTGGATAAAATGTACAACTATTTGGTTAACCACTTCTATTTTACTATTAGTTTGTGGATGAAGAGGTAGTGTTTTTCTTGAGTTTTTCTATCCATCAAGCACCACAAAGTTGACCAAAAATTCCCAATGAATCAGAATACTGATCATATACATTATATGTGGGTATACCAAAACATTATTTAAGAATAAGTTTATAATCTCCTTGCCTGTTATTTACTTTTTATAGGGCACCAATATACACATTTTTCTAAATCTATCCACAACCACATAAAATATTCATGATTATTTCTTAACATAGTAGATCCTCCTAAATGTTTTATAAAAACACTTTCCCATTAATGGGTTGGTATGAGAATTGAGGCATACAATCCCAACTTCTTATTACTAGGCTTGCTGATGGGACAAATAATACAACATTTTACATACTTATATACATTTTCATACATTTGAGACCAACAATAATATATTTGTAGTTGTGAAACTATTTTTATAAATCTAAAATGACCAAAAACAAGATAAGTATGTCTATAAAATGGAAATTGAATCTGATTTATAAATCAATCCTAGCTCAAAAAAGATAAATTGCACTAGCCCTTTCTCTTGTTGGTACATGTAGAAAATCAGGATCATGACCAAGACAAATATACTATACTTAACCAAGGGATACCTTACCCACAATAATATTACTAGAGAAGGTTACAAATCCTCTAGTCAACCAACACCATGTGATAACCCTAGTTATGTCCCATGTTTTCTTATTCAAAAAGTAAATTACAAAGTAAATTAAAATCTAACCTAGTGCTCGCCAAATCATGTGGCAAAACATGGAGGTAATATACATGAAACTAAACATACATATAAGATATGTACTGAAGTTAATGTAGAGGAAATCCTAATGGATGAAGAGAGAAGCATATAAATTAGCAAATGAAAATCTATCTACTTTAACAAGAGTAAAGTTAGGAAAACTTACCTTTGAAGATAAACCCACCGATCCTTAATATATACCTTAGCCAAGGTGCTTCACAAGAGGTTTTTGTGGTTTATAAGGATAATGAAGATAGGTCATATCTAGGCTAAATAACTTCTCCTATGCATCTAAAATACTTCTCCACAAGGAAATATTCATATATCCAAATGTAGTATTTAAACCCTAAGTAATGATCCTCAAGTAGAATGTGGATAAGCAGATGCAAAAATAATTATTTACTTCTTTTCTCTCTCTAAAATGGCATAAATGGATGTGTTTATATAGATGAATCTAGGCCTAAATTCTTTCAAATTTTTATCCAACATAGTCATCCCAATTGACCTTGTCTATTAAATTTAACAAATCAATTAGGTCATAGATTAGTTTGACCAAGGCTGACCTAATCTCATAATGTGATTATATATTTTAAGTAGAGGGACTACCCAGGATGAATTTCTTAGATAAAAATCAAAAATAGGTTTTGTCTTAAGTAGTTTCTATAAAGGATGGTGAATTACTTGTAGGAGTGTATAAGGGAGCTATCAAAGATTAGGGAAGTGTATATGAGAGTTTTATTTTGGTTTCAAGTGGTGGTATAGAGGATGCCAATCTTGAAAAGCACCAATGGTCTGGCCACCCCTTTTATGGTGCACATTTTAAGGCATGCACTTAGAGATATTGAGACTCGATGGGTTCCTACTAGATAGAAATAATTTTTAATTGATAAATTTTAAAAATATTATTTACATACATGTACCCAAATTGAATATCATCACATGTCATGTAGGTATAACATGGGATGGTACTTCAGGAAAAAAACATAAAAACACATAATTTTGAAGATAAATTAATTGTAGTATAAAGTGAATAAGATAAATGAAATGTCATAATTGAAAAACACATACCTTTACTTACCTTAGTACTATAGAGTAAGAAGTAAGTGAGAGAAATTTGAAGGTGTCCATTATAGGAAACATTAGGTGAACCTATGAAATAAGTAAAAAATCAATTATTTTGTGAAATATGCATGTAATATGTGAAAATATTATCTACAATGTCAGGATCCCATAACATCTTTCACTTTGAAAAAAGAGATACTAAAAACAAAGTTATTGGAAAAAATAGAATCTAGTTATAAATAATTGAGAAGTAAATATAAATAGGGTGAAATTAATTCATTTGTTATTTATACTATTCTAATAAAATATTATTGAGAGACCTAGTTTGAGCCTAGAGAGTGACCATGGTGAGGAGATGACAACTTAGATGTGGAGGATGCCTAGTAGTCGTGATGAGTGTAGCTCAAGTAAGTAAAACATTAATTTTAAAAATTGTAGTGATTTTAATTAAAATTAACCTAAACGTAAAAAAACTAGATCTTAGGCAAATTTTAGATACTAAAAATGACCTTATTAAATTTTTAGGTGGACTAGGGGTAGAATGAGGTACTATGTAGGAAAGGACCAATAAATGCTTAAGTTATTTATGGTAAATGGCCAAAAAACTACCGTAACTAGGAATAAATTCATCTATGTTAACTCAATTTATAAGCAAAAATAAATATGGGGGTCAACTATGTATTAGTGGGCTGAAGTAATATCACTAGAGGTGGAAAAATATGTAGTAGAGGGCCAATCTAGTTATAAATAGAAATATGGCCAACAAACTACCTTTTAGCTGATGTAGTGTATAATATGTGGCTAATATAATTTATTAAATGAGGTTGAATTTGAGTTAAAGGGATGATATAGTATGCCAAAAATAAGAAAGGGATGATTTAGTACTAAATAGGCTACTTATGCCTATAATAATGGGCTAACTATGTATCATAAGGCTGATGTAGTATGATAAATAAGTGATGTGAGGGTTGTAAATCCTCTCCATTTAATAATGTCAATATAGGCTGGTGTATGAAGCTATATGCAATAGGAGAAAGAGATATCTAGAGAATGGTCCATTTTACCACACTCCATACTTGTAGAAATTGAAAAGTATTATTACAAAAATTAAAACACACATGCATAGAATTAAATCACACTTGAAAGAACTTAAATTGCTAAATTTAAAATAAATGACAAACAAATAAAACACTTGTAGGTTCACAACAAACTATAAAAAGGGAATAATTGCTAACACAAAGAATAAAATAAAATTTAAAACAAAGTGATAATTACAAAACGAAAAAATAAATTAAAATACATTGATCCATCTTCCTTGGAATGAGTGGCCAACTCATTCCTTAGAAGATTATTTATTCAAAACACAAGTTTTAGAATAGATTAATTAGAATATTGAAAAGAAAATTATATTTATTTCTTCAATTTGAGTGTGGGAGGTTGCATTTATAATCTCATGCTTCCAATCAAAACTTATTTAGGAGTAATCACCTAGATATTCTAGCCTATCCCAATCTCCACAAAATATGGAGAGAGATATGTATTATAAGAATGTAATATATTATGACATATTCATAATCTTCATAAAATATAGAGAGAGATATTTATTATGATAAAATTACATAAATATATATTTGGATATAATCTATAAATGGAAAGTCTATATAGAAATATATACATAGAAAGACTCTAAATGGAAATTATTTGTTGTGATACTCAGAATAGACTGAGAAATCACTAGAATACATTTATAAATACTTTTCAAATAAGTATGTAGAAATTATATTGAAGTCTGTAGTAGTCTTGATATAGTCCATAAAAAATTTGATGAAGTTCATAGCAAATCTGATGAAGTCCATAACAAGTATAATGCAATCATATCAAGTCTAATGCAGTCTATATCTAGTCTAATGTATTATGTAGCTAGTCTAATGTAATCCATGGATATTCTAATGTAATCTGTAGCTATTGGGTGTAGCTACAAACTAAGTCTATATAAGACTCTAACACTACTTCAATTCTTGAATGGTTATTTTTCATACTTTGAATCATTATAGATTATTATGAATTGTGTATACACATATAGACATATTTTTCCCAATAATCATTAGAAATAACTAACAAATAGACAATAATGAATGCTAAAAAAATAACAATGATATATACTTGCTATTTTATTCTAAATAAACCATAAGTTTGGAAACTACACTTAAATCCACTTCTTATGTAAGAAAAAGGATGTTATTTCATGGATACAATGACCCATTTTATGGTCTCATCAAGTTATAGGGTCGATTTAGTATCAAATAGGTCAATTGTGTAGGAAAATGAAAAATAAATACAAAGAAGTTGATGAAGTAGTTAATGTATAGTTTTTTTAGAGAATATTTAAGAATATATTTTATTATTATGACATTGATATCTAATACATTCTTTATTTTTTGATATTTTATAAAGGCAACTGATATATTTGTGCTTAATAGATACATCCTAACTACTAGATTTTTTGGATCATTTGTTAGAAATGGATTGAGATTAGCTAGTTTCCTTAGGTTTTAGAGGCATTATGGATATGAGGTGTATCCCACTTTGTGTCAATCTCATTATCATGTTCCTAGGATATTAGGAGTAGTTGACCAACACTTTTTGATGGGAGGTGGATGGAGACACTATAGATGTGGGCATCACTTTGGAGGATGGCCATACCTTGAATAGACTTTTTATCATTAGGACTATGGTGATATGCTGTAAAATAGATGTAGAAGATGATAGATGAAACCTATCATAGTGGGTGATAGGTTTAAATAGGGTGTATTTAAATTTATGTGTTAGCTTGTTTGATGTTTATATCACTACCATTCTAGATGTCCAAAATGGCTTGATAGGGATTGTGACACCATGAGTTATGTGTTACCATTTAGATGGGAAGGTATCACTTTATGTGATAGCCTTGTGTTATACCATCCTAGAGCAAGGTGGGTTTTATGATATTGTTTCTATCATTTAGGTACAACTCATGCACAATATGTATGTGACATTGACTTAGGGTAAGTACAGAATATGTGACATAATTTTTCTAAATGCAAAGGTCTATGAGATATTTATTATTTACTAGATGGATAGGTTACCCCATGTAGTCGATGATAGGTTACCTCAAGTTTTATGGTAGAGGCAGGACCACGTAATGTTTGCCATGCTTCATGTTCTAACTTTATAGAATGTTACATGAGGGCAGATAGTGTGTCAACCTTATACTAAAAGTACTACCATATGGCCATCTTGGGTAACTATTGTGACTAGTTTGTTGCATTTTTAGGTCATAGGCTATTATACATCATTGGTGAATTCACATCTAGTAGCTTGCATACATATGTAGTTGGGACTATCACATCCATCATCCCCTCTAGTATTTCTTATGTATTTATCATGACATGATATAGAGTCAAGAGGGAGAAAGGTTTAAAGGTACCCACCAAGATACCTATGATTAGGCCTTAATAGGTGAGACCATAGATAGGGTAAGTGTGATAGTAGGAGGTGGTGATTCCTAGTGTTTAGGGTATTATATATGTATAATTTTTAGGCGAGGATGTAGGAGTAGAGCCACATTATGGGAAACAACAACAACTCCAAGATCAAAGGAGACAGAGGCACCATTGATGAGAGGATACACAAGAATGAACATTCACATAGGGTGATCCTATAGTGGTTATAAGACATAGTTGGTCAATAAAGATGCCATTAAGGAGGTGATCTTGATAGGCTTGAGTGGTGAATACTTATTTTACACTTGTGTAAAAGCAACTAACTTAGGAGGTGCTCAATAGGAGAGTAGATGGGGAGACTATGGTTGGTTATACCAGCACTAGTGATAAATGTTTTGATTTGTTGAATTTTTGACATAGATCATTAGTTGAATTATCATTTATTTATTTAGTAATAAATAGATGAATTGAGATATATATAAATTAGATTTTATGCATATTTGGTTTCTATTTTATAGGTACTACATTGGATGAGATTAGATGTGGAGTAATTATTACAGATACACACCATGATATTTTGGTTGGGGTACCATTGAATTATGAGCCATCCACCTTAGTTGATCATGTGGTTCTATATACCCTATCTCATGCTTGCTAGTTTAGATTATTTGGGGAGGTTTCTTGATAGTTGAAGACATGAGGATATATTTTACAACCACCTTCAAGGGTAGGAGCGGTAAAATATTGATCATGGTAGGCCTTAACACAAGAATGAGCTTCTCACATGGTAACCATTATAGCACTTATATGTGTGAGGCTTAGATGCCTAAATTATAGAGTCAAATAAATGGCTTGAGATATTTGACTGCCTCATTACAATGCACCATTAATATGGGTCAGTCATAAGCATCTAAGAGAATCATGGCTAGGACAAATGATAGGCATGATGGATCACATCCTTAGAGCTATAACTATTGTATTTTGTAAATTTATTGTATAAAACTTATGATATATATATATATATATATATATATATATATATATATATGGATATTTCTTGGTCTATGATTTGTACTCGTATGTTGATGGATGTATAGATATATTTTCTTTATAGCACATGTATTTTAATTTTGATATATATGCTATGGTAAATATGTGATGTGTGTTTATTTTCTATCATTATGTGATACGCATGCATGGTTAAAAATAAAAGCAAAATGATTTGGAAAAGTATAAATAATCATAAATTATAATACACACTATATCATGATGGGAAATGTATAAAAACAAATATGAATAGATATAATAGATGAAACTAGTAAAATAAATGGTAACAAACATTTTAAAAACATATATATGATTGACACAAAGTTAAAATAAATAAAAATTATACTATATCACATTGGCATGATGGAGCACATCCTCGAGGATATGGTTTACAACCACCTAAAGGGGTAAGAGAGGCAAAATATCAATCATGGTAGGCCTTGGTATAATGACAAGATGCTCACATGGAGACCATTATATCACTTAGATGTGTACAAGCCCAGATGGCTAACTTGTAGGGTCAGATCAACAGATTGAAATCTTGAACTAATTTATTACAATGCACCATTAAGAGGGGTCAATCATAAGCATCCAAGATAGTCATGGCTAAGCCACATGATAGGCATGATGGAGCACATCCTTAGATATATAGCTATTGTATTTTGTATTTTTATTATATAAAACTCATTGTGTGTGTGTGTGTGTGTGTGTGTGTGTGTGTGTGTGTGTGTGTGTGTGTGTGTGTGTATTGATATGGATATTTCTTAGTCTATGATTTGTACTTATATGTGGATGGATGTATAGATATATTTCCTTTGTAGCACATGTATTTTTTTTTTATATATTTTATGTGAAATATGTGATGTATGTTTTATTTTATATCATTATATGGTATGCATTCATGGTCAAAAATAAAATCAAAATGATTTGGAAAAGTATAAATAACCATAAAATGTAATACACACTATATCACAATTGAAAATGTGTAAAAATAAAAGATGAATAGATATAATAAACCAAAATGGTAAAGTAAATGGTAACAAATGTTTTCAAACCATATATATGATTTTCATAAAATTAAAAAAAAAAAAAATCATACTATATCATGTTAGGAAGTATGAAAAGAAAAAAAAATGTAAGTGTAAATAAAATTAGTCATACTAAATAAGGTTTAGAAGTATGAGTAATTTAATAAAATGGTAGTAAACATACATGCAATCAAACAATAAGAAGATAAAAGTGAAGTGATTATGAAATAATCATAAAACATATTAAATCAAGATGGTAATTATGTCAATGACATGTAAATCATAATGTAACACAAATTATTCAAATTTGAAGCATATAATTTTACATTGACTTGGTTATAGTATGAACTGGGTATTGGAATATTTTGTGAGGAGGGCCTAGTCCTATCCAAGGTATTACACTACACCTCAGAAAGGGAACACCAATGAGGTGGAGATAAATGTGGGAATAATTTAAAGATGTTTAAATATGGTAATTTGTGAGGAGAGTCTAGTCCTATCCATGGTCTTACACTACAACTCACAAGGTGAACACTAATGAGGTGAATGCTAATAAGGGTAAAAATAAGTAAATATTTTATTGTGATAATTTGTGAGGACATCCTAGTCTTATATGTGGTCTTACACTATAACTCACAAAGGGAAACCCTAGGGGGAATGATTAGCTAAAAAAACAATATTCGTAATGGGAAATATTAGGATTGTTGTAATGAAATTAGGAATGTAAAAATCATGAAATATGCATCTATGAGAAAACATTAGTAAACATGAGGTGTACTAGGTACAAAGGAGAGACACTAACAGTATAGTGACCATCAAAATACAAAGGATACCTACACAAAATATGTAAAAAGTTATATAGAAAAATAAATGAGATACTAAGATCAACTCATGAAGTTTATATGAACAAGAAAATTAAAATGGACCTACCTTCCCATAAAATGTTACCCTTATAAGAGTTGTTGCTAGAATCCAGATAATGTGAATGCAATGGAGATGTGATCACATGAGATGAAGCAAGTGCACACCACATAGATGCTAAAGCAATTTTAAATTATACAAGAAGATAAATTGCACAAGACAAAATGGAGAAAACCAAAATCTGATTAACATGAGATGGCCAAAGTGAGGAATACATATAAGAGAGTATGTAAGTAACTCCTCCACAAAAGGTGGATAAGGCACCCAAACAATAGACTATAACTCCTCCATGAAAGGTGGTGACAAGGTGTTAAGAATAGAGAAGTAACTACCATCAAGGTAGTTACTTATGACATTCTTATGACACCTATGACACATCTATGACACACACCTCCACATAAGCTAGCCTATCCCACAAATGTAAGAAAACTCCATGTATGCACAAGAAATACAATTTCCCTAATTAATAAACAAGGAAAAATAAAAACCTACACTAATACCCCCCATAAGCATAGCTTAGGTGGGTAGTGTGGAAATATAAAATGGGTCTCGACAACTAGGCCTGATGAGGTACCCATGTACAAATGCAATCTCCCATAAGATAGAGAAAAGGAGAAAACCTATAGGAAAAAAATCCCCCCCCAAAAGAGAGACATAAAAGAAATTAAGAGGCTAGAAGGCCCCCTAAAGATGATGCTATTGCAGATGTAGACCACACCTCAAGAAGAGCTCGTAGATGAATGAACTTGCTCTTAGTGAAAGGTTGGGTGAAGATGTCTGCAACCTACTCTGAAGACTATAAAAATATCAAGTCAATGACCTGACTATAAATAAGCTCCCAAATGAAATGCATGTGAATCTCTATGTGCTTGGTCCACTGGTACTAAACTGTATTCCTACAAATCTAAATGGTACTCTAGTTGTCACAATAAATGATGGTGGGCTACTTGATAGGAATGCCAAACTCAAAAAGAATCCCTTAAAGCTAAATAGCCTCAGTAGCTGCATTAATAGCTCCCATGTACTTTGCCTCTGTGGATGATATAGCAATAGCATTTTGCTTCTTACTAGACTAAAAGATAGGACCAGAACCTAGAGAGAAACTATAACCAAAAGTGGACTTGCGAGTCTATGAATCACCAACCCAGTTTGAATCTGTATATCCAACTAAGTTAACTTTTATGCCAAATCTATAATGAATCACATATCTATGTGAAGCCTGTATGTAATGCAAGATCCTCTTAGCTACTTTCCAATGTAGCTCATGAGGTTCTTGCATGAATCTAGAGATAAGTCCCACTGTATATGATATGTTAGGCCTGGTGTGAGTCAAGTATATAAGACTACCAACAAGTTGTCTATATCGAGTGGCATCAACCAAAGGTGAAGAGTAGTCAGCCTCAAGCTTGACTCCTGATAGAAAGGGAATCAAAGATGGCTTACAATCGGCCATGTGAAATTGAGCCAATAAATCAAGAGCATACTTAGGATGTGTAAGAGAAATCCCTAAATCTAACTGTGAGATCTCGATGCCAAAGAAGTAGTGAAACAAACCCAAGTCTATCATGTCAAATATATACTAGAGAGATGCCTTCACCACTGCAATATCTAATGAAGAACTCCCGATGATCAAAAGGTCATCAACATATAGAACCAAAATTAGGAGCAAGTCATCCTACTACAAAAAGTAGACATTGGGATCAGAATGGCACCTATTGAAACTCATTATGAGAAGGAAGGAATCCATCTTAGCATATTAAGCCTGAGGGGCATATTTGAGGCCATAGATAGAATTCATAAGTTTGCATACTAAGGAAGAATCCTTAACAAATCCTAGTAGTTATTCCATGTAGATTTCTTCCTCTAGGTCTTTGTGAAGAAAGGCTCTCTTCACATCCATCTGATGCACATCCCAACCATGTGTTGTGGCAATAGCCAAGGTGAGTTGGATAGAAGTCATCTTTTCAATGGGTGTAAAGGTCTCTGAGTAGTCAATACCTGCTACCTGTGAGAAACCCTTGGTGACCAATCATGCCTTGTACTTATCAACTGACCCATCTACTGCAAACTTTGTCTAATATATCCACCTACATCAAACCATCTTTCTTCCCTTAGGAAGTGAAGTCAAATCCCAAGTGTGATTTTTGATTAAGGAAGAATATTCTTCCTCCATAGCACTATCCCACTCAAGTACCCCTAATGCCTCTCAAAAAGTCTATGGATCTAAAACTAAAGTAAAGAAGGCATGTGGATCTCTCTAAAAATCCCCCTAGTATGTCTATCATCTACGAGATCTCCTGCCCAAGTGCCAGCACTCTCAAGTGTCTGTCTTGTTAGGGTGTGGAGCTAAAAGCTTCACCAAGGAGCATACTTTAGTAGGTTCGGGTCTACACAGACACCGGCATTGGTCAGGAGCGACCGACGTCGGTCAAGAGCAGTTGTAAAGATGCCAATGTCGGTAGAGGATCGGCCGACGACAGTCACAGACAAGCAGCAGGAACCGACATCAGTTACCTGCGTGTCTAGAAAGCTATTTCTGAGGACAGAAGCAAGTGTTTGCATGATGAGTTTGAGTTGTAGTCTCAAGCTCACATCACTATTGTTAGCAATACTATTTTTAGAGCCCTTGTTCAAGTGGCTTAACTACTTGTTAGAAGTGCATGCTCAAGTCTCCTAATTCTATATGTAGAATTAGATCTTCCTAGCTTATTATAGTGGTAGTAGTTATTGTGAATTATTGTAATTCATTGTATGAGAAGAACAGTACATAATTGAATCAATCTAGGCTTGTTGGAGTTGATTGTTTTTGAGAGAGAGCTCTTAAGGAATAGAGATCTATTGAAAGATCTATACATCTAGGAGAGGTGTGGAAGAAAGAAGTGTTCCTTCAATTGTATTCCTTTTGTAAAGAGTTTGTTAATACAAGTTTTCAGGGTGGTTTCTTGTATCTCTTGTTCTTGCTATTATCATTCTAATAACTTGTCAATCTGATTTAATTCCATGTTTATTGCTTTCACAAGTGTAATCTATTATTGGTTGATCCCCAACAAGTGGTATCAGAGCCTTGGTTGTAGGTTCAGAGCTTGATATCCAATAATTGGTATCAAAGTTTAGGTTCACTAACAGGTGGTTTAGATCTGTGTTGTGTGTATTGATTATAGGTTCTCACAGGGGTTTCTACATGGATTTCTATTTGAGTGGGAGAAGCAATGGCAGATGAAAGTAAATTGAGAATGGAAAAGTTCAATGGCAAAAATTACCAACATTGGAGAATGCAGATAGAGGATCATTTGTATCAGAAAGATCTCTACTTACCATTAGGTGGGGTTGAAAAGAAGCCTAAAGACATGGAGGATGAAGAATGGGAAGTTCTTGACAGAAAGGCTCTAGGGTCTATAAGACTGAGTCTAGCATCCACTGTGATATCTAATTTATCATAGGCAAAGTCTACGGTAGAGTTGATGACTACGTTAGCAAATTTGTATGAAAAATCCTCAGCTTCTAATAAGGTATATCTTATGAAGCAGTTATTTAATTTGCATATGAATGAAGGTGGATCTGTTTCTACTCATCTGAATGATTTCAATGGAATTGTGAATCAATTAAGTTCAGTGAACATAGTGTTTGATGATGAAATAAAAGCTCTTTTAATATTATGTTCTTTGCCTAAAAGCTGGCATGGCTTAGTAATGGCAGTAAGTAATACTGCATCTGCATCAAATATTTTGAAAGTAGAGGATGTTGTTAGTGTTATCTTGAATGAGGAAATACATAGGAAAAGCACAGAAGAGGCATCCGAGAATGCTTTAAGTTTTGAGAGCAGGGGAAGGCAGAAAGAGAAGAGCAAGAAAGGCAGATCAAGATCCAAATCAAAGGGGAAAGGCAGATCTAAATCCAGAAATTGCAGAAGGCCACAATGCTGGAATTGTGGAAAGATGGGGCACATAAGCAGAGACTATTGGTCAAAGCCTAAGGAGGACAATCAGCACGAAGGAAAGGAAGAAGCCAAGGTTGCAAGTATTGCACAAGATGCTTTAATTTTCTCTCTGCATAATAATATAAAATCTTGGGTATTAGATTATGGTGCATCTTTTCATGCTACCCCTAACAAGGAATATTTTAGTGACTATATCCATGGAGATTTTGGAATAGTGTATCTAGGGGATGATGAGCCCTATAAAATAATTGGCAAAGGTAAAGTGCAACTGAAGATGTAGAATAGCAACACATGGGTGTTGAGAGATGTGATGCATGTTCCTAGCTTGAAGAGAAATTTAATTTCTGTAGGAAAGTTAGGGGATGAGGGTTGTACAGTAACTCTCACAGCAAAATCTTGGAAGGTGACCAAGGGTGCACTTGTTATGGCCAGAGGTAAGAGAGAAGGTACTCTCTATTTGTGTAATTTTGTTACTAACAAATCTCCTTCTGTATTATCTACTTCAGATGTGGATGCTAAATTGTGGCACTCAAGGCTTGGCCACATGAGTGAGAAGGGGATGTCAATTCTTAAGTCCAAAGGTATGCTTTTAGATTTAAAAGGCATAGATCTAGAGTTTTGTGAGCACTGTGTATTTGGAAAATAGAAAAGGGTTAGTTTTCTCAAGACTGGGTCTACTAAGAAGAGGCATAAGTTGGAGCTTGTTCACACAGACGTGTGGGGACCAGCTCAGGTTGCTTCTATTGGAGGATCACAATACTATGTATCTTTCATAGACGATGCTACAAGGAAGGTATGGATCTATTGTATTAGGAGGAAATCTGATGTATTTGAGACTTTTAAGGTTTGGAAAGATATGGTTGAGAATGAAATAGGTAAAAGATTAAAGTGCCTGAGATCAGACAATGGCGGTGAGTTCTGCAGTCATAACTTCAGAGATTATTGTTACATGCATGGAATCTGTAAGCAAAGGATGGTTCTAAGGACACCTCAGCAAAATGGAATTGCTAAAAGGATGAACAGGACAATAATGGAGCATGTAAGATGTATGAGATTGCATGTCGGTTTGCCCTTACAATTTTGGGCACAAGCTGTTGACACTGCAGTGTACCTGATTAACAGAGGACCCTCTACAGCTCTAGATGGTGGTATTCCAGAAGAGGCATGGATAGGTAAAAAGGTTGATCTCTCATATCTCAAAGTTTTTGGTTGTGAAGCCTTTGTGCATATAGATAAAGAAAATAGAAAGAAGCTCAATGCTAAGTCTATGAGATGCACGTTTATTGGCTATGGCTCAGATGATTTTGGTTATAGATTGTGGAATCTAGAAACTAACAAGGTAATCAAGAATCGTGATGTTGTTTTCAATGAAAGAGTGATGTATTGTGATCAGCTAAAGAAGTTGAATCAATCTGAGTAGAGCAAAGGTGAATTGGATGAGGTGAAAGTCCAAGATGAGCTCGCGGGAAAAAGAAATAATCACTTGTAGGAAAACACAGAGACCGACGTCGGCAAGTTATGAACCGGCATCGGCAGTATAAAAATCGGCATCGATCGTACAGAGACTGACGTCGGTAGGACAGGCACTGAGGTCGGTCAGGCAGAACTGACGTCGGCCAGTAACAGGTGTGCAGGTGACCGAGGTCGATCACTGTCAGAGAATTTGGGTGGACAACATGTCGTAAATGAGTCTCAGACACCCATCAGGAGGTCAGAAAGGGTGAGTAAGCCTCTAATTAGATATTCTCCTTCTTTATTTTATTTATTGCTAACTGATGGTGGAGAACCAGAGAGTTTTGAAGAAGCAATATAGGTGGAGTCCAAGAGTCAGTGGGAGCATGGCATGGTTGAGGAATTGGAGTCCTTAAGAGAGAACCAAACATGGGATTTGGTTGAATTACCAGCTGGTAAGAGAACACTCAAGAATAGATGGACCTACAGGTTGAAAGAAGGTGAGAATGGATAGATGAGATATAAGGCTAGAATAGTGGTAAAAGGATTTGCACAGAAGCCAGGTATTGACTTTGGTGAAATTTTTTCTCTTGTTGTTAAAATGACTTCAATAAGGGTTGTATTGTCTTTGGTTGCTTTCGAGGATTTGCATCTTGAGTAGCTAGATGTTAAGACAGCATTTCTTCATGGAGATTTGGATGAGAAAATATATATGGAACAACCAGAAGGATTCAAGGTCAAAGGTAATGAGAAGTTAGTGTGCAGATTGAAGAAAAGCTTGTATGGCCTCAAGCAAGCTCCTAGGCAATGGTACTTAAAATTTGACAGGTTTATGATGGAGCATGGCTATAGCAAGTGTCAATCTGACCATTGCGTGTATTTCAAGAGATTTGATAATGGTAGATATATTATTCTATTGCTGTATGTAGATGATATGCTGGTTGTAGGATCTCACATGCAGGATATCTCTGAGCTTAAGGTGAAATTAGCTCAAATGTTTGCTATGAAGGATTTGGGAGCAGCAAAGAAAATCCTTGGCATGAGCATTAAGAGAGACAGGAAAAATCACAGGTTGATTTTATCTCAAGAAGATTATGTGGACAAGGTGTTAAAACGGTTCAATATGCAGGATGTTAAACTGGTAAGCACACCTTTGGCTAGACATTTTAAGTTGAGTAAAGAACAATGTCCTAATTCATATGATGAGGTAGAGTACATGAGTAAGGTTCCATATTCTTCTACAGTAGGGAGTTTGATGTATGCAATGGTGTGTACTAGACTAGATATTTCCCAAGCAGTGGGAGTGGTAAGTAAGTATATGGCCAATCTAGGTAAGGAACACTAGAAAGTAGTTCAGTGGATCCTTAGATATTTGAGAGGAACCAATAGTAGGCACTTGTGTTATGGAGGTTTAGATACTTCTCTACATGGTTATGTAGATTCAGATATGGCAGGTGATTTGGATGGTAGGAGGAGCACTACAGGTTATGTTTTCACTATAGGTGGAATAGTGGTTAGCTGGATATCTATGTTGCAAAAGGTTGTTTCCTTGTCAACTATAGAAGCAGAGTATATTGCAGCCACAGAGGCTAGCAAAGAGATGATATGGATGACACGGTTCATGGATGAGCTTGGTAGGGAGCATGAGAGTTGTAGATTGTATAGTGACAATCATAGTGCAATCCATTTGGCTAAGAATTCAGCCTTTCATTCAAGAACAAAGCACATACAGCTAAGGTATCACTTCATACGACAGGTATTGGAAGATGGTGAGTTAAAGCTGGAGAAGATCCATACAGATAGGAATCCTGCTGATATGTTAACCAAGCTGGTTACAAAGGAGAAGTTGAATCTTCATTCAACTTTTTTTGGTCTTCATGATTGAGTTGAAGATGGAAGAGCTAGAAGATGTTGCTGTACAGGTACTGGTGCAGCTGTTTATCTCCAAGTGGGAGATTATTAGGGTGTGGAGCTAAAAGCTTCACCAAGGAGCATACTTTAGTAGGTTCAGGTCTACACAGACATCGGCGTCGGTCAGGAGCAGTTGCAGAGATGCCAACGTTGGCAGAGGATCGGTCGATGGTGGTCACAGACAAGTAGCATGAACTGACGTCAGTTACCTGCGTGTCCAGAAAGCTATTTCTAAGGACAGAAGTGAGTGTTTGCATGATGAGTTTGAGTTGTATTCTCAAGCTCGTGTCTTTATTGTTAGCAATACTATTTTTAGAGCCCTTGTTCAAGTGGCTTAACTGCTTGTTGGAAGTGCATGCTCAAGTCTCCTAATTCTATATGTAGAATTAGATCTTCCTAGCTTATTATAGTGGTAGTAGTTATTGTGAATTATTGTAATTCATTGTATGAGAAGAACAGTACAGAATTGAATCAATCCAGGATTGTTGGAGTTGATTGTTCTTGAGAGAGATCTCTTGAGGAATAGAGATCTATACATCTAGGAGAGGTGTGGAAGAAACAAGTGTTTTTTCAATTGTATTCCTTTTGTAAAGAGTTTGTTAATACAATTTTTCAGGGTGGTTTCTTGTATCTCTTGTTCTTGCTATTATCTCATTCTAATTACTTGTCTATCTAATTTAATTCCACATTTATTGCTTTCACAAGTGTAATCTATTATTGGTTGATCCCCAACATCTAGCCCAAAGTGGCCCAAAAGTGGGCAAGTCAAGTGCTAACTCCTCATCCTCTGACTGACTAGAGGTGGATGACTCTACATCACTATCCTTGCTACCTAAACTTGAAGAAGAAGAAGATGTCTCTAGCTCTAGAACCTAATGTGGCTAATCTGAATCTGATGAGGAGTCATCACGAAGAAGTAGATCCAATGAGGGAGAATAAGTGTCAAGTGTTGAGTCTCTAAGACTCTCCTAAAAATGGACACTTCTCTTAATGAACAACTCATGAGTGACTAGATTTAGAAGGTGATATCCCTAAATACCATTTGGATATCCTACAAAGATGCAAGGCTTGGACTGACATTCCATAGCTTTGCATTTCTTCTTTAGAATGTGGGCCATGGTTGGGGATTCAAAAACCCTAAGGTGCTTAACATCAGGTTTCCTTTTATGCCAAGCTTCAAAGGGTGTTATCCCTTTCAAAGCTTTGTGAGGAACCCTATTTTGAATGTAACAAGAAAAATTGATGGCTTCAGCCCAGTACTATGGTGCTAAGGATTTAGAGTGAATCATACAGCTACCCATCTCTTTTAAGAACCTATTTTTGTATTCTACAATCCCATTCTGTGAAGGACTGTAGGTGACTGTGTGCTACAAATCAATCCCCTCTGTGGTGCAAAATTGCTCAAACCTGATGCTGACGTACTCCCCTCCATTATTAGTTTGAAGAACCTTGATGGATTTCTCACTATATTTCTCAACAAGAGCCTTGAAGTCTAGAAAATTTCCAAATACTTTAGACCTTTGTTTGAGAAAATATATCAAAGTGTACCTAGAGAAATCATCAATGAAAGTGAGGATATACTTGGCCCTTATGAAAGATGGTTTGGGAAAGGGTCCTAATACATCACTGTGGACTAAATCCAAAGGTTGTGAATCCTTCCAAGCTTTGCCTTTGTCAAATTTTGCTTTGGGATGCTTTCCAAGGGAGCACCCCTCGCAAAGTCCTTTTGAGAATTAGACACGAGGCAAGCCAATGACCATGTCATCTTTGCAAAGTTGCTCAAGGTAGCGGTAGTTAAGGTGGCCAAACCGCTCATGCCACAATTTTCTAACTCCATCTAAATGAGTCAGCAATACTATTGGAGAATAATCTGATGCAAATGTGAGAAGGTGTATAACCTTGCTTGGTGATCTACCCTACCCACTACCACTTTAGTATCACTATGCAACTCCCTGATAGCCACTGAATCTGGTGAAAACTCAACTCTCATGCCCTGACCAATGTGAGTGATTTGGTACACTGATAGGAGATTGGTTGAAAGAGAAGGAACACTTAGAACATTATTGAATGTTCCTCCTTCCATTTCAACTGACCCTCTCTATGCAGCAAAAACTGATGTGTCATCACCCAAACTAATTAAAGTCATGCTACAAGGCTCTAAAGATGAAAACTCAACTAGTGAAGAGCCCATGTGGTGAGAAGCACCTGAATCAATGACCCATGATGTTGTAGAAGTTGTAGTATCTATAAGGGCTTTTCCCTTTTCTTTCTCCTTACCCTTGCCTTTTGTCTTGGTAGAATCTTGGGTAGATGAATTCTACTTGATGAACTCATGAACACCTATGTTGTGCTTCTCTAGAAGATGAGTTAGGTGATCTATTTGTTTCTTCATGCGTTTGTGTTCATCATGCCCTATATTTTTACAATAGGCACACTTGACCTTCTCCTTCTTAGGTTTAGTATTGGAGGAGGAAGACTCAGTGTTGTTTTTTTTAGGATTGTTGTTTTCTTTCTTCTTCTCCTAGTCCTTGTTCTTTTTCTTCTTCTCCTTTGTTAAAGTCTTATCCTTACCATTTCTAGCTATCAAATCCTGGGGTTGAGTAGACTTCATTGTGCCCATTTGAATTAGCTTATCTTGCTCCCTAGTCAAGTTGGTAATGAATGAATCCAAAGAAGGCATTTTCCATGTAGTGCCAAGGGCACTTTTTGTGGCATGGAAAGTGGAGACAAAGACTGAATAGCTTAGACCTAATTTTGTAAGAATAGAAAGGATGAGTTGATCATCTTTCTTCTCTATCCCACATTATTTTAACTACAATCTAAGGGCCTTAAACTTAGTGAAGAAGTCCTGTAGGGTGTCAAAGTTGCTAGGACTTAGACTTATGAGTTCGTTTTCAAGCTCATGACCTCTCATCTCATCAAGCTTCCCAAATAAGTTTTCTAAGGTGTCCCATATATTATTGGGATTCTTGTAGGATTCTAAATAGAAGATAATTTTAGGAGACATAGACAAGCTTAGTAATCCATAGGCTTCATCACTATGATTGTACCACTTGACCTTTTCAGCATTAGTGTTAGGTTCTACTTCAGTACCCATAGTGATCCTATATAACCCTTTGCTTTTAAGAATGATTGACATTTTAACCTTCCATTCATGATAGTTGAAGGGTGTTAGGGGTTTAAGTTGAAAATAATCCATTTTTAGCTGAATTTAGGTGAAGTTGTGTTGATTGTAAGTTGTAAAATTATGCAGAAAGGAAAATGAAAGCAAAGATATGCAAGTTGTGAAAAGAAATCACACCCCCCCCAAAATATTGAGCCCCCCACAAATATGCAAGTGCACACTTGAAAGATGTCAGGCTTAGTTGAGAATGAGTCTTAGAACAATCAGTGTAAGACTTAAGCAAACAAGACGTCAGACTCAGCCGAAAATGCGTCTCGAGAGACCCAAATTTTTGGCACTTTATAAAATAGTGCATTTTTGACAAATAAAAATCCTACACTATGGATAATTGAATTACAAACACTTTTTCAAAAAATGGCACCCAAATCTGAGCTACCTTTTGTAAGATATTAAAGGTTCAATTTTCCCGTAAACTAGTGTTTTTGCAAAAGAAAACACTAATACATTAAAAAATGCCTATTTTGAGAGATAAAGTGGCCTTCCAACCACTCATTTTATTGTCATAGAGCAAAGAATCCAAATAAAAAGGTCTTTGTGAAATCAAGTTTAACTAATTGTCTCAGATAATGCGAATGCAATGGAGACGCGATCACACGATTACCAGGTTTACTCTGATACCATATCAGAGTTGTTGCCATAATCTAGATAATGTGAATGCAATGGAGATGTGATCACATTATTATTGGGTTTGCTCTGATACCATATCAGAGTTGTTTGCTAGAATTTAGATTATGCGAATGCAATGGAGACGTGATCACACGAGATGAAGCAAGTCACACCACATAGATGCTAAAGCAATTTGAAATTATACAAGAAGATAAATTACACAAGATAAAATGGAGAAAACCAAAATTTGATTAACATGAGATGGCCAAAGTGAGGAATACATATAGGAGAGTACGTAAGTAACTCCTCCACAAAAGGAGGACAAGGCATCCCAAGAATAGACTATAACTCCTCCATGAAAGGTGGTGACAAGGTGCTAAGAATAGAGAAGTAACTCCGATCAAGGGAGTTACTTATGACACCTATGACACATCTATGACACACACCTCCACATAAGCTAGCCTATCACACAAATGTAGGAAAACTCCATGTATGCACAAGAAATACAATTTCACTAATTAATAAATAGGGAAAAATAAAAACCTACACTAATAACCCTTTCCTCAGGACCTCTTATAAAGTCATTGGTCTATTATGAATATTGGGTACTTTTATGAGAAAGTAGGTATGACTTGTATATTTATTTATTTTTTGTCCTCCTATCCAAATACTGGCCTACCACACCTCAATAGACCTCATCTCTATCATGAGGCCAACTATGGATTTTGAGCATCAATTAGAAATATTATATGTGTTATGAATCATGTGTTTTGATCTGATTAGACTTTTTAATTATATGTTGCTTTTTAATTCATTGCATTTGTTTAAATGATTTGGATTTTAACTTTTTTTTACTTTTATGATTCCTCCTCTATACAGATTTCGAATAACCAACATGAGTGATAAAAGTCAAACACACAAATGAGCTTTAAACTTTGGTTTAAATGAGACTAAGTAACCAAAGATATGACTGACTAAACATTGAATATTGCCTATGAACTTGCATTTAATATCAAGTCTCAATTATATGTATGCTTATTATGTGAAAGGAAGATAAGGGAAGAAAGGAGATCAAAATAGATCAATATATTTTTTTAGTATAATGAGAATTCTGGTTTGTTAACTAATCATATGGTAGAGATAAAATACTAAGGAAATCAAGGTTATATAACCAAATCACAATAATAATTATCTAATTTTTTAGTGTAATAAGATATCAAACAATCATTGTAAATATATATATATATATATATATATATATATATATATATATATATATATATATATATATATATATATATATATATATATATATAAAATCCATGAAATAAGTAAAGTCATAAACATAAGTGTGCATTCATGAAAAGAATGATAAGAAGCCTTAAGAAAATTTGAAAGATAATGAAACCATATAAAACACATAAATCATAATATAATTATCCATGTAAAATAGACAAGTGAAATCAAATTTTATATGTATTCAGGTGGATAAGAGATATAAAAATGGATCACAAATCAAATCTCAATCATAAAGGAGAATAATGTGAAATAACACCATGCCATGTTCATAAATACTCATATATTTTACCATAAATATTATCCATAACATCTAAAACATTTATATGAAGCCAAATTTTGATGTTATCTATAGTCTCATCTATCTTTATATAAATTTATGCAAATACTTCCTTCTATATCATCTCAACTAGAAAGGTAGGTGTAGCTGACGAAGAGTAATGATCACATGGTATCTCATGAGTAGGATACTCAAGGTTGAGGAATGGATGTCTTCATGGAAATATTATTTAAAAAGCAATAAGGAGGTGAAACCTATGGAGGAGGAGACTTCTTACATGGGTGACCTATACAAGGATGAATAACTAGTCTTGGTGTTGACTGTGGAAAATCATGAAGATGTTTTTGGAGCACTCAACATTGATTGGTATGATTCATACCACATTATTTCTAAGGATAATACACTTCCCCATATTTAGAGATATACTTTGGTAATAGATTAGGAGGAGGTATGACCTTATCTTTTGGTTGAGTAGTGGCTAGGCACAGTGTGTTGATGTACTACCTAATTTTTCAATAGTGTGTAAAAGAGTAGTTATTTATCCCATGAAAGTAAAAAATATGTCTATTAGTATATTATGGTGGTATACTAGCTAAAGGAGTAAAAGGAGAAGCCTAAGGTAGCTTATATACATGGAAATATATTGTCTAATGACTAGTAAATTTATGGATATCACAATAAGGTTGATCTTCCCATTGTGTAGGAAAGGGATTAAGCTATGGTAAGGGAAGAAGGCCATTAACAAGGAAGGGTAGGGCTGGAGCATAAACTATACAAGGCTCATTGATAATTAAGGCTAGATATGTAAAAAGTCTAAGCACAATAGATAAGATATTTAGAGGAAGGAGACTATAAGAGTCATGGTATCTATCAAAATGATAAGGTCCTATCATGGCATGATCCATTAGCATACTCCTGAGGGGATTTACTTTGAATAGAGGTTTACCATGTGAATGCTCCATATCTACCCTATGAATAATAGTGTAAAAACTATTATTAGGTGTTATAAATTAAGGATTTCTAAAATAACAATGAAAATACAAAAATAAAGAAGAGTGATATCAAATAATTTCCACATTTTTAGCTTGGATAAATTCATATAAAAATGGGTTATCTAAAGCATAACCATCTTCATATTTTCATGTATGCAAGTTGATGGTGCATGTACTAATGACTTTGTCATCAAAGGAAACATGATGGATAGAGTGTTTAGTTTTGGTTAAGATAACAAGTATGTCATTAAAAAGTAGTTGATGGGATTGAGGTTGAAGAGGAGGAAGTTGGGAAATGATGTGAGTGGAAATATTGGATGTTTTGATCTCAAGAATTATCTCATCCATCTCATCATCATAATATTATAATAGCTTAGGTGGAAGTTTCCCAATTAATTCAAGGTGACCATTATAACCTCAATTGGAGTTAAATAGATAGTTGAAGAGTTGGTATTTATAAAATGGGACACTAGGTAGGGGTTTAAGGGTAGGTATTTTAAAAACACCACATTCTTAGAATTATTGAAAATTCTAAGAGTTAGTGTCTCCTTGAATCTTTTAGATAGCTTCATTGTGATGGAATTTTATGCATTAGCATGCAAATGAGGTGACTACTCTCATATGATGAGTCCAAGGTTAGTCGAGTAAGAGTTGTAATCAAGTGAAATGTTAAAGATCTTAACTTTCAAATGGACTATAATAGGAGGAATTGTAATGGGAATCTAAACACAACATGGAGGAAGTATTTTCATTCTATCATAGACATGACATGTTCTACCTATATATTTTAGGTTACATTCAGAATATCTAAGTGTCTTAATGAAGTCAAGGGAGGTAACATAATATCCTAAACCTTCATCAATTATATCATGCTTAACTTGGATATCACCAATTTAGATGATAATGAATAGAAGAGGATCATCTACACAAATTAATGTCCCATCACAAACCATATAATCAATAGGGAACTTAAGTGAGAAAAAAGTGTCCATTGTTTTGTCAACATAGATGGACATCTCTACAAATTATTTAAATATATTGTCTTTAGTTCCATAAAAGGTAGCTTCATGTCCTATAGGAGGGGGAAAAGGGATGTTAATTTAAAACAACAATTTAATTAGGTGGTTTCAATGATGGGAGAAGCTATCATTAGTTCTAAAAACGTTATTTGAGATGGGAGATGATAAATTTATGCAATAGGATCCCATTCATCATAACCCATGGGAGGATTGTGAATTATAGGTGCATAGTTTTTTAAGATCTCCTAGAAAGGAGGGTTGGAGGTATAATTAAAATTTTGTTGATAGGGTATGTTGGTTTAGGTTGATTATAGGTGGGTTGAGTTACTTTAGGTAATGCGTTGGTTGGTTTAATTATTTATTATAGATGGGTAGAATAAATACTATTAGAAGTTTGGGATATCTTGTCTTATGGTGTGGATGTTGGGGGAAGAGTAAAAATGGTATGAGAGGTATAATCAGTTTGTGTTATTGAGAGTGGTTCTTGTATGGGTATTGGTTCCTCTTGCCCAAATTACATCAGATGGATGGGTAAGTGTCCTAAATGACATGGAATGGTTGAGAGGTGTATACACATGTGTTGGGTTTGAGTCAATAAAAAAATACTCTTTTCATGTTATTCATATTAACCATGTTTTAATAATTGGTAGTAAGGTATATAAGGATTTAAATGTTGTTAGTAGTATGAGTTGGTTGCTTAATGTTATCATGATGGTTAGGAAGGGAATCCTTATAAATAGAGAGATGAACATTATCTTGTTTAAATTTTGGTTTTTATTTTTCATTTTATGAGCTTTAAAATATATGTCATAAGATTTTTGACACTTATCAATAAGGGTATCATGGTCAAGGTTAGGACCAAGAAGAAAATCTATAGAAATATTTCTTAATTATCTACAAGTCTCATGAGAATGTCCCAAACTTTTATGAAACCAATAAATTTTTTTTGGATCATGCCATGATTTCATGGGATGAGTGGGGTCAAGATCTCATAGTATAGGTCTTGGAAGATGTTTTTAAAGTTTTTTAGGGATAGTGGTTTGTGCACATTAGTGTGTTTATGTTGAGAAATGTGGGAGTAGGATTGTTATTAGTAGGGAAACATGCTCCATGGATTTGTTTAGATCAATAGCTTTGATGGTATGTATAGTATCATAGTAAATTGTAACACCATCATTTTTTGCATGATAATTTTTATTTTTGATGAACATGCAAGTTACTTTTGTAAAATAGTGGTTTAAATTGATGCATGATGAATTCTTATCGTTTATCCTAGTCAATAGCTTCTTCTAAGGTTTTTGGAGAGAGGATCCTAACCTGATATTGTAATTTGTGGTGTAGAGCATTAGTGAATAGGTGCAAGAGGTTTTCATCTACCATATTATGCTCACATTTGTTAGACACACTTTTCCATAATTTGATGAAGGCTTGTGTCATTTCAATTTCAAATTTTTTACAATTTATAAAGTGGGCTAAGTTATTCTCAAGAAGATCACTAGTTTGGAATTCTTGGACTAGTGAGTTGACCAAGTCTTCTAAGCTAGTGATAGAGTAGGTTTTTAATTGATTATACCAATATAAATCATATCATGAGAGTATTTTGGCTAATATTTTAGTAGTGGTAAAGGTATTAAGCTTTACCCATTCTTTATAAAATTTATTAAATGTTTTTAAATGTAAGGAGGGATTAATAGATCCATTATAGGTGATGGTGGGTGATACCTCCTATATCAGTGTTAGCAATTTTAGGTAATAGAGATGTGTTTTGTAGATGTTTGATGGTTTTATTGATGATTGGTAGTTTTGAGATAAGCTTACCATGGGAATCCCTAAGGGAGGTGGGGGCATTAGGATTTTATACTCCCCATGAAACTTGATGAGGTTGGTTTTGGATATGAATGAGATGACTTTGTATCTACATCATATGATTTAAATTATTGGTTTGAAAACTATGAATTTGGTTTTGACTAGTTTGAGCAAAATTTTGACTAGTGGAGAAAGTAAATGATGCATTAGTATTATAGGAGGTATCATGAGCTTGTGATGCATTATGAGTGTGCAATGAGGTAGTGGCATGTGTTGCACTAGTGGAATGAGTAGCATTGGTAGAAAAAGAATCATTGTAATAAAAATAATCATTGGAATCAAAAGAAACATTGGTATCATGGTTTATGATGTGGGTGTTTTGAAGAGGCCCACTAGAATTTTAACCTACCATGTTGGTAGAAATACTTGGCATGGAGGTTAAAGAAGACATAAAAGATGATGTCATGTTGTGGAAATGAGACATTATAAAGGTAAAATATTGAGATGAAAAGAAAGGGGTTCCCAAAACTCCATGAGAAAAGGTATGGGAGAGTGAATGGGGCTCTCCTATATGAGGTCCTATCATGACATTATAGATGGTTGAAGGATCTTTTCCTCTATGTTGAGGGTTTTAATTAATGTATAAAATCATTTTCATGGTGTATTCAAGTTATTTATCATATTATAAATTAAAAAAGAGTTAAGTATTAAGGATGAAATGGGAGGAGTCCCATAGTTAGTGGTGTGAGTGACAACATGGGTATTACTTTGGCCATGAGTTGTGTCTTAAGGAACCCATTGGGGTTGGTAAAACTCATCATGTTTGATTGATTTAGTTATTTATTATCCTCAAGAAATAAATTCATAATTAATGAAAGAGATTAAATTATTGGTAAAAATAAAGCTCCATTTGTATGATATAGGGTCAAAATAGTCATTATAGTCTTGTAAACATAATAGGTTGTGAAAAACATAGTCGAACTAGTCGACTATGTTATGTAGATGGTAAAAATAGAGTCTAAGTTACACATAGTTAGATAGGTCAAATGTGTGTTGAATAAAAATATAAATAGTAGTCTATAAGAGATTGGGTCAAACTAATTGACTATGTTCTATGGGAAAATAGAGGCTATAAGGGACATAGTCAAGCATATCTATTATCTTCTAAAAATAGTTATATATTTTAACTATTATGGATGGAAAATATATAGTGTAATTTTGTAGAAAACTTGAAAGAAATGCACAAACAATTATATCGATCTAGTCAATGTAGTTGTGGCACACAACACAAACCTTGTACCAAAACTAGCCCATACAAGTTTTTAATATAGTATAAAATGATTAGAGAGCAAGCAACAAGAAAATAAATGTTAATCTAAGTGGTCATTGCTTAATGTTTTAAGTTATATGTAGACACTACAATTTTGTATGTCATATACAAATTATTTGGTGTCATAGGCCATTATTTTATTATATTTTATCCTAAATACCTCTATCTTAAAGTCTAACTTATTGACCATTAGATACTCGGTAATTTATTTTTACAAATTACCACTTTACCATATTATCCACCTAAATCTAATTAAAACACATAAAATATTAATCCCCTAACAACCTGCCCATGTATAAACCCATTCCTAACAAACCCATTGATTATAATCCTAAATGACCCCATAATTAGAAAAAACTAAAGAGCATGAAACCAAACTCCTACTAAAAAGGGAAAATTGGTAATGATTCTCCCATGATCAATACCAATTGTCCTGATCAACATCAATATATATATACACAAGTAATTTTTTGGCTCCAATCCCACAAATTTTTTATTTTAGATAACCACTTGGATTTCCTTAGGATAATTAAGGTTAATAGTAGCTCCACACTATCAAAATTTAGGCTATACCTAATCAATAACAATAATCATAGTCTAGGAAGATCATTTGCACTTGCAAAAGGAATACACTTTGCCTATAATCATTTCAAGGTTATTCTTACAAGATAAAAATAAGTTCCCTCATTTGTTAGATTCAAGTGTTGTGCAACCATATTATTATCTCTAGGTATTCCTCATAAACCTTGTATTTCTTTAAGTTTTTAGTATATTATTAAATTTAAATAAAAATGAAAAATGAGAAACTAATAAAACATTCTATCACACCTGGTGGAACCCTTAAGGTCTCATTGTTCTTATTACATTTCATTGTGAATTTATTCATTTGTAACTTCTTCTCTTGATTGTTTGTATTCATTAAAAACAAAAATACTAAAAAAATTACTCTTTTTTATAAGGTTTAAAAATAATTGCATCTATCATTTATTTTCTTGGATAATCCACATAGAGTAATCTCGGTGGATTGATATATCGTATAAATCACTTCTTTTCCAACACATAACAAACCACTTACACAATCAATTCATCAAACACTGACACAAGGAAATTGAATCAGATTTCATCACCTAGTGGTAACCCTCATCCCAGATATCCTATTTGGATTTCAATGCCATGGGAAGAACCAACTCAATACACTAATTGCTTATAATATCTAGATATTAGGTATATATTTGAAAAACACCCAATACCCTTACTCTATGGTTTATGAAGTGAGGAGGTAGTCCCCAATACCAATCCATGTATAAATTCTAGTAAAAATATATTTTGAGCCTAAACAAACGTAAAACCATCTTTAGATTACCAATTCATAGTACACTTGTTAACCTTTTTCTTTATCACACTCTAAAGTTATTTTTTTTAAAGGAAAAATATTTTAAGTACATTTTTAGTGTTTTTGCCTTTTTTCACTAAATTTAGATAATCAAAAATATTATTGTGTGTTTATTTATTTTATTTCTTGATTTTTCTTTGTATGCTACATGGTTTTGAAATAAAAATAATGGCTAAACAAAATAAATCCCTAGCCACATCCTCATCCATGGAGAACTCCTCGACTCATCCTACGTCCCCTAATTTTATGGGGGTGGGTATTCCCCATTTTTATACTAAAGGAAATCTTGAATTCACCACCATATTAGATAGTAATCCAATCACTCTTAACCATTATCTTATCACTCAAACCATCTATATTACACTTTCCACTCATACATATATTTTTGTAAATATTTTTGGCATGCCTCTAAAGGGTCTTGAAGGATCTACTACAACTATGGTATCCTCCCTCAACAATACTCCCCTAACAAGTTATGATACTAACACTACACAACCTTTAAATAATCCACCTCTAATAACATCTAGTGGTCCATCCCCAACTAGTACCCAAGATTAATGTATTATAGTACCTCAACCTATTTTTATTCCACCTCCTACCATGACACTTTAGAACGTAGTGATCTCAATCCTTGAAACTCTTTTGTCCATCCAAATTAACATAGCTTAAAATACCCAAAATCAACCTTTATAATAAGATCCTATGAGTCAACCTCCTCAATAGTGTATCCCATTAACTACCCAATACATAGATCCCTCATAAGCCCTTGGGTCCACTTATATACCCTTAAAATCCCCATAGTATGTGGTAACATCACAACCGATTATAACCACTTCAGTTGGTTACCTTTTTCCACAACCCTTTTCTACTCTATGTCCTACCTATCAACATCCACAACAAAATGTCTTGGTAGGTATTCCTTAATAATATACCCAACCTTAGCTTATGAGGATCCTTATGAATAGGATTTCAAAACTAAAAGCCTATACCTCTAGGTAGAAAAATATGCTCACTTATGAGCAAATCTACAATGAACCCATTAATCCAACTATCCTTATTATACCATACCCCTTGAAATGGGAACTTATAAAATTAATTAAATTTAAAACTAAGGAGGATCCTCAGAACACATTCAAACATTTTTACATGCTTGTTATATTATATCCCATGATAATGTTCTTCTCCTAAGAACCTTTCCCATGTCTATATCTAAACTAGCTTTAGACTAGTATAGTTCTATCCCTCGACATTCCCTATTCTCTTATGGGAAACTAGTCCAAATCATTTTATATCACTTTTCCATTAACATCACAAGAAAAGTGACTATCACCAACCTTTATACCATTATCCAATTTGATGATGAATCTGTCATTGATTTTCTAGCTAGATGGAGGAGTCTTATAAACCAACTCACCTTTTCCCTTCCTTAAATAAAAACTAATTGAATTATTTTTGATATCATGTTCTAAACATATCTCATCAACATTATGGTTTCAAACCTTCAATACTTTTGGTGAGGCTTTTCTATGGCCTACAAACTAGAAATTTGAGCTTTAGAAGAAGGGAAGGTAAAATTACATAGTAAAAACTTCAAAATTGATCCCTCTAAAGGAACTAAAAATAAAAAAACAAAATTTAATTCTAGTGTTGTGGTCTTGAAATTATCACCCTCAAAGATAAAAATCCTATCCAAACCCTCTACCTCCCAAGTACAATCACATTAATGTATTTTCATCTACAACAATACACACCCTTAGGGGAATCTTATGCTTATATTTTAGATAAGCTCTTGAAAGATTCTATAATTGAAATTCCTATAGTGATACCTCTTTATGACTCTCTCCCTAAGCCTATTTGGTTCAAGGAAAATAAATTTTACAAGTACGATCATGTAATAGGTCATGATGTCAAAGGGCATCACTACTTCAAAGGTCTAGTTCAAAATCTTATTGATCAAGGAGAGTTATAATTAGATAAATTTAATGCTCCCCTAACCAGTATATAGACATATTTAGGAATACATTCCCTAACCATGCCTCTAAATCTAATTTCATACAGGCTAATTTAGGATGTACCTTGGACTATGAGACCCATGTGATAAGCATGATCCATGATCAACTTCTACTTAAGGAGGTTGGTAGTGCTTCTGAAACACTTTTAATGATAACTAAAATCCTATATTTCCTTATAGGAGATTCCTTTGAGCCATCTTAATCAAGTAAAGATATCCCCAAGACTCACTCAAGAATTTTATATCTCATTATTTGGGATCCTATTGAGGAAACATTACTTAAACCTAGTTTAGAAAATCACCTAGAAGCAAAGGGTGATAAATCTATCCAGGAGGATACTTGTTTAGACATCCCAAAAGATACACATACTACCACTCATTATGTCACCACAACACCTTCATGGAGTATCCCCTCTATCTTACTCCCTCATGAGAAGACTATTACATTACCTCAATTAAACCCAAGACTAGCTCCCCTCATTGCTTAAGAAGAGATAAATCTTAAATAAATTAAGGGAAGTGCTTTAGGAATTAGAAAAAAGAACTTTGAGGTGTCATGAGTAAAATATTTACAACATCCTCCCATAAATATCAAACTCCCTACATAGGATATCCCTGCTACCCCCAATCAAATTCAAAAAAAGAAGGTTCCTCTACCACCTATTTAAACTAGCACATCTATTTTAAGACCTCATCCTTCATTGAGACTAAAATACACCATCATATAATCCTCTTATAAAGAGTATATACTATTATAAAGGTGTATTCCCATTATAATAATGCCAATCCATAATCTGTTAAGTCCCTACTACCCATGAGGGTTAGGTGTAAAATCTTATCCCAAACGTAAAGTACCTACTTTGGGGAATATTAAAACAACCAATTTAGAAGGATCAAGGCTCTAAATCAAATTAAACCTCCATGCCAATGCCTTATAAGGTCAAAAAACCCATCTAGGATCCATTGATGTGGTCTTACTCTAAGATTCTTAAGCAACTTCTTCAAACATCCCTTATCACTCTACCACCCATAAAACCTATTTATCCCTAGATTTAGAGACTAGTGTGGTATTGGGAAAAGTAGAAATGCATGTATCATCAAATTTCATGACATGATACTGAAATTTATAATGTGTTAAAAGTTATGGTTTTAAATTTATTAAAAGAGGATGATCTTTTAATGGAGTAATTTAGTCATGCCTATCCCATAATCAAACTACTAGGGTCATGTCCACTTTAGGAACTAGTATATTACCAATAGGATCATAATAAGTTTCAAAGGAAGATAGAGTCTCCAATAGAGATTAATATCAACCCCTCCAAAACCATATATATTTGGATGAGTTTGAAAACATGACAAATCCACCATTTTTTTAGATGATGCAATTTACATAACTACACAATCTTAAACCCAAGATCATAAGATCCAAAATACAAATAAATCCAAAGTGACTATTATAAAATCCCCTATTTATATTATAAATTTTACTATAATTCCCATCCCAAAACCTAAAATTTCTATTTTAGGAAAAGTGCAAAATAATAATTCTTTAGAATTGATACAGATATCCATTCTAAAGTAACTTCATCAACTCCTGGTCAAAATGTCTTATATGAACTTGTCCAAAAATATTCACATCATTGTGAGGATATGATAGATTCCTTACAAGTTATCGAGATATAATTAGATGAACCCAAACCTCTATCATATTTTATCACATAACTTTAAAAAATTTCATCCATAAAATTTCATGATTCTAAAATATTATCATTATAGCCTAATGACTAGGATCCACCACTATTTATCACTGCCCAAATTGATTATAACTGAATCAAATGAGTAATGATTGATAATGGAACAATCATAAATATTATCTCCTCTCATGTGTTTAAGCAACTGAAATTACCTAAATTTTTTGTATCTCAATCTCTAGCCATTTTATGAGAATTCAACTATACTATGGCTTTTGCATTAGGAATGATTGTTCTCATCCAAGTAGGCATATGTACTCTCCCCAAGTTATTTTATGTAATAAAAGGGGAGTTTCAATAAAACATCTAATTAGGATGTCCTTGGATACATGTTATGCATTACATCTCCTATACCTTGTAAGGATGTATTAAATTTAAGCATGAGGTAAGATCCATAATGTCTCAACCAATCCCCATCCATTTAAAACTTGAAACCTTACTTTTTGACCAAATAATGTCTTAATTCCATTACAATATGGTATCTCATCATCATCTAATGAAGCATCATATAGTATGACAATCCTTGCATCAATAATTAATAGAAAGGATTCCATTAATTTTATTTTTTTAGTAGATATTGATTAGAGAGTATCAGTTACTGATGCTCAACACTCTCCCTACTCCTTAGGAATATGGGTGTCTTGTCAAACAACATGTGCATTATCCCAATCTCAGGGAACTCATTCCCTTTGGTCCACCTTTCCTCCATAATCATTTGATCTATGGGGACATTGATCATTATTATTTAGGTCTTAATAGTGTAACCCATGCCAAACCATTCACCTCAAACTTTTTATCCCTAAGTAAACCCCACTTTGCAAAAACATACCTGTAATAGTGTTCTTGGTAGCGATTTGGCATATGATGCTATGAGTAAGGGCCACATTATATCACATTAGGATATTTTATCAAAAATAATGAAGAACATGGCCTAATTTTTAACAAAAATACAAAAAATACCCCAAAGGCTACTCTTCTACATATTCTTGAAGAGCACACATCATCCTCACCATCCAACACTGCTTCTATAATAGATGACATTGTATCCATTCCTCAAAAAGAAATAGCCAATGTCATCACTATAGAACCCCTCATCTATCACAATAAGGGGAAGTCTAAAACCATTCATATAATCATGAATAACTCCCATCTATGAAATTCTCTTCCATCTAAAACCTCTAGTCTATTAAATGAAGATACCATCGATGATAACATAGGATCTCATAAGACCCCATGAATTGTTAAGGTCAATAAATATTTAGATCCTTAGGAGCACTAATATTTCACTACATTTCTAGTAGATTGTAGTGAATCATTTGCTTGGTCCTATAGTGACATGCCTAATATAGATCTTGTTGTTGTCAACCATAACATTGTCATGTTCCCTAATGTCAAACTTGTAAAACAAAAAATTCAAAAGATGTATCTTTGCATTGCACTCTTGGTTAAAGAAGAATTACAATGTATCTTATCCATAAGGTTTATCCATCCTATTGACTACCCCTAGTGGGTGTTTACTATCATCCCTATCATAGACGATAGGAGGACTATGACTTTATATTTATTTTTACAACCTTAATCTCACTTGTCCTAATGATGATTTCCCTCTCTCTAATATTTACAATCATTTATATTGATGTTTGTAACCTTAATCTCGCTTGTCCTAAAGATGATTTCACTCTCTATAATAATTATAAATTAGTGGACTTAACAACCAGTCACAAAATGTTATCACTTATGGATGGTTTCTCTAGGTACAATTAGATCCTTCTTGCACTAGAAGATCAACATAAGACTTCATTTATTACTCTTTGGGAGACTTTCTACTATTAGGATATGCCTTTCATTTTAAAGAATTTCAGATCCACCTATAAAAGGGCCATTACTTATAGTTTCCATGGCATTGTACATATAATCATTAAAGTTTCTTGTGGATGATCTCCTTGGTAAGTCAAAACTATGAAAAAACCACCTTTTGGTGCTTAAAATAATCTTCACTCACCTAATCCATTTTTACATTCATCTTAATTATAAGAAATTATTTTTTGGGATTTTGATAGGTAAGATTGGATAGAGGTTAACCCCACTAAGATCATGGCCATTATAGAAATTCCACCCCCATCCAATCTTAAGTAGCTCTATAGTTTACAAGGAAAATTGTATTCTTTTCATTTTTTTATCTCCCATTTATCTAATCAATGTCAACCATTCCATCATCTCATAAGGAAATATACCTACTTAAATTGGGAATATGGATGTTAGGAGGCCTTTGATGCCCTCAAAATCTATCTTATCTCCCCACCAATTCTCATTTCTCCCTAGGAAGGGCATCCTTTCTTCTTGTATATTTCAACCACCAACCATGGCCCAGGAGCCATGCTTGCCCATCATGATGAGAAACATAAAAATTAGGAAGTTTACTCTATAAGTCACACTCTCATTGAATATGAGACACACTATACACATAAAAAAATTATGTCTGGATCTTATCTTTGTAGATTCTAAGTTGTGTCATTATTTTCTCTATCACAAAACATATGTGATCAAAAATGAATATCCCTTAAATTTTATGCATTCAAATATTTATAAAAATTAGAGAATTTCTAAATGGCCCATGCTTTTAGAAAAAAATGATCTTGGTTTTATCCACCAAAAATTAGTTAAAGGTTAAATCATTATTGATCATATTGTTGAGGAACCTCTTGATGATAATCAACCAATAAATTATGAATTCCTAAATGAGTCCATAGCCTTCACATCTCAATCAAATACACAATATCAAATGACTCTATTCTTTCATGTATATAAGTATGATTGTGGTGGGGGAGATGGAATTATCCTAATCCCTCTAGAGGGGACACCTATACCTTTATCTTTCAATCTTGATTTTGATTTCACCAATAATATGGTAGAATATGAGGATTTGATCATAGGTCTCCAAATAACTTTAGCCTTAGGTATTAAATCACTTAATATCTATGGTGATTCCCAACTTATGGTCAATCAAATAAAGGGAATATATTAATGTAAAAATGACACCCTCTAGAAATATAAGACCTTGGTTGATCAATTATTAGCTACTTTTGACAATTATGCTATCCAAGCCACTCCTAAATCAACTACAAAATTTATAGATACCATGGCCTCCTTGGCCTTGTTTATCCCATACTCATCTCAATAATCTAAGTTATTTATCCTCATCCACAAGATTAATCAAATGTCCTTTACTAAAATTGATATTCATTTCATATATAGTATAGAGGATAACCATTGGATCTTTGGTACACATAGATATTCAATTATTTATTGAGGGGCATTATTCCTCTAGATTTATCCAAAAATGGCAACTAAGATTTATAACATTACATCACATGTTTTATCATACTGGGGGTGTTCTATATAAGCATGGTTTTGATGGTACTCTTCTTCATTGTCTCCAAAATCATGAAGCTAACGTCAATATCAAAGAAGCTCATGATAGGTCATGTGGCATATATTTTAGTCATCACACCATTTCTAAGAGAATCCTATGATTAGGCTATTATTGGCCCACTTTAAATTAGGATTATTGTGAGTACATTAAGAAATGAATAAAATTCCAACAACATGCTAATTTATCACATCCCTAATCATTAATTATAGGTAGCATAGGACCTTTATCAATTTTATTAGTGGGGGATTGTACTTATAGATCAAATAAATCCTAAATCTTCCTAGTTCCATGGATTTATCATTAACACCACTAAATATTTTACTAAGTGGGTGCATTTTATTCTTCTTATCTCAATAAAAGTAGACAAAATTATGGAGTTTATTAATCAACATATTATTTAGATAGGCTGAGGCATCTAATAAAACTCTTGTCAAAATCCTAACTAAAGTTGTTAATGAGGATTGAAAGAACTAGAATATTCATATTCCATTTGCATTATGGGCTTATTGAACTAGTATTATAACCCTTATAGGTGTTACCCCTTTCTCTCTAGTTTATGGTGTCAAAGTTGTACTTCCTCTTGAGGTTCAAATTCCTTCCCTTCATATCTCTCTTAAAGATATAATTTCTTAAGATGACTTCCATCAAGAATTATTATCGCAACTTGAGCTCTTAGATGAGCATCAATCAACTGCCCTTGACCATCTCCATGTATATTAGGAAAGAATAAAGCACACCTATAATAAAAATTTAAAAGAATGTGAATTTAATGTTGGTGACCTTGTCTTAAAATAAAATAAACATGTCACTAATATGAGAAAGAGTAACAAGGAAAATTTGCTCCAAATTACATTAGATCATATATTATCACCCATAAATATAGATCTAGGGCATATCATTTGGCCATCCTTAATGTAAAATCAAAATTAAAACCTCTTAATCCATTGTATTTGTCATTTCCATTGTTAGTAAGTCTTAATTACCTTGGTTAACCTTGTTTCTTTTCTTTTGGTTTGACAGTTTTCCTTTCATCCCTAAATAAAAATATACCAAATAATGATATATATATATATATATATATATATATATATATTCATGTGGTTATCTGGAAACATGTCTATTATCACCTTGAATATGAATACCCTATCTCTATTCATAACATGCTCTAATTGGACAAGATTTAATTATAATAGGAAGGAGCCCCAAATCAATATTTCCTAAAATCCCTCCCTATCATCGTAATAGTTCATTTTGAGAATAAGAGTATCATATTGTATAATGAAGTTTTGAGTAAATATTCTAGGTTACCTTAAGCCAATCCATTAGAAAATGTTTGGATCAAAAAAATCTAAGAAATGAAAAGCATCACTAAAAAAGGCATAAATAAAAAACTGATCCCTCGAAGGATAGTTGTAAAATCTATAGAAAAATAGCAAAAGTGTAGACTACTCCCTTAAAGGATAGCTGCTTCAAAAAAGAATCTATCAAATATAAACCACTCCCTTAAAGGATGGATATCATGCATGAAATGTCCCAAGAAATCTTCTCAATTTGATTATATTTCTCTACATTAGTAAACTTCTCACATTGATCAGTCTACATGGATTAGCACAAAAGTATCATAGGGTCGACCTTGGTTTTAAGAATACAAGGTGGAAACATCTTCTTAAAAAATACACTTTTTTATCAAAATCCTAAAGCAAACCCTAGAAAATTCCATCTCAAACCAATATAATTTGAACTTAGTTGACCTAAGGTTGTTAGGATATTTATTAACAGATAATTAAGGATGTACATGTAATTATTACAAGAGATTTTTATTGGGTTTTGGTACAATCCAATGATAATTAATAAAAAAAAAATCTCTTTATCTTAAATAAATAGAAATTGCACTAATTAATTATCTAAAGTAGGATCACCACATATACCTTGATCATAATGTAAGAGTATCATAATTAAATCCATGGCATCATTTAAACTAACAATATAATAATCCATAAGCAATCTAATCAAACCCATAAATCCATAATCTAATCTACATCCATAATCACATAATCATGATCCATAAATTTTTTTATGTAAATTCATAGTAAATCTATCACATCATCTAATTAACTAGATCCATAATCACATAATCTAAATACAAAGCATCTTAAAATTAACTCCATGATCCATAAAATTTTAAATCCATGATCTAATAAACTCCATAAAATGTGTGTGTGTGTGTGTGTGTCATAAGTCTCTATATACAAAATATATAGCTCTCTAACCAATACAATAGATACAAAATGGTTTACTATGTAAACCAGAGATAACTTAAATGGATTCTCCAAATACCTCTTCCCCCACCTCCACTCCCATCCCCTCCCACATCTCCTCTATCTCCCATTTGATCTCTCTTATGAGATACACTCCCTATACTAACTAAACGTCTATGTGTTCTTCTATAGGATATGACCTATGTGGCCAAAGGGATGGCATACCATAGAATCTCTAGATGCAAATCTAGTATAATCTACTCATAGTAACACATCTAAGTCACTAGTTCTCAGTACCTATCCACACTCATAGTACTTACCTATCCTATACTTAACCTGACAACCCTTAAAATTATCTATCTTATGGATCCTCCATCCCCTCACTACAAGATATCCCTTTCCATATGATATTTATCCCAAGCTTTAACTTCTAAAAAATAACTCAGTCATAGAGTGTCATACTCCACCTATAAAGCATCTAATATGGTCTGAATACCATCTCACTCCATCTACATAGTAGTGAGTTCCCCCTATGTTGTGGTCACATGTCCATGCAATGTAATACACTAGGCTCTTAGTGTATCTCTCTTAGTAATGATCCCTATGACATCTATCTCCTCTTCTCCTCCCTTCTCTCTCTTCTCCTCTCTCCTCCTCCCCACTCCTCTAAGTCTTACATCTCCTAATCTACTCCCTCCTATCAAAGTCACACCACCATCTCTTGCCTAGCATATAACTTCCATAACCACCATACTAAGTCTACTAGGGTACACCATATATCATCTAAATTTACATCTAATACCTCCTCCTCAAATCTTATTGAAATATTTGTAGTATCTAGCTTTTGGAGTTTGATCTCTATATCATCCCATCTATACACTTGTGGGGCCCATAGTATATCCTATATAATCCCAAATTATCTCCTCACCCTCCCAAAATGGACAAAATCCATGTAGTCCATCCTCCTCTTTTTAAGCTACCTCTTCCTCTAAACATTTTCTAGCACTGCCTCTATCCTAACCCATGCAAGAAATCTAATGTAAAGCCTCCAAATGATGTTCCCATCTTTTATCTCCCTAAGGACTCATTAACAGTATGTCAGGTCTCATATAACACCATCTATATAAGCTCATACTAAATCTTTCTTCCATAAAAAAAATGAAACACTATAATCAGTCTTGTACCATCATATCCATGGGGTATCAATGGGTCAAACCACTCTAATGTGTTCATATGCCTAGTATTGTAAAATAAATGTCACATCCAAACCATATCTCTTCTGGGTCCTCCACCCCCATAGCTCCTTATATACCTATTCTAGTGACATCAAGGCCTATGAAAATACTCTTTGCTAATTTAGCATATCCATAATAAAACCTATGAGGCTCCATAAGAACCTACCTCCATCAAGATCATAACATGGGATGGCTAGTATCATCATTGTCAATACTCATCTCCTATTTATATCTGTATCATATAAAGGTTTGAACATATATTACTATGAAGGTGATATCCATAACATCCCCACCATATAAATTTATCAATGGTATTGTACAACCCCACTCATCCATAGGTATAATAGAATCCCCTACACTAGAAGTCATCAAATCCTTTATAGATCCTCATTTCTAATGGTCATCTCCCCTATAAGTAATCAAAATATCCCGATGATTACATCCCATCACTCTAGTGATGCCACCAATAGGATCGTGTCTCTATGAATGTGATGGTATAAGTGTATTCCTCCTAAGCCCATAGCCTCCACATGTACCCAATCATCATCACTCAGCTAGTCATGTAACCACTCCAATAGAGGCAGTACTCGATCTTACATCCTCAACAATGTTCGTGCCTATTAACAAAATATTATATAAGCCTTAAAATTTCTACACTTTAACTTAGTTTAACCCTAGACACCTTAACCTAGTTGTTCACCCCTTTTAACAAATTAGTGCCCATTCATT
Organism: Torreya grandis; assembly: GCA_037957365.1. Classification (NCBI taxonomy): domain Eukaryota; kingdom Viridiplantae; phylum Streptophyta; class Pinopsida; order Cupressales; family Taxaceae; genus Torreya; species Torreya grandis. The sequence goes on from JARHVA010000412.1 coordinate 593,243, forward strand.
TTTGATTGGTGACATCTCTACTAAATTAATGATGCTTCCACTGATTCACTAGAATCAATGCCAATCATGGATCACCATACTGCTCTAAAAACCATACATGTTACCTTAACCTAAAAATCATAAAAAACACAAAAAACCAAAAAACATTAAATAAAAATAAGGCCTACCTCATCTTGAGACTATCATCTTCACCTATGACCATTGTCACTCACCTCCATCACATCATATATCATAATAGTCATCAAATTTAAGGTATTTAATCTCCCCATGTCAATATAAAATGAGCTCTCTCTATGTCAAATTTGACTATATAATCATCATTTGATTGACATCGATTTGTTTTAGATTAGTGTTGATTTAGGTGGATTGTCATCAATTTCCTTAATTGAGGTGGATCTGCCCATATTTTTGTACTACTCGTAATTTTTCATGCATCCAATCCTCTTTCAAAGCCCAATATTATTATCTTGTCAAACCTATCCCATTATTTACACAATTAAATTTTATGTTTATGGACATATATCCCATGTTGGTCCCGTAACCTGCATAATGCATGTACTTTTTGGGCATATCTCCTCTATGGATATTTTAGAGTGCATCTCCTCTTGAGAACAACTATCTATAGGTAGCACATACAATGTATAGAACACTATATGCTTCAATCATCCAAAACCTATAATTTTTTCTCTTGATTTACCTTTATTTAATCCCACTCATTTGTAACTATGTTAATTTATTCCATGATTTGTCTTAGGGAATCTTTGTCTGTACTACCTCACACCCTCTTAGTACAAAATGTATACTTCATGTTATGCATCCACAATCTTAATTCTCATTTTTATCTATCCATACCATCCATTAATCCATGTTTAAAACCCATCATCTAATCTTCATCCTACATTGGCTCTTATTTTAGGGGGAATGTCTTCTCACATAAACCTAGGACATTGGACCTCTCTCAATTTTTGTCTCATAGCACATTATTACATACCACTCCATAAAAAGAGATAAATGTCAAAATTATAATTTTTTATGTCCTATATGAATTATTTGATGTTTTAGGCCTTTAATTTATTATATTTTATCCTAAATACCTCTATCTTAAAGTTTAACTTATTTACCATTAGATACTCAGTAATTTATATTTACAAATTACAATTTTACCTTCTTAACCACCTAAATATAATTAAAACCCATAAAATATTAATCCTTAATAACCCACCCATGTATAAACCCATTCCTAACAAACCCACCACTTATAATCCTAAATTACCCCATAGTTATAACAAACCAAAGCAGATGAAACCAAATTCCTACTAGAAAGGGCAAATCAGTAATGACTCTCTCATAATCGATACTGATTTTCCTAATTGATGTCGATCTATATATACAAAAGTGAATATTTATTTCTAGGTCTGAATTTTCAATATCAAAATGTTGCTTGTATTTCCTTAATAGAATTAAGTTGAATTTTAGCTCCATGCTATCAAAATTTAGGTTATACCCAATCCACAACAGTGATTATAATCTAGGAATATCATTTGCACTTGTATAAGGAATACACTTTACCTGCAATCATTTCAAGGTTATTCTCCCAAGTTGAGAATAATTTCCCTCATTTTCTAGATTTAAGTGGTGCACAACCATATTCTTATCTCTAGGTATTCCTCATAAACCCTAAATTTCTTTAAATTTTTAGTAGATGATTAAATTTAAATAAAAAAGAAAAATGAAAAACTACTTAAACATTATAATAAATCTTTGAAATTAATGTGATAGTGAGTTAGCTATAAGAAGGAATTAGAAAACAATATAAGGATGGTTTGAAGTAATTGAGGCTGAAAGGGGTTTGTATTTGTGATGGTACTATCTTGGTATTGGGGCCTACCCCCTCACTTCACAATCCTTCAGCAATAAGGGTGTTGGGTGATTTACCAATATATATCATAAACCACATATTTATACTTGGCCCCAAAAAAAATTCAACTTCCCCCTTGGTGATTAAATCCAAGTAGGTAGACTTTGGGTAGAAGTTGTTTAATATTTTTTGGTGTTATGTGACTTGGAAGTGTGTAAAAAACAAAAACTATGTAACTAAATTGATAAATTAAAAACCTCATATTTAGTCTATGTTTGTTACTATAAGAAATCAAGAAATAAAAATGAAAAGTGAATTATTTACTAACAAGAAATGTTAATTCCTTTGATTTGAAGAGTATAAAATCAATTTAGGTGAGCTTGTATGCAAATAATATAGAATAGAATTGATAGGGTTGATGTTATCTATTGAAGTAAAAGCCAGAAAAAAATAGTCAAACAAGTTGACTGAGTCTTCTAGATAGGAAAACAAGCTACATAAATGTGTCAATGTAGTCAACCCAATTAAATTTCAAGGTTGAAATTTTATAGACTAAAAACTATGAAAAAGAGGATTGTAAATGAAGAGCATAAATGACTAATAAGACAAGAATGAACCTAATAATTTTTGAAGATATTGAAGTTACTATTTTTATGTTAAGTTTTTCAAATGATGAATTTTATTCTACTAATAGATTCAACTAGGTTGATAGATTTTGAAACCTGTTTGTTAAAAATTGAATTGAGTCGATCGAATCGATCTAATTACCTATTTTTGGAGAATACCTAAACATAAAAATATAGAGTTAATTTTAGTGACTATGTTTAAAACTATGCATAAAATGTTAGACTATATCAATAAATTTAATCTATTACTATAGAAATAAAAATATTTAATAGATGATAATAAATGAAAGTGTGAATGAAAATTTTCAAGGATTAGATTTACAACAGGTTCACCATAATATATACAAGGGAAAATTAAGTTCATCTACAAATCAATACTAGTTTGGAGAAGATAAATCACACTAGCCCTTCCACTTATTGGTACATTTAGATAATCAGGGTCATGACCAAGATGGATCTAATAGACCTAACCAAAGGGTCCATTACCATAATAATATCACTAGAGAGGGTTCCAAAGCCTCAAGTCATGAAATACAATGCAATAACCCTAGATAGGTCTTATATTTTCTTATTCAAAAAGTAAATGACAAAGGTAAATTAAAATATAATCTAGCACTCACCAAAGCATGTGGCACAAAATTGGGGTAATAGACATGAAATTAAAAAGGCATAGAAGATCTCTACTTAAGTTAATGTACAGGAAATAATAATATATGGAGAGAGAAGTATACAAAACTATGAAAATTGAATCTATCTACTTTAAAAAAGAGGAAAAAATTTAGGAATTCTTACCTTTGATGACAAACCCTTAGATCCTCAATATCTACCTTGTCCATGGCGCTTCATAAGAGGTTATTTTGGTTTTTAAGGAAAATAAAGATAGGTTAGCTCTAGGTTACATGACTTCTCATATGCATCCAAAAGACTTCTCAACAAGGCAATATTCATATCTCTAAATGTAGTATTAAAACCCTCAGCAATGCTCCTCAAGAATAATGGTGGATAAGAATATTCATAAATAATGATGTACTTCTTGTATCTCTTTGAAATCATGGAAATGGATGCATTTATATAGATGAATATAACCCTAAACTATTCCAAAGTTTTAGCTAATAATATTAGCTTAATCATCCCTATGTCTTTAAATTAATATAGTTAGGTCATGGATTGGTTTAGTCAAGGCTAACCCAATCCTATAATGTGTTTATATATTTTAAGTACAGGGTCAACCCAAGTTTACTTTGTTTGGTAACACTTAAAAACAAGTTCCATATTAGGTATGGGATGTAAGGGATGATGAATTTCTTGGAGGAGTGTTTAAGGGAGGTATCAAAGCTTAGGGAAGTTTATATGAGAGGTTTGTGTTTGTTGTAAGTGGTGGTATAGGGGATAAAAATATTGAGAAGCACCAATGGTCTTCCCACCCCTTTTTTAATACACGTTTTAAGGTTTTCACTCATAGAAACTAACACTCAATGGGTTCTTGCAAGAGAGAAAGCATCAATAATTGATAAAGTTGAAAAATATTATGTGTATATAGTATGTGCTTCACTAATTACATGAACTCTTTCATCTTCTGAAATGTAAATTTTACCAAGACGATAAATTAATCCATCATATAAGTGCTAGTATAATTCTTATACTTGATTACCATGAGTTAAATCTTCATAGACATCTTTTAAATCATCATCTCTAACATATTGTTCTCTATAACTTTCATTCATGAAATAATTATGATGTAAAAGAATAGATGTAATAATAGGAGGTCTTAAAATCATATCATCAAACTTATTTTGTGTACCTATTTTACACATAATCACAAGATGGAATTGTTTTAAAAACCCAATCTAACAAAAGTGCATTGATTATTTTAGATTTGATTATGATTGGAGATAATGCAAAGGTTGATTATCTATGTGGATTATTGTCTATTTTTCCATTAAATAATGCTTCCATTTTTCACACTTTATACTAAAGTGTATAAATTTTTATCATAATTAGGATAGTTTCTTACTTCACATTTTAAGGTCTATAAATGGTAAGAAATAGATTTTCACTTTTGTGTTAGAATGATATCCATGGCATCATCACTTGTATTGATTTCAATCTCAAATGGCTATTTTAAGCCTAAAAGTGTTAAGATTGGGGTTGTGCTTATATTTTATTTTAATGTGTCAAATGAATTTGGGTTCTTTCCTCCCTACTAAAATTAATGTTTAGTATCTATCAAATCATATAGAGGAGATGAAATCATCAAACATTTAGTAATAAACTTCCTCCAATATTGGACTACCCCTAGGAATCTTCTAACTTTAGTAAAATTATTATTCTTAGACCATTTTATAATGTCTTATAATTTAGAGGGATACATTTTCATTTCACCAACCCCTATTAGATAGCCTAAATAAACAAAATATATTTTTACAAATTCACATTTAGACATATTTAAGAACAATTTCTCCTTTTGAAAAGTTTGTAATACTTTCTTAATGTGTTTTACATGATATTACCATATTTTACTAAAGATAAAAATATTATCTAAGTAGACTATAACAAAATAATATATGAATGGACTAAATACATCATTCATAACCCACATGAAGGTGGCAGGTGCACTAAAGAACCTAAAGGGAATAACCATCCATTCAAAAAGACCTTGATTAGTTTTAAAATAAATTTTCTATATCACCTTCATGAACTCCACTATGGTGATAACCACTCATTAAGTCTAGCTTAGTGAAATAAAAAACATTTTTCAATTGATATAATATATCATCAATATGATGAAGAGAGTAGAATTTTTTTTGTCATTATAATTTTCAATGATCAAAAATCCATGCACATTCACCAAGTTACATCTACATTTTGGCACCAAAACAACTGGTAAACCACATGGATAAGTGCTTGCCTGAATAAACCCTTTCTCAATAGAATATTGAACTTGCTTCTTTAGTTACTCATTATACCCCATAAGAAACCTATACATTCTAATGTTAGGAAGATGTGTATCTTGTTGTAATTATATTTCATGTTGTATATCCCTCTTAGGAGGTAAACCTTGTGGTTCTTAAAAAACATCATCATTGTTAGACATTAATTTGACTATATAATGCTTATGTTTATGTTCTCAAACTTATAAATCCTTGGATTTATCATCATCCTTGGATTTTATAATCATGAGTCCAAATTTTTTACTTGCATTGACAAACCTTTTCATCTGTCTTGTAGATACAAGTGATAAATTTGCCTTTATCTGATGAGCTCTTACATTGTTTTCAACCCTATATTTTACAATCAAATATTTATTCTCTTCCATATATAAGATTCATTTTATATCATAAAAATAATGAATTGAAATTAAAATTCAATAAATATCAAGTGGAACCACATCTAATTCTACCTCATCAATGAATCTATATGTGATAGTAAATATAAGTTTACATGTTTTAGTGACTCTCAATTTTGCATCATCACACACTCATACCAAATGGTATGGCTTAGGATGTAGTTTAGTCTAAAGTGTTTATTTCTTAATAGATTTTTTAGAAATGATATAGCTTGTGATGCACTATAAAAAAAATTATCTATTTTAGTATGCTTAGAAATTACTCTTGTGTGGAAAAGCTCATTTTTTAAAATTTCATCATGCATAGATTTAGAATGTAAATAAAAATGATAAGTATGATATATAGTGATATAAGAGGAATAATATGGACATTGAAAACTCATAGTAGTGACCTTGGTCTCATCACCTATATCATATCTAAGATCTTGTTGGATTATTATTGTAGTCTTATTCTTATCTTATTCCTGAACCTTTTGGGCCTAGGTTTTAGATGAATCTTACAATACTTTGAATTATCATTACCTTATATTTTACAATGTGATAAAAAGGGATACCCATCCTCTTTATTGATCATGGAAGCATGTTTCACCTTACCCTTTCCTTTACCTTTGCTTTCATGTGGCCTGCTTGGTTTTTTTGTGAATTTTTCCTTACTCACCTTACCCCTTGATTTAATATGGGTAGGTTGAACATAAACTGCATCAAGGTTAGTGGGATTAAACATGAGTATTGTATGCCTCAAATAAATATGTTACCCACCAATATAATTCAAAAGAGTCTCTTTAGTGTAAAGGGGGATGCCCAAAATCAAATCCTTTTCCCTAAAATCTTGAGTGTAATCCTACATACTTTGACCATTAGGTTGCCCTAAGTTTTTCCAATCCATAGTATCTTGTTACATATAACCTAATGGATAAATTTGATTTTTCACTAAAAAATAAAAAATCATTCCAAGAATAAATCACTTCACCATGTGTATACACCAAAATCCACTCACCCTAATAATCCCATTAAACCTATTGATTTAACCCATAACTATATCCCCTAACAAATTAGTTAATATCCTAATTCCCACATAAAATAATTGGCATCCTATAAAGCATGTTTCATTATCACAAATAATTAGTCACTCTCATTAACCCATAAACTAAGCCTACTTAGCTACTAACCTACACATTAACCCACTTACTAATTTAAAATTCCTTTTATTCACCTACCCATCTACCATCCTACTAAACTAGCCATTCCTAAACCCCTATTCCCTAATAGAGATTAGAGAATTAGAGAATTATAGAATATCCCATAATTTATCCTTTCTCCTCTATAATCCTCTATTCTAGATGTTTCCAAGGATTTAAAAATTCCTTGGAAATTCCCCAACCATTGATCTCAATAGCTCAAGATTAAATATAAGCCATTGATTTTCCCTCTCATGGCTTATATAAATAATCCATACCTCCATGACCAACTAACTTAAAACTTGAGATCCATAAGCATCCATTATACTTGTAGACATCATTCAAGCAATCCCATATCCTTGTTAAAGCCATCAACAAGCCAAGAAGTCATTGAATTTATTATCAAAGCCCAATCAAGCAATCCAACAATCCACTCATTTTGCATTCAAAATCAGTTTAGAAATCTTGGAAAGGATTTCTAAGGGACAAGAAGATGGTAAGTAATTCCATTGTAAGTATATGAGTGTCTCTTTATCCTTTCCCTTAAAGTTGTTTGCATTTTGGGTTTTTATTGCTAAAATTAGTAATATAGGAAAGAATCCAAAATACACTTAAATATTTGGTGACCATGGTGGGACATACTCCATAAATCTAACCTATTGCGCTTGTTAGAAGTGAAATAGTTACTTATAGGTGCAAATGGATGAGAAACAAAGGTCAAAATCAATAAAACCTTCAGATACAAGTGAGTTGTAATATTGCTCTGGTATTAGTGATATTGTGGTTATGGTATTATAGTTATTTAAGTGGTATTGTGATAAACATAATTTTAAATACTAAAAGTCTTAGTTTTTTATAGTTTGTCTCTTTTGTGTAATAGCACTACTTCACAAGTAGCAACATTGCACTGGTAATAATAATATTGTGTCTTTAATCATGGTTTTTTAGGATTGTAGGGTTAACATAAAATAGTTGGTTTTCTACTCTTTCTAACCTATGTGTAGTCACATTTACCTATTTTGTGTTGTTAAGAAAGGGTTTTTATTTTTTGATGTATAGGGAAATTAGGTTTGGTTAAAGACTTACCATTTAATTGTTCAACCATAATATTTTTACTTCCAAAATCATGGCATTGACCTATAAGTAGTGATATCACCATCATAATTTGCATTATTATGATTTCTATCCAAATTGGTAAAGGTTACCTTATTAATCTCTGATTTGTAGGTGTATATTGGTCATTATCTATTTTTAGGAAAGATTAGTGATCATATAATCTCTTTTCCAAGCCTATCTAACTATTTTGAGTTTTAAGATATATTTCCCTAATTATATTATTGAAATGGGTGTTTCTATATTATTTATTATGTGGTGTATTGATAGGAAAGGTATAAACAAGATCATTTGCATTATAGACACTGCATCATTAAACCCTTTTTTCTATTTGTTGTAATTCCACTATTTGTGTAGTGAAAATTTTGTTTATATATTAGCGATATTTCATTATAGTAGCAACATTGTTATTTGATAATTTTAGGGTGTAATTTTGTTTACTATTTAAATTTTTTAATTGTTGACATAAATTTTTAAGGCAAATATGATACAAATTATTTATTGTCCTATCAATTTATGTGTTGATCTATTCATTTTTTTAAACAATCTCATCTAGGTCTCTTTTTATTAAATTTTGATACATAGTCAAAGACTTTTAATATGATATAAGTTATTTGTAAGCATCTATACATCTTAAAGCATATAAGATAATCATCTAGCCATTTTCATTAATTAAAAATCAAAATAATTAAAGTTTTTTACTCTATTGTAATATTGTTAATTTTAAGTAGTGATATAAATGTGATCATTGTCATTTGGCTCTAACTATCATGGTTTTGTATGAACCTTTTAGCTACCTATCATGGTTAGTTATTTGCTATAATATCACAACTAATAAAAAATGATTTTTATTAATAGTTATGATATCATAGTCTCTGGTTGATATTTTTATTTGAATTGACTATGTAATTATAATTTTATAGAGGAGTTGTAGTTTTGTCTTGAGTCAGATTACTAACCCATTTTGTGTAGGACCCCTCAAGATAAAGGCACCCAAATAGTTTTATTAACCCTTGTGTTTGTAGGAGGGGTGATAAGATCTCATATTTATTATTTTTTATTGTATATATCACGTGTTATGTAATTTTATTTTCCATTTTTGTGCTTCCTCACATAGGTAATAAATCTAGAAAATTAATCATACCTGGTTATTTGTTAACCCATTGAGTCTAGGATAACACATTATGTGAAATGCATCCCCACGTATGGGATTAGTCATTAAGAGTCAGTTTTTTATATTTCATCACCAGGCCAACTATCACTAGGCCAAGCGATTAATCCTATATAGGTCATCTATGAAGGGGAAGAATTAATTATCTAACCAAGCATTAGATAACAACCTATATAGACTTAAAACCCACCATAAATATATTATATTATGGAATCCTTTATAAACCTTTATGTAAATGTAGTTTAGGACCCATCAACTATAATAGGAATTTCATTACCAGAGTCAAGATCAGCTCCTAAGAAGTTATTAAGTTTAGATGGGGTATAGAGGGTTTGATTGATTCTATAATGGGTCACTAGCCTACATCCTCACCTATAAAGCTATTAGACAATGCAAATTTTAGGTTACACACCCATTTTATTTTACTAAATTATGAATTATGGTTAAGTGTGTTGTTTGTGTGTCGTGCTTAAAACCTATGTTATTTGTGAACCAAGTCGATCAATCCCATTTTTGTTCTAAGACACCTAGACACCCCTTGGATAAAATCCCATTATAAAACCACATCAAATATATATTCCATATTCTCCATTAAAATCTCTGGATATAACATTTAGTCTTGAAACCAAATCTTAGTGGTCACCCATCCTTCCAATCTTTACTATCACTTTCTTAATAAGAATTATCAACATACATAACCTTGACAAGTATTTAATGTAGTACCCATAACTTCCTTATAATTTTAGTTTTCATACTTAGAACTCATCTAATCGTCCTTTTACTAGTGTGAAATTTACTTGATCATGTCATCTCCTTAGTCTCCTTAATAGATTGAACCCTTGTAAGGTTTTGGCTTTTGAAATCCTTAGTCACTTTAGTCTTCACATCCATCTAAATATAAAATCACCACATATCCAAATCATCCTCTTTTACCACTTTTGGTTTTGATTTTTATACAAAATTAATATTCAAAGCAACATCCTTCTCCATCACCCTACATTAAAAACACACCTAGTCACTTTTCTTGCATCACCCTCATCATCCATCATGCTAATGCGAACCTGTGACCAAATTATTAAAATGGGACAAGGATCCAACCAAGATAATGAATTTTTTGGGGAGCTTAGGTGACCAAAAATAATATCATGATTATATGCATAGTGATATTCACACTCCCAAAGGAAGATGACTAATTCACAAATGACTTTTTCCATAGTGATGAAGTTAGAGCATAATTTGACCAATATATATATGAAAATTGTGATCAAAATTTGTCTCAAGTAATTATAATTTGGGGGAAAATTAACCCTAACTTTGATTTCAAACTTTTATAACACTTAGTCCACCCATTCACTTAGCCTAATACTCCTTATTAACATATCCATACTAATCAAACACATAAAGAAGAGGACCTTGTGGACCATGAACACAAAATTGAATACCAAGAACAAAAAGTGCATCTCCAAAATAACCACATAAAGGATAATAGGAGACAAATGACCCTATAATATTGGATGGATTATTTCACATAAGAAATCAATTCTTTAGCCTCCCAATTTTGCACACAAAATCAATGACCATCCTCTCCAAGACAAAATGTCCATAACTCTAATAGACGACACACAAGTCATGCCAAAACCTCTAATACCTTTATGGATCCATAATTTTCACAAAAATGGAAAATGATTAAATAAACTCTCTAATAGATATACCCATTTAACATCTATGAAAATGCTCAATTTCCTTAGGAATGATGACTTCCATGCCAGAGTGAGGGAATTTTAGACATTAATAGAGACTGGATAGGATTTCTTGCATTTCATGAATCCATGAATGGCCTAGAAGTAGATTATATGGAAAATAAACATCCATAACATGAATTAAGGTTTGATGTAAAATGGGTCTCACAATAATGAGAAGATAAATTGTGCTTGTAGATTGCCATCCATTATCATTGTATGATTTAATCATGATTGGATTAGGCCCCAAGGATGATTTTAAATACCCCACTTTATTTAAGAAATATAGATTACACAAATTTAATGTAGAACCTCCATCTATGAGTACCCAAGGGATGCAGTGGTTGTAGATGGAGATTTCTATGAATAATGGGTAATTATGATGTGGGCCAATGGAAGGCATGTCTTGGGCACTAAATGTGATTTGTTGTGAAGGAGATAAATGACCCACTAATGCTTGGAATTGATTTGTTTCATTATATAAGGGGAATTTTAGACCACTTAAGACTTGATTGAGGATATCCCAATGAACCGATGATGTTTTGAGAAGATTCATGAATGAGAATTAAGCAGGGGTCTTCTCAAGTTGCTAGATTATATCATAAGGCTTATTGGAAGATACAATTATTTTCTTGGATATATTGAACTTTCGAGATGTGGAAGTAGATGGAACCTTTATTTGTTCCCTAGGAACTAAAATTTTACTATATCATATAGTAACTACTTAGTCAATAGTAGTCTAGTTGATCTTTATTATGGTGGATGATGGTAGAGTGGGATCTTGGGGGCTATGAAGTTTTATGGTATTGACATAGTGGTATGGGATGGCATGATAATCTAGGTGATTGGAATTAGATGCTTGACCCTAGTCTCTAGGTGGATTCCTTTATCTCTGACCATGATTTGGTAAAGGGTCCTAATAAATACCAAGCTATTGAATTTTAGATTGATTAGGAGTACTCTCCCATTTTATTTAAATATCTTATTTTTCAATGAGATCCTGAATTTGGTGTTTTAATTGCATACATTTCTTGATGTCATGACCTTTGACTCTATTATATTTATAGAATTCTTCCTCATGATACTAATTGGGTTGAGGTTTACTATCATACAAATGTTAGATCTTAGGGAGAGTAATCATGTTAGTAGTGATGAATTGATGAAGGACCATTTCAATAAACACTCTAAGGCTAGTAAGAGGTCTTGTTCTTGTTTGATGCTTTGGCTTACCTCATGGGACTTCTATGGAGGAGACATTTTTTTGATATGTGAGAGTCCTCTTTTGTACTACTTGAATGTGTTGTTTTGAGTCTATAACTCTATCTCCCATAACATTTTTATTCTTATTGAAGACTTTTCATTTACCTAAAAAGGAATTATCTTGATGTTAATTATGTTGATCTAGGTTTAGAATTTTATTACTCCCTCTTAATTAAGTTATTTCTTAATTTTTATCCCCTTTTTAATAATGTCATAAAAGGATTTGGCACATTTTAGTTTCAATTGATATTTTAGCTTTGTATTTATGTTGTCAAAAAATATTTTGGCCAATTCTTTTCTAAAATTGTACATCAGGAGTGGCTTGTTAAGCTTCTCCAAAGTTGTAAGGAAGAGGCCAAACTTTCTCATTTCTTTTTATTAGTATTTTAGAGGTATATTATGGAAACATCATGTTCTATGTTGAATTAGAAATGTCTCATAAATTATTCACTTAATTCACTAAAACTAGATACATAATCTTTTGGTAAATGCATGAAACATTCTAATTTTGATCCTATGAGACTCTTTGGGAAAAGTCTTAGGAGGTAGGTGTCATCATATGCAACCTCCTAGCAAGCCACTTAAAACTCTTGAATATAATCATGTGGAATTCCTTTTCCTATATATTTTAAAATTTGGGTACCTCAAAGTGAGGTAGAAAACAAATTTACATAATACTCATATATAAGGGAGAGGAGTAAAAATATTCATATTTATACTTCATCACATGCATGAGAGGGTTAACCTAGTCCTAAGAGTTTGAGGTCAATGATCTATTCCTTAAGGAGAATTTAAAAACACCAATGTAGATAGGGATAAAAGTGGAAATTTTGAAGCCAATTGGATTGACCCTTATATAATTACTACTAAATTTAGATTAGGATCATATAGGTTAGTTTTACTTGATGGTGAAGAGATTGATGAGCCAATGAATATCATGCATTTGAAATGCTCTTTTACTTGATAGGCTCCATTTACATCCATCTATGGGTCCCCAATCTTGGGGGCACATCCATTTATATTCCACTCTATTTGACCATTCCACAGCTAACCTTGGTCTTCAAAGTTAGAATCTATTATAGGCTTACACAGAATTAAGAGACAAATATTTCATATTAGGGAAATTAATTTCTTGTTGTGTGAAGGGAATGTTTGTTGAGGAGTATTATGGAGTCTTTTTATCTATTTTATTGTATCCTCCATCCTATCACACCCTCATACATATCCCCCATCACATCCTCTTTAATGATTATGTCTCTTATAGGACTCAGCCTATATCCATTCTCCTCTATCTCTCATTGTCCCTAAGCCATTGTCCACAAGCTCCCACTAATTTAATCATTTTGGAATGTTCAACATAATAAAGTCTTATTTTAGGGTCTAACATACACTATGCAATTGAATCTTGATCAATCATCCTAGGCCCCATAAATAGTTGTTTCTAACCCAAGTGTATCCTTGTCTCCATCCACTCTTGGGCACCATATACCCCATGTATATATCTTCTATCATCCTTAGGTCCATTGTAAATAATAATTTATTTAAAATTTATTAATACCATAACTTTATGTATCCATTTTGTTTATTCCTATTTTTCATCTATGCTTATTTTGTTTGCATATATGTGTGTTTTAACATAAGCATGTTGCTTGTTAAATTATTAAGTCTTATATATATATATATATTAGTTATAGTGTCCTATTTTTCTTTAGTTGTCATGTTTATCTTTTTTACCTTTTTACTAATGGGAATGAGGATGGTTTAAGTGACTCCCAAGCTCATCTTGCATAAGTGACTTCAAAATGGAGTTCTCCACACACCATGTTTTCAATGTGCCTCTAAATTTTATCATGACATTGGCACACATTATTCATTGATTCAATATTAAAATGGATTACCTACATTACTAATAGATTGAAAAATTTCCACCTGTCTCATTTCCCCAAACCCTATTACTATCTAATTTATCCCTCACTCTCTAACCTAATCACCCTACCACCCCATCCATGCCCACTTCCTTGGTACGAGAGGATTGTTACCCAACCACAATTTATAAGACATAAAATTTAAAAATGGATTATATTTCATTTAGCACACTAACTAACATTTTCATTCCACCTTTACTATTTTAAATAAACACATCCCATTAACATTGTATAACCTCTAATCCATCTAAATCAACATCATGACATCTATAAAATATTTAATCAATCTCATAACATCTCATGAGTCCAAATATAATCAATAAATCATATAACATCATCACACAAATAATCATCTATCTACCAAATCATCATCATTAAATCCATTGCATACATATTTAACATCCATACCTAACTAATCATTCACATCGCATCATAAACATGGCATCCAATCATATAACATAAATACAATTATCCATAATCAGCACATATATCTCATAATCACAACATCAATAAACACATAATAATGCATAATCACAACATCATAAAGCATAACACATCACATCAAACTCTCATCTCATATAATAGTCCCAAATGTCCACATGGATTCCATGTCAAAAAATATAGATACAATATATGGGCCCCATGGGCATAAATGTGAAACAATATAGATAAAATCCATTGACAACATCTTACAAAGTCTTAATTAGGCTATTGGTGGTCCTCTAGGCCATTGATATACTGACTATGATAAGATTGTTCTAAATGTATGTGTATGCTACCTAAGAGGCATTGTTGCCTCATATAGGTATTTTTAGTATTGTGCCTCACGTATCAACTTCATAATGTTCTACATCACATCTCCCATCCCACTTGCTACCATAGACTCATTTGCCTCTTCCTTGACCCTCTTGACCACTTGAACCTCCCCTACCAAAGCTATGATTTGAGTCTACAGCTAATGAACCTAAGCATATAACCTATTAATTTGTGTATCTTAACTTTGGATCAGGTTTTAAAATATCACTATATGAGCCTATAAGGAGGTAACATATTCCTATAAACTAGTAATATATCACTCTACATGGGCCAAGTACCCATCCCTCTATGTTGTCTACGCTTATAGTTAGGCTTGAAGTTTATCTCTCTCTTTCATGATACCTACTATCTCAAAGATACATGCATATACCTCTTTCTTTAGATGCACTATAAGTATCTTTCATCCTCTATCAATGGTAACTAGGATGGTCCTACCCCATCACCACTTTCACTAGCTCTAACCTGTGTGTTACTACCACTAGCCTAAGTCCCACTCCCTCCATATTAAGCCATAGTAGCTTCCTTATCCCAATTTATATCTTCCTAATCCCCCATCTACATCCATCAAATATAGACCCCTATGTCCATCTTATGCATCCTAAACTAGGCCCTATCCTATCTTCCACCTCCATAGACTCACTTGTGCTTAAAATACTCTCCTTACCACTCCCCTCTAACACTATACTAGAATCTAAGAAAACTCACTAGTATCTTCTAGGCCCACCATGTAATATAAGTGGTTGTCACACTTGGGTCTAGCATGGGTGTCTAAAAATCCCATGGTATATGGGCAAGGCTATCATAATCAACACATGTTAAATCATTATCCACTACTCTCCCCCATTGTGACCTCTTTTAGTCACTCCAAGAAAATATATTCTCCTCACCTATAACATCTTGAGGTAGCCCAAACTATCTCTAAACTCGATCTGGTATATAATAAAATCTCTCTAATTGGTGAGATAACATTATGTCATCATATACTATGTCACCTATACCTCATCCTCCCATCTAAACTGTAGCCCCCTATATAGTATCCAATTAATATGCTCAAAATGTATTCCATCTAATTCATATATATAAATCCTCATCTTATTTTCATGGCCTCTCTACATGCCTAATAGAATATACCAACCAAAAATAATAGGCTCATGTGGCTGCCTCACTGCCTGAGTACCTAGTGGTCATTGGATAACTATGTGTTCCCATATCCAAATTTGTAACAGTCATGATAGACCCAAGATTATGGATAATTTATAATCCCCATGTGTAACTCCTAATATAAATTATATAATTCCATTGGCCCCCAAGTAAATAGCCTAAAATCTTGAACCATGTCTAAAGCTACATATCTAAGTCCCAAGTGGAGCCACTATCCACTCGTGTTTGGAAATAGTATGCTGGTAACAAGAGACATCACCACTAATGTCAACTTATAAATAATCCCCTCTCATATACATATATCAATATCTACTTGTGCATCCTACACACTAACCTACAACCTCCTTACAAATATTTTTACTATTGCACTTAGTATGCATGATCATCGATAAATCTTATGCCCTATCATCGATAACTATATGATTTGGTATATATCATTTAATATAAAAATCATCTATCATATCATGAAATTTAAAGTAATCATCTCTAAGTGTGATCAATCTACTAATGCCATGATTAAATTTTGATCAATGTGCACCATTGGCATAGTCACTATGTAGTAAATTCCCACTAGCTCCAATACCCCATACTCCATTGGGGTTAGTGGATGCATCTCATACAATACCTCAAGATGCCATAGTCAAGACACCATCATGACTAATTCCTTATACACCAATCATATAACCTATCACTAAACCTATCCAATCACACATATATCCTATATAACTTAACCACTCTTCACTCATTCCACAAACCCCAAATCCTATTTATCATATTCACCCTAACCCTAAGCCCTAAAACCCATAACCCATTCATGTTATCTTATTAACATCTAGTCCTAATATCCCCTAACTAATCACAATTTTTTATCCCCTCAATTAATCTATTATCTCATCACACTTAAATCCCTAACCTAACTCGCACCTTCCCTTCATCTCCTATCCAATCAATTAACCCACTCACAACCCCTATCCTAAGTCCCTTTCCTAAATCATTAATCCTAAATAACTTAAAAAAATCATTTATCTCTCCCCACATCCTATTTGTCTCATCTACCTAACTAACCATCCCTCCCTATCCCCTAAATCCTTAACCTAACCTTTTATTTCCTTGTCCCTTAACCATTTAACTAACCTGTGGCAATATTGCTACTTGTGGTTTATCCCTCACCTATGACATTGGCAATATTGCCATTCATATCTATTAGTTATTCATAACCATGATTCCATAATTATAGTATAGTGATATTATAATTTATAACCTATGGTATTATAATACCATAATTTCATAGTTGTGGTAGAGCAGTACCATAACCTGTGATGCTATTATAACTAATTGCAAGTGCAATAATGTCACTAAGGGCATTGCCTTCAGTTATAATATTTCACCTATGACATTTATACATTAAAAATTAGAAATAAATTCCAAAAATTAAAAAAACCATAGGCTAGGGACTATTTACATATTAGTGGTCAAACATCTTTAGGCCTTTGGAACTATTGGACACTCTCATAATGGTGTGAAGGTTTTCGGGTGTGATCCATGTTTTTAGCACCAGAGGAATATTTCACAAAGGTAAAAGTCAAAATTAAAAAATTTCACCTCTTATATCTTATTTGACCCCTCACACCCTTGATCTCTTATCTTATCATCCCCTTTTACTCCAAAATCTCACCTATCTAATTTATTATCCCATTTAATCACAAACTATCAGTATTATTAAGAATATAAGGCATGAATTAAGTTTTAATTTATGTCATAAAAGTGTCATTTACATCATTATGAGTTGTCCTTTTTACTATTTAAGTTAAATTTATGAGATACGTATTGAGAGACCTAGTGAGAAGGCATAGGCCTAGTAGTATGATGAGATGAGTAGTATATTTTTGTGAAGAAGGTTGGTAATGTGTGAGCATGGTATGAGGTTTTATGACATGAGGATGAGGTATTTATAATAGCACAAGAGGTTTTAAGGTGTGATCATGGTCTAAGTATGACTAGCAGTTCAAAGCCTAATGTGTAAAGAGACTTGGTGTGGCCAAATGAGGAATCAAGTTCATTTCCAAAGGTGTCAAAGATCATGGGATCACTATCAAAGGTATAATAGATTGTGTCAAGTGCTTTTACCTAGTTTTAGGTTAATGGCTAAAGTAAAAAAGCATGAAAATTGGTATTGAGGGTTTTTGTGTCCACAAAGTGGGGTATTATAAACCAGAGAAGGTTTTTCTTATGCTCATTGGTATGTGAAAACTTTGAATGGGATCTTGAGTAGTTCATGGAATTTGTGTAATGGTCTTAGATTTAATTTATTGACATTGGTTTTAGAGTTGAGGGGCAATCCTTTATGAATGATTACTAATAATGGAAGATAATCTAAGCCTTCCTAAAACCCTCATTATGAATTGATATGAAATATCTTGTTGGATATAACTCATAATGGTTTGGTTTATCTATTTTTATGTTTTTAACATGTATATAACTCTTCTAAGATTCTCCAAATGTTTTTTATATTAGAAGAGTGAATGGAAGCTACAGGAAATCCCTTGTTTCTCAAATTTTTGATTTAGTAAGGTTGATCAGGTCAAAGCATGAAAATGATTGGAATATGATGTGTGATACTTATAGTCTATGCCCATGTAAGTTTTTGATCAGGTTTTAGACCTAAAATATGATAAACCAGTCTTAGAAGTTGGCATATTGCTAAAAGGGCCTAATGAGCAATATAATGAGAAAACCATGTAGAAGTGAGAATGATATTAGTGATTGGTTGAAGTGGATTAGGGATTGATACAAATGCATTGGGTCATTTTTCAAGACTTATTTCAATTCCCCCATTGAATATAATATTTGTTAATGCTCATACACAAGCAAAAATTTGTTCTCAAAGTAACCTTTCTAACATAGTGAAGTCTGTATAAGGTGAAAACATGAGATTGGTATATAAGATCAATATTAATATTTAACCTCATTATATATATATATATATATATATATATATAATAATGATTTTTACGGATCATTTAAACCCATTATAATATCATAAAATTGTTCCAACCAGTGTTCAAAGATTTGGTTTTTATGACTTAGTTTTTGGAGCTACAAACAGTTTTATGTGTGTGAGTGAGAATGATGTTCCTAAGTATTTTTGAATAGAGTTGAACAATAAATTGTACATAAATTTTTTATATAGGTATAATAGGTCATTTTAGCACATTTTTATGCATTATAAACTCCTATGAAGGTGTTTAAAGTCAAATGATTTTAACTATGTTCTTAAGGCATGTGTACAGTTCTAAGTGAGCATATGAAGATGATTATTTTGTGGTATTTTAAGGACTATATTTTATAATTTGGACTTATAAATATTCTAAATTTTCAAAAACTATTAGAAATAAACTGGACTATATAAAGATTAAATTAAATTGTATCGAGATTAAGTTGGACTTATTACAAGTAAATCACATCTATCTAATGTACCTATGATAAGTCCAAATTATTTAAAATGATCATAAATAATTATTAGTTTAAAAATATCATATATAAATTGTAATTCATCAAGAATTACTTGGACTTATTACAAATAAATCATATCTATATTATATATTTGTAAGAAGTCCAAATTATGTGGTCATTCAAACTGGTTCACAGACCATGCATTTATAGATAACAAGACTTGGAAGTTTATTTCTTAAGGAAGAATAATTCATACATCAATTAGGTGTTTAGTTGATATGTTATTTAAAACACATGGGATGATTAGTATTCCATGTGTCATCAATTGATTGGATCATAAACTATCTATTTAATCTGATTTGGGTGACCTACCAAATTTTTTTATATTTGTGTACCTACCACATGTAGATTATAGTGTTCTATTATTATATTATTAATATAATCTATCACATAGTCAAGTTATCAGGATTGTGACATGTGTTTCAATCTCAAGTGCTCACATTGTTTGGGACTTTTGTTTGGACTAGTAATCCTTTCACATAATCAAGTCACTGAGATTGTGCCATATGACACAATCTCAAGTTCTTGTATGAAGTTTAATTTGACAAAATAAAAAGTTGAATAACATTTTTTGATACACATATGTTGATTAAAAAATATTTAAATGCAAGTGGGACATTCTGAAGCATAAATCTAGAAGACCTTTTCTCATACATGAGAATTCCAAAGTGTAAATTATCAGATGTACAAATTATGAAGACTATTTGTCAAAGACCATTTTAAAGTATGAAAAAATGTGAAGTGGATGTTATAATAGCAAATGCTATTAAATAGATGCACAGTTACTGAAATACTAAATTGTCATAGTAGAAAATATAAAACTCAAATGTTGAAGTGTATTTTAAAAGAACCAAAATGTGAAGTACCACTAGAGATAAATATAAATAAATAAAATAATAAAATATTATAACTTCTCAAAAAATGGACTAAATTTTGAAAAAAAAACATTCATATTTATCATTCCAAAATTAAGGAAACACCATTTTAAATTACCCAATCCTTTTATCACTATTTTTGTCAGTGCCTAGTGGGATGATGCATTCAAATGGTTTGTTACAATGCCTTTCAAAAAATTAGTGAAAATAAGTGCATGACCTCTCTAATTTTTATTTAGTTTCCAAGAATAGATGATACTATCTATGAGTATGGATGGTAAACATGTGACAGTTTTGTTTGGCTTCCATTTCTTGTCCAAATAGCCTTAATAAATTTTTGCTTCTTTTGCATCATTTTTCCCTACATAAAATAGGATTACCCAAGATATATAGACCCTTAATTATATATCCCCATTTATTTTTAGTATCTTAGTATTAAATTTAGATCTAGAAACCCATACTATGTAGTTGACTCTTGTAGAATCATTAGGTTTGACAAATAACATATCTCTAATTTGTACATCTTGAGCTAGATCAAATGTAATTTTTGTTCTCTTGCTTCTTAGACCAACATATATATCTATAGACGCCACTCCAAAATCAAGGGTCCTATCATGAACCATTTTATGCATATCTCTATGCAAGGGTATGTTATGGTGAGTTCTAGGCCAAAAATCTCCTATACACTCAACTTCAAAAGGTAACATGTCTTATTTCATTATGTCATGGATTTTTTGAAGTAATATGATATATCCTTCCACTTAATATTTCTAGTCAAACCAAATTCATTAAATGGTTGTACATACTTATTCAAGTTATATTTATTTTTTCTAATTCTATCTGAGTCTTTTGAAATAATGGAATCTTTAGACATTTCTCTATTTTTCAAGTTTTTAAAATATATTTTTGTCAAATTACCATTTGAAACATTTGGCTCACCATTTTATTTTGTTCCCCATAATTTAATAGGGAGGACCAATTTCTATCTCCTATAGATTTTTTGTAATGCATAATGCCCTGGCCTTGCTCCATGTGTAGAAGAAAGTGTTGACCTTTTGTCAAGCCTACTATTTCATTTCTTCCCTTCTAATGTTAAATATTAACATACTCTTTTAAATCCATTACCTCTTCAATAAAACATGGCTTGAATTTTCTTGTATTTTCACATGTCCTATAAGTGTCTATCATCTCTACCACACTGCATACATCTTTCCTCTTTATGTATTCATACAAGTTTCCAAATGTGTCATCGATGTCCTTATGGGTATGTATTATAGGGATAAATATGACCTCAGCATCAAGGAAAACACCTTTATATATTTTTAAATGTAATAATAGTTAAATATAAGGTTTAATATTTTTTAAACATAATTATGGATGGAAGTGTCTATTTTTATTATCCCCACAACATTTGTCTACTTGAAGGTATAGCTTATAAGGAATTTTATTGAAGGCACTAATTGATTGTGCTTCTTTTATATATATCTTGCATTTAGGGTAATAGTTGTTAGACAAAAGTGCATCATATAATGTATATTTTGAAGTTTCAAGTTTATTTATTAAAAATCCATAAGTGTCTGACATTGTTGTTTCTATATCCATGAAGCACTTGTTTAATGAGGTGATATTAAAGTTAGACCCTTCAAGACTATATGGTAAAAAAGTGCCTGTATCTACCTGCACTATGACTATGTGTTATAATCCTTACCATTGAAAATTCTAATATTCTATCAGTAACTACTTTTCTTTTTCTCACTATCCTTAATACAAATGTTTTTTGACATTCCACCTTATCATGAATGACATTGATGCATTATTTAGGGTATTACTCTGATAGTCATTTTTATGTGTAATACATTTCTCTTACAAAAAGTATTTAATTTAAGTGCATCACAAATTCTTGATCAATACACTCTTCTTGATCTCTAAAGAGGGACCCAAAGCATTTCTATTGAGTCAATAAGATGCATGTTTTTCACTTAATGAAATCATGACATGTGGCAATGGTTACATCATGAAAATTATTTCTCCACATGTTATTAAATTTTGGTTGGGATATTGGCTCATATTCCATATCTTCTAATTGTGCATTGATGTGGTGACTCATAAATTCTTGAGTGAAAGATGATGGAATATGTCTAACATTTTCTCATGAGCTATTTATATCTACCTGGCATGTTAGTCATGGAGAAAGATCTACAAAATCATCCACCAATTGGTCCAAAAAAATATTTAGTTACCATTGTCTTCATATGTGGATTTTTTCTAAATCTCCCTACATGGAATATATTTCATTCCCCATTTTTGTGACAATATTTAATGTCAAAAAAGCTAATTATCTTCAATGCATATAATTTAAGCCAAGCTTTCAAATAGATCTCTATACCCAAAAATTAAATTCTAGTTTTGTTTTTATTTTTCTTAAACAAATCGACAGAAAGGGCATCCAAGACATGTTCCCTATTTATTATGTTGGAATTAAAAAACTTTATCTTTTTATATTTTACAATCTCAAATGATAATCCTAAATAAAAAAAAAAATTGGTGCAGCATTTATCCACATACATTTTTGAAATATCACTATCTATGCATTCATTAGACTCTACTTGGTTGAGTGAAGTGTTTGGATTACTTCTTTTTTAGCCTGTATATTTGTAGGAATGAGCTAATTTTTTGGATGCATTTTTTGTAGGAATGTCAAGCAAGGAGTGAATTCATTATACACTACATCCCAAAATTTTCTAATTTCTTTCTCCTTTGGTTTCATGTATGGTAAATTGATTGTTCTACAAGTCTCAATTTCCACTATTTTATTGGAAGGCCATCTAACAATAGATGTTTAAGTTACCTCTATATTGAAAGTCTCACAATGTTATATAACATGCCTTATGTCAATTCACAATTCATTTTATAACATTGGGATAGGAATGCAACCAAAAATCTCCCCTAGTTGTGTAAATTCAACAAAACCAAAAGCAAATTTTCATCATTTGCAAGAGTTGTACATTTTTTCAACAAATAAACCCTTTTCCCAATAAATTTTTTCTTAGGCTTTGAAATGTGTTAATATCATTGATATATAGAACAAATGAATCCAAGCAAGGGTTTTCTTGTTGTAATGGTTGTATATGTGGAAATAAACTCACATTATTTTGTGTTTGTTCCCTATAATTTTCTATAGAAAACTTGTCTCTAACATGTTTCATCATTCTTATGCTCCATTTAGTAAAACTATCAACTAAATCCCCTAAATTATCCATAAAATATGTAAGAAATGGAAGTAGTAGAGTCAGATCAAAAGCTTTAGTCACATTAACACTTACACATTCAATAGGTATTTCCTCATTATGACATGTGAAAGTGAGATTTATGGGTTCTAGAGATTCAACATCTAAACCTACCACTTTGTGTATTCTTCCTTCACCAATGACCTTACCATAATTTATGAGAGAAAAATAGTCTCCACATTGGAAAGCCATTGACATGTGATTTTTCAGCCTAGACATTTACAAAAGATATGAGAAGAGTTGTTAATCAGGTTATTTATAAAAACAATCTAATTTATATCTATATGAAGGAGATAAAGTTATGTTTATAGCAAAACATAAGCATGGAGATATGTTAAAACCTAAAAATGTTAAAAAGATAATGTAAAACATTATTTTTAATGACACAGTTTATGTCAATCCAAAAAAAGAATAGATTTTAATATCATATACTACATACTTCAATTCTTACTTCATCTTAATTTAAAGGTATCTCCTAGGAGATACATTTCAAACATGCATCAAAAAAAAATAACTGCGTAGAGAAAAATAGCTAATTAAGTCAATATTCAACCATGTATTTTATTACAATATAAAATGACATTGAGTAATGGGGGTTTTGAGAAAAATTAGGGAAAATGATTAGCTTTTTATATTTGGGGATATTGTACATGATTTGAACCTTTGTTATGGACCCAAAATTTTAAAGGTATTGCTTAGGAGATATGTTTGAAACATGCATATGGGTACCCTTAAAAGTTTGAAGATAGTATTAGGTGATAACTTGAAGCACATTGTAATAACTTCAAGTGTACCTATGACATTAAGATTAAATATTCAATTTTTAATAGTCAAGTAAGTGTGGCATGCACCCATGAACCCATGACATTTCAACACTCAAAAAATATTTCAAGTTAATTAGGTAAGCAACTCTCCAGGATTATGCCTAGTGTCTCCATCCTATTTACCTAGAGACTGACAATTTAAACTTAATGTATGAAATATTAGGGATGTGTAAGAAGTGTTGTGGTGACACATGTCTCCCTCTAAAATGCCTCTAGAATTCTTGTTAAAAATGGGGCCCACTTCTTTCAACCAATGGCATGCCTTTTCTTTAAATAATAAATCTCTTATTTCTTGAGGAGTGTTGTGACAACATGTGTCTTTAACAAAAGGGACTGACACTTCAAGTTTGTAGCCATGCTCACCTACGTGCTCAGTCACTATGAGTCTATGATGAACCCAAGCATTGGATTTAAGTTTTTGGTTAAATTCTTTACTCTCTCCTAGTAAGATACATATAATTTTTAGACGATGGGGACTCACATAGGTTAAATTTGATGATAACCCCTACCCGTCAAAACTTTTTTTGTGATAGTTTTTAAATCAATGTCCAAGAAAGTAATAGTGATAAGACAAGTATGGTAAAAGGACTACTAATGGTCGTGCAAGACCATTAATGACATGGAATTTCAAAATATTTATTCTTGTTCAAGACACATCAATTTGGGAATAATTACATGGATTCCAACACATGCTATGGGGTAATTTAAAGATTTGTGAGAACAAAAAGGTTATCATTAAATCCAAAATATTAAAGATTAGGAAGAGCACTCATGTGTAAGTAGTCAGTGCATTTAAATAGGTTAGGAAGATCAAATTGGATGTTGAAAGCTATAATATAAGAACAATAGTATTCTACTATATTCTCTCAATATATTCCCATGAAAAAAAAGTAAACCTAGATTTCAGTAAAACAAAGCAATCAAATAGCATAGATTATAGGTTTAGTCATGGATAGGATCATTGTTGATCCTAATTATATATTCAGAGAAGGTAGAAATGGGGATTGGGATAGGTCTTCAACAAACCAAATTCAACAACATATATCCCTTAGACTTTATGGAAATGGTGGAAGTTACTCTCTTCACCCTATCAACACAAACAAGTGCACAAGCAAGAGTTCTTTCACTTCAACATCAACTTTGAGGTTTTGATGCAAAGAGGCTAATCAAGTTACCTAAATTTAGGCAATTGGATGAGGTCATCGATACCTTTTTAAGTAGATACAACCAAGGGGAAATTCATTTGTCCGCAAATATCAATGTTTAGATCAATGCATAGACCATGGTGAGAACCACATGCCTCCTAAATCATGGAAATTCATTATTTCCATAGAAGTCCACTACACCACCAATACATATATATTTTTGAGAGAAGTTTCCCATTAGGGCAAGTAGAGGAAACCCAATTTATTACATTGAGGATGTTATAATGCACATTCTAGTAGAGTGTATCACAAAGAGATTTTGGTAGACAATGAAGTAGGCTAAGAAGGAAAAAAAGGAGTAATTGACATTGTGTATCGCATGATACACATGAATGAGAACTTCAATTGTCATGATTTTCTCACATCTGAGCTTACCACTAATATTAAAAAGGTACTTTTAAGTAGCTCAAAAAATTTCCAATATTAGTTTCTAGTTTTGTTGTTATGATTCACCTAATAAAAGTCCCTGTTAGGCCAAGTTAATGTTACTATGGACTTTTTTCTTGCTAATGCCCTTGTAGTAATCACTTGGACTAAGATAGGGCAATATTATGAGAAAATAGGGTGGTTTAACATATGGTAGCTTGAGGATCTATCTTTGATCAGCTTACACCCATGAATTCTAATGAAATATTTGGGGTAGCATGCATCGGTAAACAAGTTGTACAATGGTATTCAAATCAAGGTAGATGATTTACCATGCCAATTATGACTACTATGCCATTTTTTATCATAATGGTTGAACCACAAGACAAAGTATGGAGGCAAAGATCCTTAATTACATAAAAATACTAGTAAGAAAAAAATAAATATAAATAGATGTGCAACCATAAGCCTCACCCCAATTGTTCACAACTCCTCCATAGTAATAAAAATGCAAATGAAGGGACTTGCATAGAGAGACTCAACACTACCATCTAAAAAGAGATAAGGAAAATCAAGTCCTAGTTAGATAACCCACATGTGTCAAGGATAACTTGGGAGTATGATCTCGTAATGTTGTGAGTTGATGAATAGGAAGTTATTCAATACATGATCAAAGAAATCATTCAAAAGGTCTCTAATAAGGAGGAGGAGAAGGAGTTATTTTTATTGAAAGTAGTGCACACTTTCCAAGTTTAGAATAAGGTAAGCAATGACCATTTGGTCAACATTACACAACCCCCTTCCTTTATTATTGTGGATACTATAGGTCACAAAGAATCTTAGCATGAACTTGTGATATAAATTTTACAAAAAAATATAGAAGATAGTTCATCATCTAGATAGTTTGTAGATTGACTAGAGGAAGTGAGCATGATATGGCCACTAATGCAAAAAAAATAGTCATCATTAGGTGATGCCTTCAACCACCATACTTGAATGTTTTGGATATTTCAAAGATCCAACCATAACAAGTAGTGACCATAAAGATACACTTGTCATGGTTATCAAATCTAAATATTTAGATCACTCATAATCTGATATGGAAAAAATGATGTATATGTAATGGAAGGATCCCAAGATACCACTATCTAAATCAGATCCACCATGCTTGATTTCACTTTCATTGAGATGTCTTTGGATCTTTCACATTTTCCATTATATAAGGAAATTTAAGGAGCATATGCATTCCAAAAAACCATTACACAAAATGATTCAAACTTGAAACATATTATTTTTTGACTATGTGAGGAGAAAGCAAAAGCACAAAATCAAATTATTAAGGCTAGGGATCTCATCAATGCCTCTTATTATGCTCTGGTTATGCAAGTCCTTGGTGATCAAGTAATATCCTAGGACAAATAACTCATTATGTTGCTGAAGTAGTTAATAAAGTATTGGGTGAACACACATAAAATGTGCAACCAAGGGTAGACTATCCACACTAAGATTGAAGGTATTTGTGAACTTCTAGAGGAATATGTATAGGTCCTAAATACTACTATGAATTAGGATAAGTATATTATGTAAGTAATAATTGATTAGAGGTAGCACCTTGAAAAATCCTTGGATTTTACTAAACTAGAGTTCACAATGGTGAGTAAAGCTAAATTTGTATTGAATGATAGAATGGATATGAAGGAAACACTGAATGATGAATTTCAAAATTTTTAGAATCTAGGGATACCATGATGAAGAAGCTATAGGTCTGGTAGAATGAGATAATGTACAAAACATTTATGGAACTTCAACCCCAAATGATTGTAAAAAGGTTCGATGATATTATGTCAGATATCTAGCTTAAGATATAAAATGTTAGAGATTTATTTATCATTGCATAAGAAGTAGATGTGCACAATTTTATGGTCATTCAAATTTCACTACACATTTTAATTACCATGGTTCAGGAAGTACTTGATAATTAGAAAATTCTCAATCATGAACTCTCACAGGTTGAACTAGTTATTGTGCATGTCATAGATGAACCTAAGTTCATTCCACTACAAGATTTATAAGTAGTTTTGTAAAAGAGAAAGTTGGATATAAAGGTACAGTCTGGGCAACCAAAACCTAGTTAGCCAAGAAAGTGTTAGATGTAGAGTAGGGCCTTGTAAAATCATAAGTGTATAATTCATGGACACATGTGCATAGGGTATCATTTTGTCCTCTATATGATATTTTGTATGTCTTCAGCGTTGTTATCCAAGTGATAGATATAATAATGCCATGACTCTTTTATTTTTGTATGCCATAAATATTTTAATGTAATACTTTTTTGATGTGTGATAAAGATTAATATACTAGCTCTGTTATTGTTTTCCTAATATTCTATTACTTATGCATAGTGCACATTGTTTAATCTATTTTATTTTAGCTCATTCTATCATGTATTGTGATATTTATGATCCAAAATTCTTAACTTCATGTTATTTTATCTTTATATTTGCTTTGGTGTATGAAATTAAATATTGTGTAAATTTACTCATGCTATTATGATTCTTTTCTGCTTCTTATTGTACAAGCTATACCTATAATTTCCATGTTTTGGTGAATTTCTAAGAAAATATGTTAACACTCCTTCAACATGCACACAAATGGAATTTTATTTCAAGGTATATTCAAGGAGATACCTTGAAGGGATTTGTATTACCTTCAAGTTTACCCTAATGAATGTTTTTAAGGTATAAGGTATCTCTTAAGAGATACATTCAAACATGCATGTGTAGTACTTTCAATGGGTATCCTATTAGATACCTTGAAAATGCACATGATTAGAATTGTCTTTTAGGATATCTCTTATGAGATAATTTTGAGGGAATTGTACTAGTGGTTCTCTTATGCATAAAGGTATCTCTTAGGAGATACCTTCAAGGTAGTCATGAATTACTATAATTCCCTTCAATATATATTGTTGGGGATACAAAGTTAGTTAGTTTCCCTTTTGTTTGCATGTTTCCCTTTCTTTTTTGTTTGTTCCCCTTTCTTTTTTGTTGTTTCCAAAAAAAAAATAATTCTGGCACAAGTTTTTGCCATTACATGCCATGTGTTTTCACCTTGGCCCATCTTAATTTTAAGCTATCTACTGATAGATATTTATCTACCCCATTCCCCTTGCAATTAATGTTCAGGCATTCCATATTATACGATCCCCCATAAGGATCACCTAAATCTCTTATGAGATACTCCTCAAGCATGTGTCACCTTTAACGTTTATGGGCACCCAATTTCAAAAATAAAAATTCCATGATGATCACATTTATTGGACATTTGTCTTGAAAACTATTTCTTCAAGATTTTTGTTTCGACCACTTTTCTCAAAAGAAATTTATCTTTATCTTTGGTATTTTTTTGGTAGGCTATTGTTTCAAGAATTTTTTTATTAATTTCAAACAAAATTTCATCTAAAGTCTCCTTCCATCCTATGTATCAAAGAGCCCTATCTACCATCTACAAAGAGAAGTGTGAGTAAAACATGAACCAAGCCAAAGCCGAATTGATTGCACAAAATACATAAAACATAAAACAACACTATAAGTAACACAAGGTATATACATTACAATGACATCTTCATCTAAGACATTTAGAGGGGCAAATCCACCATCTACTTATTCAGTTAAATATTCTATAGAGTTCATGGACATAGCGTTTGATGCCACCATATTTAAGGACATATACAAAAACTATTCAAAACTATGGGATGCCATTGATTCAATTGATGTTATTTTATTAATAGATGATATGAAATTCATAGATAGATAATTTATCAAAGACTTATTCGCTTTGAAATACCAAAGGTTACATTTTGCTTCTACTAAACTAGAGGTGATGTCATGTATCAACCTTCTATGGGATTTTTTTCTCAAGAAGGACATCATAGGATGCTTTCCTTCATCACTATATAAATAACATAGTTTATGTGTGCATCTTAAGACCCAGATTCTAAAGGTATTTACCTTTGTGCATACCCAATGCTTATTTTGACAAACATACACTAGTACATTTCAGTGCATAAAGATTAATCAATATGTCACTCTTTTTGTGGTTACTCTTGGACAAAACCATTCCATGGAAGGGAAAGAAAGTAAAGGGAGTAGTTATTATTGACAAATTCATAATCGGCATATGCATTGGCATGGTACTCCTCAATCAACTCTACGGTATGCCAAGTATCCATTTTATCAATTTAGACTATGTTTAATTATTGTATATGATTCTCACCTATGATGTTATGTACATCATAGGTGAGATAATCAGCTTTTACCTTAGAGAGTAGATAATCAACAAGGACAATCATCACATGCCTTTAAGATATTTTTATATGATGTTCTATTTACTTGATGCAATCATGGGAACTTATTATAGACCTTGGAGAATTTTGGACTCTAGCCACAAACTCTAAGAAGAATAGAATCTATGGCCATTATCAGTTTATGCATATATACACCTATACCAAGTATATGGTTAAGATATTTAAAGATGTCTATTCATAGATTTGGAAAGCCATTCATAGCTCACCCATGCCTAGGATTAGGAAAAAGATTGTAAATAACTTGGTAAGAAAAGGGGATTATTTCCTCTACTAAATTTCATAGTAATCATGATTTGGAGGAACTAAGTTAATCCTTTCTATCTTCTAAATTTTCTACCAGACAAGATAGATGAATAAGAAATCACCTTTCAGCTATGGTGTAGTATTGAAGAGGACCTGTCAAAGTAGAAGAAATCTTTGTATTTTGGCCACTTTGTAACAATTGGTTGAATAATTTAAACCATAAGGAATCATTTTTCAAAGTGGGTAGAAAGTGCAAGAGTTATCCTTTTCCCATGATTCCACACAGAGATTGGGATCCACATGGGAAGATTCAAAAACACATACAGTGATTCAAAATCCCTTACAACCATGTATCCTATCCATATGATGATTTATTTCTTAATGCAAAGTTTGATGAGGATGTTTTAGAGAGAGCCAGCATCATTAGACTAAAGGAAGATCACTTGTGAATGATCTAAGATGACCCCATAATCACTGCTAGAGAATTAGATTTTAAGAAGGCTCTATACAAGAAATGAGAGCATTTTGACTTCTAAAGAGGATAGTTCAAGAAACAATCCAAAGACCAAGAAAATTCCTCCTCCTAAGGACTCCATTTGAAATTGAAGCTAAAATTCATGAAGAGAGATATTGGGTTTCTTGAAACAAGAATTAGTATGGGAGCACAGGTAAGGGATCCCATCAATTTGGATTTTGATGAGGAAGAACAAACATAAGAACAGCTAAATATGAGAGCCATTTAAGTATCTACTGATATGCCCCATGTATAAATTGATTCATCTATTGGGATAACAACATCAAAAGTAATGACATCAACATCACAAGGACCTTCCACACAACTAAAGACCTAATTATTTTATATGAGGAATCCAAGAAGTCCTATAGGTGGTCTTACATTGTAAACATCATAAGGCTTGCCTACTGCATTGTAATAGGAAGAGAGGGTGATAATTAAATACATTGAGGATGATTCTAATGAGGAAGTAGAGTTGGAATAATCTAAGGCCATGAGCCTTTAGATAAGACCCACATCACCAGCTTTTCTAAATGCTCAACCTTTTGTAAGTTTCCTTTGTCTTTATACCCATTTTTGGCCATGTTTCACTTTCTTCTATGTTGAGATCACCCAGGGTAGAAGTACTTACTTTCAGCTTCATTACTACCACTAAAATTGATCCACTCCCCACTTCCATTACCACCTTCATCCCACTTACCATGCCAATCCCCTATATCCCTACTATCACTTCCGCTATTAAATCCTTAAATAAAAAGGTGTCTAGCAAGGTGTAGACTACATTATCCACCTCACAACTCCATGTCTAATCCACATAGATTTCTATTCCCATCCCTTACACCACCTCATCCCAAGATACCACCTTGACAAGTTTTATCATGGGAAAGAAGGCCAAGCCATAATTAATTAAATTTCATCCACTCCTTCAATTTGGATGAGTGATTGGTCCAAAATAATCTATCCTTCCCTACTCGATGTCTTTGTTAAGGGCTAGAAGAAATATCTAGCTCAAGAGGAGACTGAGGTAGAGGTTATGGTTACAACTTCTGATGTATCAAAATTATACATCCTTCCATGGGTAATGGATTTAAGAAGAAAATCATCTCAAATGCCTAGCTTCAAGATCACCAAGCTTCCTTTTATTTCCATTATATTCGATCCACCATCTGCCAATATATAGAGGATGAGAAAAAGGAAGGTGGAGGATGATAAAGGTACTGAATCATCCTTGAAGAAAGGCATGAAGTGTTTTCCATCACTAAGAGGAAGAATAAACAACTGAGAGAGTCCTCATATATTGAAAATCTAGTAGAATTCACCCAGGCTAATAAAGATGTTGTTACTATCCAGGAGGGCATAGGATGGCTCGATAGGAGCTAGAGGCACAATTTGAGAAATTGAAGGAGTAAGCAAAAACATTTTGCATTTCTACATGTATATAAATATAAATATAAGAGGCAGCCTCTAGATGCTATAATTCATTGGAAGTAATGGATTTTATGAAGGTAAAAATGGCCCCCCATGTGAATAACACCAATACATTATACAATACTTTAATAAAGGATAGTGTCAAATTGAAAATTCTTGTGGCATACATAGGTAATAAGTTATATAGTCATTTGGATTTAATGATGACACTATATGCATCTAATGCCTTAAATTTGGTATTCATAAGGTAGGAAGAGGCCCAAGAATGGTTGTGGTTAGTTAGGGCCTTAATCACTAAGTACCAAGTTCATGAGGTACAACTTATCTAGATATTTTTTGATTTGAAGTTATCTAAGGTAAAAAAATCCATAGGAAAATTGATCAATAGGATCAATTTTGATCATATTGTAAAAGAAGTGGTGGATAACTTCAAATTAAGTCTATAGGAATTAATTTTAGAGAATATAGAGGTAGAGTTATGTGCTACAAAGAAAAAGGTCACTAAAGTTGATATATTTAAGAATAGCTTTCAGTTGACCAAGGGAGAGAATCCGAGACTCCTCACCTAAGATAATAGGATTCATCGACCACCATTGTTATATTTGAATATTATTCAACAAAAACATACCATAACACGTAAATTATATCAAGATAATGAGGCTAAGAAGAAATAAGCTAGCAAGGCTTTAACATATGCTTTCTATTACTACCACCTTAATTGCCATGCCAACCAAAGTACATGTGGTGTTCATATGACATAGCCTTGAGGCTAAGATTTTGTGCATGTATGATTTTGTAATGATGGATGTATTTATAGATTGAGCCTTTTTATTTTAAAATTGACTTTATATTTTATACACATGCACATGTTACATAGTTTTGAAAAGTCAATTTATTTAATTGATAGCTACAAGTTGTCTCTTATATGATAACTGCAAGTTGTCTCTTATATGATAACTACTAGTTATCTCTTATACTATTTTAGACTTTAGTTAGAACTACATGTTATAACTACTTCATGTAATCACTTTTCATGAATTGGGAGGATAAGGAGACAAACCCATTTCCCAAGTCTATATATACATTTGTAACCCAATTTATATTTTTGTTAGAGATTTTTGAATAAAAGAGCGACATAAATTTTGATTGTCAATGAAGTGTTTGAGTATTTATTTCCAATTTTTGTGTAATTAGTTATTATTTCCATGGTTTTTGTTTCAATAATCTTTAGTGTGTAGTAGCTATGAATAGAATCTTGATGCTTTTGATCGATATGATAATATGTAGATGTGCAAGATCTATTGAAAGATTGGTAAATGTGTTGATTAAGATAGTTGAGTTCAAGTTGATTCATATTTCTAGATGTGTACTAGTGCTTTCATTGGTGTAGTTTTTTGTGTGTGCAATAACTATGTCAAATAATTCACAAGCCTGAGCTAGGTTTTTACACATTATGGCCTTATTATTTGATTTCGGTCTTTAGTTTTTTTTTTTGAATATTTTGTCCAATGGATTTTGGTCTTTAAAATTATTATTTAGGACTTTGGATCTTCCAACTTTTTTGTTTGGAGTTTCTGAAACAAACATTTTATGGGAACAAATGTTCTAAATGACTTGTATGAACAGAAGTGGTTTCCACTTCAAGGTATCTCCTAGGAGATACATTTAAAATAGGGACAAGAGTGGATTTATTCTTCATGAAAAGAGTACAATTTTCCTTTACATGAAAGGCACTACTGGATGCCTTAAATGAAGCATTTTAGGATATGAAGGGGTGCATCAAACACCAAATAAGAACCCAAAATTACTTTGATGTTTCACCCCTATAAGAAGATAACATAATTACATCTACAAATGTAGAGCAAATAAATTTAATTAAGCTATAGAACTTCAACCAATTTTGTGTAGGTACAAATTCAAATTCATTGGGATCC
This sequence comes from Torreya grandis, assembly GCA_037957365.1. Classification (NCBI taxonomy): domain Eukaryota; kingdom Viridiplantae; phylum Streptophyta; class Pinopsida; order Cupressales; family Taxaceae; genus Torreya; species Torreya grandis. Next base: position 627,991 of record JARHVA010000412.1, read on the forward strand.
TTTATTTAGATTTTACATATAACCAAATATAAATATGCCATAGACTTAGTTCAAAATTTTTAGATAAGGATTAGTTATATTTATTAACATGACCAAACCTTAGTCTAATGATCAATGCTTGGTCTCTTTTATGTCTGATACCCCCCTTCATCCTTTCTATTATTCATGTGGTCTAATCTTAATCTAAACACAAAGCCTTTTGTTATTATTTCCAACTATTGGGTTTTATATTTCACACTTTATATTTTTTGGGATTTTTTAGGGGATTTTGATTGAGAATTCCTTTGTAACTTATGCAATTTAGGATTTTTTCAAAAAAATTATTTGTAGCATCTTTTTCATAACAAATTGCCCTATAGATTTTCCCTGTAGCAACTCTTTAGGATTTGGATTTTTGAAAGTACCCAAAAAGCCCTTCAAAATTTTGTCCTAGGAACTTTAGATTTTTTAAAAGATCCTTCAGAATTTTGTCATCATACATTTTGTCCTACGTAAAAATCATAAAATAATTCCCCGTAACAATCTTGCCAATGTAATTTTCCTGAAACAATGACATGAGCCCTTTCCCAAATGATAAATTCCCTTCTAACTTTTTTAAAGTTCCCTTTAGACTTTGAAATTTCCTTTAATACCTTTTAAAAGTGCCCTTTAAACCTTTTGAAAGTGCCCTTTGACCTTTTTTACATAGACCTTTTGGGATTTTTATCATTGCCACTTTAGACAAAGAAATAATTCACCCAAGAAAATTTCCTTGAGACATTGGTTTCATTGAAATTTTTTTGTGCTACGATCATTTTATCATGTTGAAAATACTAAAAGTCATGGCATCCAACTACATTATTTCCCAATGGACCTGGGCCTTTATGCCTCTATATTCCCATTCAATGTTGGATCCTCATTTCCAAGTGTCTATCTTTTTCTAGGCTAGTGCTTAAATCCTCTATGACTTAATTATGTTTCATCCCTGATAATCACTCCTATGTCACATGGTGTAAGCTTTTATATGTTCCTAGGCCTTAACTTTAATATTTCCTATTGTCTATAAGCACCAATATCATGCACTACCAAGTGAAATTTTATAATTTGGAGATCATCCACACCTATTTTGGTTGTAAATTATTCTAGACTCTCATTTGGATTAATGGACATGTTTTCATATGGTCATGGTTTTACCCCTTCCAATGTTGCTATGAATTCCTTTTTGTGTTTCTATATTGTAGGTTCAATGGAATTTTATTTGGAAATGAACATGTTTGGGCTGTTTCAAAGGTATCTCCTAGTAAATACCTTAAAGGGATTTAGAATGCCTTCTATGTTAATTACATAGGTCTTTTTAAAGGATTTAATATAACCATGACACCTTTTTATTTGGCAAGAACCTTGATGTACACGATTAGAATTTTCTTTCAAGGTATCTCCTTGGAGATACATTGAACATGCACATGATTGGAATTATATTTCAAGGTATCTCCTAGGAGATACCTCAAAGGGATCCTTGGAATACCTTCCATGTTTCTTGAAAAGGTCCTTGTAAATGATTTGATATAACCATGACAACTTTTTATTTGGAAAGAACATGATGCACAATATTAGAATTTTCTTTTAAGATATCTCTTAGGAGATACCTTGAACATGCACATGGTTTAGAATTTTATTTCAAGTTATCTCCCTTGAAGTGCCTTGGAATACCTTATATGTTGATTTCAAAGGTCCTTGAAAAGGATTTGATATAACTGAGGCACCTTTTTATTCAGTAAGAACCCTAATGCACATAATTGGAATTTTATTTCAAGGTATCTCTTAGGGTAAACAAAGAAGGGCCTTGTAATACCTTCCATGTTGATTAAAAGGTCTTTTTAAAGGATTTTATATAACCATGACAAATTTTTATTTGTCAAGTAACCTAATGCACACTATTGGAAATTTCTTCCTAGATATCTCCTAGGAGATACCTTGAACATGCACATGATTGGATTTTTATTTCAAAGTATCTCCTAGGAGATAAATCAAAGGGCATTGGAATACCCTCCATGTTGATTTAAAAGGTCCTTTTAAGGGATATTATATAACCTTGAAACATTTTTATTTGAAAATAACCATGATGCACATGATTAGAATTTTATTTTGAGGTATCTCCTAGGAGATACCTCAAACATGCACATGATTGGAATATTATTTCAAGATATCTCCTAAGAGATACCTCCAATGGCCTTAGAATAACTTCCATGTTGATGTCAAAGACCTTTAAAAGGATTTGATATAACCATGGCAACATTTTATTTGGTAAGAACCCTGATGAACACTGTTAGAATTTTCTTTCGAGATATCTCCTAGGAGATACCTTGAACATGCACAGGATAAGAATTTTATTTCAAGGTATCTCCTAGGAGATACATCAAAAGTCCTTGGAATACCTTCCATGTTGATTCCAAAGGTCTTTGAAAAGGATTTGATATAACTATGGCACCTTTTTTATTTGGAAAGAACCTTGATGCCAACTTTGATTACTTCTTAGAATGATGCATGACACTCTTGAAACCAACACCCAAGATCACACAACAAATAGAAAGATGCAACATGGAAATTTTATTTATCAAACATGATGTCCTTTTATTTTGAATACAAACATTTCCTAGCATCTTCTAACTAAACCTTAAGATCATTGATAAATTTCTCTTCCTTTTTAACATCTTTCTTTAAAATACATATATGATCTTCAAGTGCCTTGATCACAACCTTGCAATGTTGATTCTATTTCTTCAACTATTTATCCATCTTTGTACATATTTAGAATCTCTTTCAAGCTATTAATCTTCCTCTAAAGAACCTACTCTAATACCAATTGTTAGAGGTAAAATCAGAGAGGGGGGTGAATTAGTGAGCCTAAATAATCCAAATTTAATTTCCAAACTCTTTCAAATTCTTAATTAAATATTATAATAATTCATGAAGCATACACATCATTCATAGAAATAAATAAGAGAGACAATGCAAGATCAAGCACATAAAGTTAGTTATATATGGGAAAACCTTTTGTGGAATAAAACCCACTAGAACTTATAATTGGACTATTGTCCTATGATAAAAAAAATCAATTTAGCCTAGATGTAATTGATCAAGTAACTGCCATCCCTTATTTAGTGAGAGTACAATTCCATAAGGTGTCACTACACCTATAGAGTTGAGCAACCACAAAAAATAAAATTTTAGTAAGTTTCACCTTGCAAGGAGGAAACATCCACCTTAGATGTTGGGCAACCATAAAAATACTTATGAACAACTCCACCTTTAAATTGATGTCTTCAACACTTGATGATGGAACTATGACTATCACTCTATCACTCTTCACCTTTAGCAACAACTCTATCACCCAACACAAATTTTTGGCCAAAACACATTACATGCTTGAACCAACACCCAAAGATAAATTAAGACACATTATGTATCAAAACTAACCCACTCCTAAACTCTGCACACTCAATGCATCCAAATCCATCTTTTGGATCACTCTTCAATCCTCAGCAACAAATTTGTCACCACATTAACAACATGACCAAATGTTCATACACATAATCCACACATGGATATAACTCTCAAATAAATAACCAAGGTCACTTAGACATCATCAATCCTTCACTCACACATAAGGAATTTGAACCATACTTTTGGAATGAACCTAGAACTCTTCACTCATCCTCAACCTATAAGAGCACTATTTTGACATCAAATGATGACATTCACATTTTCTCACCTTTGTGCATACTCAATCAACTCTAATAGAGACCTTGTGCACAAGAACACTATGAATGAATACACATTCAAATTCTTAAGCTTTGTTCATATTGAATATGGATTGGTCCCACCTCTAAATGCCACATAGATCATCTTCATAGAGTCTAGATCACTTTCCAATAGCTAATTCATCATGAGACATCTAAATAACATCAAAATGAGCTCAAATATCCTTCTTAGGTCACTTGTAAAATATAGTCAAATTTAGAGTTCAATATATTTTATTGTACAAACATTTAGATCATTTAACTAGGTTTCATTAGAAGCACCATGGAGTCCTCTACAACTTTGTTTTTTACTCCATCATGATATTTTTTAGCCCCTAAATTATTAATAAGTATTGTTTCATTTTTGGTGTATAGTGTGGAGGGACCATTGTCCATTTTGATGTAAGTATCAGCATGGCAAAGAAGGACCATGGTGTAGGAGGACCATGGTACATAGCTGATAAGCACAAAAGGAGATGGGAATAGAAGGAAAATGGCATAAGAGACCCAATGAAATAGGACCCAATCAAGGGAGAGTGTGTCACAAGGGACCCGAGAATAGAGGAATTAAAATCAAAGTGGAAGAATAAGGGAACGTGTGGGAAGCAGAGAATGATGGATGTGGGATTAGTTACAAGATCAACTTAAGTAGGACACTTTGACCCTACTGATTGGAGGTTTTGTACCAACCTATGAAGAATAAAACACTTGGCCATTAGAATATAACATATAATGAGGATCTATGGGCATAGAGACTCGAGTCTATAGGAATACCTCATTATAAGAACCATGACTCTCTATTTTTTGGGATTTCAAGTGCCACTTTTCATGATAGTTAGAATTATGACACTTGGTTAGGGTAAAATAAGTATAAAAACCCCTATTGTAATCATTTAGAGGAGGGTCCTTTGAAGAATAGATATAGAAAATTTATTTTGTAATTAATTGACTTGTCAATGAAATATAGTGTTTACCATATCATGTGATAAGTCATGAAACATTCATAGTTTTGGATCATGTATATGGTTTATTTCTAAGTCATGTGTATCTTTTTATTTTGTCATTACTATTAAATAGTAATGATGATCCTAGTTATTATGGTAATTAAATCTAGATCAATAAGAATAATAGTAGTATATTTATTACGTTGAATAATCTGTTAAGACTTATGTTACAAAATATGAATAAACATCCAACATCATGTTTCAAAGCCTTTGAGAACTAGTCTTTTTTTGTGTATTTCAGGTGAGCATGCAAGACTCATCTCTCATATGATATGGCCAATGTGTTAGCTTGTTGGGGGAAAGCTTTAACACCAAAGTAGAACTAACAAAAAATCCAACATTTTGGTTCTGTTATTGGGACTTGAATCAATTGGAGCATAATCATGGAAAATGTTTGAGTGTAGCATGCTAGAGAATATTGAAGAATGGGTTACTAGTGTTGAAGACAATTTTGTGGTCCTATATCTTGAACTAGGAATTTATGCATGACAGTGGGTAGAGAAAAATATCTATAGTTATTTGTACGAAACTTTCTTTTTTTTAGGTCTCAGTTATCTTGCATTCTTGTATTCTATCATATGTTCAACGATGATCCAAAAATATCAAAAGAAGGCAACCTTAGACACTTGAGTGGTAGAGGAGTTTAGCATGATTTGAAGTTCCCTAGATATGAGTGGTTAACTTTTGGTGGAGAGGCATTCATAATATCTATATTTTAGAGTACATTATGACCACCTATTCATGTCCTAAGGAAGCAAAATTCAAATTTCTGAGAGGCAAGAGGATGTTATCTCTCATTATTTACTTTTAAAATTAAGAAGCTAATTATTGACCTTGGATTGGAAACCCTACCCATGAAGGGCTAAAATATATTGTGTATGAGCCACATATTTTAGAGGGGAGACTAGAGGTTGATTGAAGATTGTGAGTTCAACATGGTAGTAAGCTAGCATGAATTACATAAATGGAAGTATGATGAAGCTCAGCAAAGGATTATGGGAATTAGTGGCATAAAAAGAGATCAAGAAACCTTGAGGAGTGTTGTGAAGAGCCGTAGGGAGGTAGATACATATGAGGGACCCATCACTTTCAAGCCACATTCTTTGCCACTTTTATCCTATGAAGGAGAACCGAGATAGACTTCAAGAATTGAGTAATGAAAATGTATGAATCAACCAAAATCCCCACCATAGTACATTATCATTCATTTTATTTGGATAAAATACATATACAAAATTGGGATACAAACAATATATAATCAAAAATTGAATAGGTATGTGAGATTGAAACTAGACTATTAGGTGATCATCTAGAATCTACATTATCTTTCCCTCTTCAAAGGAATTATATGGTATAGCTTGGGATTCCTAGTAGATCTAGCCCTCAAGGATATAATACAAGCCTAAAATTTGGTAACCAGCCCTATACCATGCCTCTTTTTATTGGTACTATTACTAGAGGTGTTGGAGGAGAATTAGGAAGAGGCACTAGAAGAAGTAGACTTTTACCTCATGAGACAAGAGATGGATCTTCCCATTAACCACTTACTTAACCACAACCTGCTATAGTGTACTATGAGATGACATTACATTTACTTAAATACTAAGGGATAGAGAATGTAGTTGACCACATCCATAAGTGCAAATTAATTTGGAGAGTGCATGACATCGCATCTTCTGAATAAAAAGCTATGCAGTTTACCACTATGCTTTTAGAGTCTATGCACAAGTGGTATCAAAATTTAACCCTCAATAATTAGTGGTTGACTATGACCAACTCAAAGCAACCTTCTTATATAAATTTGACATTGTTTAGTTTAAGTAGTAGAGTATACCAATGTTGAAGGACATAAATCAAGGACTTATAAATAGTGTGCATAAGTATGATGCATGATTCAAAACCTTGCTTTCTGAATTTTCATTTGAAATAAATCCTACTCAAAATGCACAATAGTTTGTAGGAGGCTTATTGTTACCTTTACAATGGATTCTATCACAAAGAAACTTCACTAGCATGCATAAGGCTCTATAAGCTTCCCTCTACACTAAAGTAGTTAGAAGCATGGATACAAGGATTAGTCCCTTTATAGAGGTGAAGATAAAATATATGGCATTAAAACATTAAAATTTGATGGAAAATAATGCACATGAGACATGCAGTGGTGTTTGGTATATTGATTATGAAACTAAAGGGCACACAAGGAACAACTTCCCACATAAAAACATCTGCATGATACTAAAAAAAACTTGTGAGATCTATCATAAGGAACTTAATGTCCATTCTTGTCAACCTTTGTAGTAGTATACAAACACTAAGGTGTTCTAGTATTGTAATATTTGTGATGTAAAAACCCATGACACTAAGGATTGTCAATTGATTAGTGATATACATGAAGCTTGAGTGAATGGTACACACCAAACCTCAATCACCGATACCTAAGATAATGGTGGCTACCATAGGTGAGGGAGAGGACAAAGATGAGGTAGTGGTTAGTTTATACTAAGGAATTGCTACATATGTGTGTCATAAGGCCACTATCAAAGGGATTGCCTAGAGTACTTAACCTGTGCCTTTTGTAAAAAGGACCATCGATTAGAAGAGTATCCTAATTTATATGTAGATATCACTAAGGACCATAATGAAAAGGGATTTGACATTATTCAAATAGACAAACCACAATGGCATGCATGGCCAACCATCCCCATAGTGCAACAAGTAAATATCACCACTCATAGTGGGGGTTAGACTCAATCCTCAAATAACTTGATAAAAAAGGTATACCAAAAAGAACCACATGTAAGGAAGTACCTTGATGCTTAACAACAAAAGGATGTGCTTTATGATATAATGGCACTTGTGTGAGAGATCTAGGGTGAGATTTAATACCTCAAGGATAAGGACATGACAACACACCATAATGTAAATGGAAATCAAACATCAACCAATAATTTAGGACAATTTTCAAGAACTATGCAAATATATGCTAGATGAGGACATTGTTCCCTAGCTTAACACTTAGATTAAAAGTTAGGCATGCTTACCAAATGAAGTCCACCCTCACCTAATTTGACAAATAGAAGATCTATATTTAAATCATGCCCAAGGTTAGGAAACTCCTAGTTCCTTTACTCCCTTAGATGATGGATAAATATTGGTTAATGATGCTATTAATTGATGGGTAATCTAAGACATTATAGTAGATACTAGTGTGGAAGTTAATGTTCTCACTAAATATGCTTGGAAAAAAATGTCTAGTACAACCCTACATTCCTCTCCTAATGTTTTGTTCATGGAAAATAAGAATCAAGTTCATCCTATTAGAATCATCAAGAATGCCACCATTGACATACTTGGGTTCCCTTCAAATCATATTTTGAGGTCTTTGAATTGGTAGAAGTTGATGACTATCCAACCCTATTGGGAAGGCCTTAGTGCTATGAGAATCATGTAGAAATGAGATTTAAAAACAAATAAATTAGCTTTGAGAATATAGATCAGAGTGTAGAAATACGTTTAGACCAAGCACAAGGACCTCCCTATATCAAACTCATAAATGTTAATGAAGATATCAACCACTTGCATAATGTTACTGCTCAGAGTAATGAATAACATGATCCAATGTTAGATGGAATTCTTCAGTGGATGGACTACTAGTATATCTTAAATACTATAAGTAATGCTTTCAATTATTGGGCCTATGGATACTACAATCTCATCAAAAGGTTATACAACATTGTAAATAGAGGAGAAAGCATCCCATGCTAACTTCCTAAATGTCACAAGTTTGTGTGCCTCATAGGTTTAGTAATAAGGGGACTATTGGTGGGACCACTACTAAAAATACTTGATGAAACCCCATGGTTCCAAGGACAAATGGAGGTACATATTTTTTTCAGCATCTTGAATAGTTCTATCTACCAAGAATGACTGGATGATGTCACTAGATCACATTTTTAATGGTATTATTGCTAGATGGTGGCATACTCATAAAGAGTGCCTTTTATATTAGGATCAACTGTGATCTAATATACATCATATATTTCACCATGATAATAATATCATAGCCACACTTAGTTTTAGTGTCATGCAAGAATTTGAACCTCACATTGAGGCTTGTGAAATCATATAGTGTGTTGAGGAAACATCCTTACCAAAATACCTCTAAGTCCATGCATTCTATGGGACTTTGCACACTTGGGAACATGCTTGGTATATTCATAAAGAGAGGCACATGGGTACTAGGTTCTAGTATTTACTAAAGGATAACATGAAATTGGCACTTTATTACTCTTCACCAAGGATGAACTTGCACCTCACCCTTCAAACCATGCATGAAATAATCATTGGAGACCCAAGTCCCATCTAAGATCACATGTGCCATATTCATCAAAAACCTAAAGAACCTTTCTATTTATTCACTAATCCTCCCACCCAATCAATTATTTCACCATCGATAGTTCCTATCAAAGAATGTTGTGAAGAAATCCACCTAAGAAAGCAAAAAGTTGTCTTCTAAGTAGATGAAGCTGAATGGTCTACTTCACTCAACCCCTTGAATAACCACTTAGATGTCCCTAAAATTATTGATTCAATAACCATTAGGGACATAATTTCTCCATGGATAACCCTTATCATGATCCCATTCAAATTATTCAATGTAACATTGGCATAGAGCAAGAGCTAAATATGGCTATAATTGGAAACTATTAGACTAACACAAAAATTTATCAAATTTTTGAGTTGTTGAAAGAATATTATGATGTATTTCTAAGGAATTAAAATGAAATGAAAAAATTTCACCCTTATCTATGGAATATTCACATAAAACTAATCGATGGTGCTCACCTTATGAAGAAATGACCATACAGGATGAACCCCAACCTCCAGTTATGAGTGAAAGAGAAGATTGATAGCATGATCTATGCCAGAGAAATGACTCCCATTTATAAATTTAAATGGGTCAATCTCATGGTAATAAAAATAAAAAAGGATGGGTATATCCATTTCTATGTCAATTATTGGGTCTTAAATGCATCTTTTGTGATATCCTTTCCTATTGCCTTTCATAGAGGAAATCTTAGAAGGTGTTGCCAATTATGAAGTATAGTCTTATATAGATGGGTTATTAAGGTGCCACTAAGTCCAAATAGCTGAGGAAGACCAATCCAATACTAATTTCACTAATTAATAGGGATATTTTTCCTATACCATCATGCCTTTTGGTTTATAAAATGCCCTAGTAGTGTTTTCACAGATAGCAGTTGAGGCTTTCAAAGATTTTATATATAAATTAATCCAAGTTTACCTAGATCATTGGATGGTATATGGGTTGCTCAAGCACCATTATATCAACCTAAGACTTATGCTTGAGCATTGTTGAGTGTTGTGAATTTCCTTAAATTTGAAGAAGTGCCTATTCATAACACCTTTTTGTATACTTCTTGGGTATATCATTTGTAAATAATGACTCTTGGTAGACCCAACCAAGGTCTCCATTATTCTCTATCTACTATTACCCAAGACTCAACATATGGTACACACTGCTATGTACCTAGGGATATGATATATTAATGTATACTAGTTGATGGAGATGCTAATATGTGGCACACATCCCCTTAATTAGTTATATAGATAAAACATATTAGGATAATGGAGTAACTTGTAGAATTAGTACATTGGGTAATGGTAATCCTACATTGGGATTAGGAGGTTACCCATCCATGGGTTAGATAGATGTCTATATGTAGGAGAGGATTATCATGGTAAAGATATCAAGTAAGCATTGAGTCTTCTATTGTAAGAAGATATTGGCAGTTGTCCCATCAAAGAGACACTGTGGAGTTATTCCTTCCTAAAAGAGTATTATAAGGTGTTTCCATACCTTAAGGGTATTTCTACATATATTGAATATCAAGATCATATCAAGTGGTATTAGAGCTTCAATTTGGGCAATTTGTGTGGAGTGAAACCCTAGATTTTTTGAATCATCAATAAATTTTTATTGGTTACAAATTTTTCTACAAATGTTTTATTGGAAATCAAAAATATTGTAATTAAGTCATAGTAAAAAAATTGAGATCTTTTGATTAGTTTTGAGGGAGTTATTTCTATTTTAGGTTTTATAATAATTTAACTGTCTTCCAAAATATAAGTAATTTTTATTCTAAATTTTTAATGGAGATGTAAGAAGATATAATAGAAGCATAGTAAAAATTTTAGAATTTTTGGAGTTGTTTTTCATTATTTGTTATGATTTTATGTTTTTTCATATATTCAATTTAAAGGTCAAAATTTGTGACATTTTTCCACAAATTTTTTTCTGAGGATCCAATATCATAATAGGAAGATATATTAAAAATTTGGAATTTTTTGGATCGGTTTTGAAGGATTTATTGACATTTTAGGGTTTCATGTACCCTAAATTTTTTTTGTGGGTCATGAAGTTGCAAAAAAATTTAGGGGAAGATGATGTTGATGCTAGAGAATGGTGGCTCATTTTTTAGGAGAATAATGATAAGGACATTTTATGGAAAATATAATTATCTCTTTATTTGTCTAGGCCTGCACAACATTGGTGGTTTAATCAATTGAGCTTTATGCAAAAGTATTCTTCATGGGAAGCAATGAAACAAACCTTCCTAGATCGATGGGATATAAAAGAAAAAGAGGATGTAGAAAAGGAAAAAAATAATGATGATAAAGAAGAAGAAGAATAATAAGAAGAGAAGGGTTCAAATAATTTAGCTCCAAAGAAATTTGAGTCAATTTTTCAATTTCATGGATGCATTCAAAAGAAGAAGGTGGTTGTGTCCATAAACCCTAACATCAAGTATAACTTAATTAACATGAATGTGGCCAAGCATCTACATGTTCAAAAAAATAATATCAAGGAGGTTCAAGTAGATGGTAATAATATTTCAATGTTTAAATATTTGAAGCTCATTATGGAAAAATATGTTTTGCATTTAGATTTTTATGCTTTGGATATGAATTATGTGGATATAGTTCTTGGATATCCATAGTTAGAGACTTTGGGAACAATGAATATTAATGTTCAAAAAAAATCATGAAGTTTTGGTATAGGAAAAAGAAGATCACTTTACAAGATATCATAGTAGAAAAGGCACCAATAACAATCTAGGTAGATCATGAGGATGAGATTTAAATAGGTGATGAAGATCATGATGAAGATTCAGATGATATAGATAAAGACACACTACAAATGAACACTTTATCTACACAAGAGACAAAGAAGGAAAAGGTGGAAGAGGTAGAAGCAAAAGTGGATAAGGTCAAAGTATTGGAAAAGTTTGAGGTATATAGACACCCACATCATCATGAGAGGAAACAATCGTGGAACTAGGTGAGGAAGTGTCATAACAACAATCACATTGTCTATAGAGGAAATAAAATTTAAAATCATTATGGATATGCATGGAATCTAAAGAAAAAATACTATAGCACATGGAATGAATTGGGAAATCACTATGACTATGCATGGAAGAATACCTACTATGGTCATGGTTGGAATCAAATTAGCACAACAGAATATGGTACATGGAATAAAAATATGAATAACTATGCTTAGACACCAAAGTAATATAATTATGATCATAATAAAAACTAGAGGAGCATAATGGAATTTAGAAACAATCTTAGAGAGCTATCACCTGCCAAGATCACATATGGATGGCTCGATGATCGAGATTAGATACAAGTGTGCGATGATTTGAAGCACACTCATTCTTTGGTTTCTTCCTATGTTCCAAGGATGAAACATGTCAAGGAGGTAAGTAATGCTATGTACCTAGGGATATGATATATTAATGTATATGGGTTGATGGAGATGCTGACATGTGGTACACATCCCCTTAGTTAGTTATATAGGTACAATATATTAGGATAATGGAGTAACTTATAGAATTAGTACATTAGGTAATGGTTGGCCTACATTGGGATTAGGAGGTTACCCATCCATGGGTTAGATATATGTCTATATATAGGAGATGATTATCATGGTAAAAATATCAAGTAATCATCAAGTCTTCTATTGTAAGAGGATATTAGAGGTTGTCCCCTCAAAGACACATTGTGGAGTTATTCCTTCCTAAAGGAGTAGTATATGGTGTTTCCCTACCTTAAGGGTATTTCTGCATATACTGAATATCAAGATCATATCACACACCTTCCTACAATACACAAGATATTACCAAAAGTTCATTTAGGGTTATGCCAAGATTATAGTGCCCCTTGAAGAGATTTTAAAGAATAATGAATAGTTTATATAAACTAATTCTTAAAAATAAACTTTTGAAACACTCAAATAAAGGTTAGTTATCACTCCTATCATTTAATTCCTGAATTAGACAAAGCATTTTCATGTCTATGTTGATGTATCTATAATGGTTTTCAGCATGATACTTTCACAACCAAGAGAAGGAAAATTAGATCACCTAATTTACTTTGTTAGTAAGAAGCTGACATCAACTAAAAGGAACTATACCACAACCAAGTGTAAAGCTTTGTCTATGGTTTATGATCTATAAAATTTTAGGAAGTACCTTCTAGCCACCCAATTTATATTTTATATAGACCATGAGACCTTAAAGTATCTTGTCAATAAACTAGATCTACATGGGATAATTTTCCATTGGATTTTTCTATTTTAAGAATTCTATTTTTTCATGGTAGTAAAGACTAATAATACCAATTGTGGACCTGATCATTTATCCCAATTTGAAAATGGAGAACCCACACATGCCATAGCAGATGATCTTCTTAATGTACATCTCTTTTGAGTTGTTTAGGTAGCTAAAGAGATGGAGGATATTACAACATTTATTAACACTAGTTGCATGTCTGACCCCTTCACTTCATAGGAAAAAAAGCAATTTGTAGTTTGTGCCACACCTTATTATCTCATAGTAGGAGATATTTATAAAATGGATCATGATAAGGTGCTTCACCACTATATAATGTAATATAAGAGCCCTGATGTGCTATGATAAGTCCATGAAGGCATTATCATAGGACATTATGTTAGAGAGGCTACCACATGTAAATCATTACTCACTGAACTCTAGTAGCCAACTTTATTCAAGGATGCATAGGCTTATGTTAGGCAATGTGATGTCAACCAACACATAGGAAAAATAAATAGGAGACATGTAATTTGATTGTGACCTATTCCTTCTCAAGAACTATTCAAAAAGTGTGATATCAATTTTGTGGGGCCCATCACTCTAGTAAGATGATGAATGGGCTCTCAGTACATCATTGCAACAATTGACTACCTCACATGTTGGGCTAAAGCAGTGCTAATAAAATAATATAATATAATAACTACCATGTGATTCATTTGGGAGAACATTATAACTTGGTTTAGATGCTTCTTAAGCTTCACTAATGATCATGGAACCCACTTTTTGAATGAGATGATTCACATCTAATTGGTTGATTTCATGATCACATACCACAAGATGACACCATACCATCCATAGGCTAATGGAACACCTAAAGCTTTCAATAAGATCCTTAGTACCACTTTGACAAAAAATTGCAATATTGGCCAGATTGATTGGGATGATAGAGTATCTATAGTACTTTGGGCCTACCTAGCTACATTTAAGCACCTCAATAAAAGTACACTATTCAACCTAGTACATGGAAAGGAAATGGTCATACCAATGGAGTTCTTGGTACAATCTCTCTAGATAGCATGTATAGGAAACCTAGATGATGATGCCTCTTTAAAATCCTAGCTTGATGATGTGATGAAACTAGATGAGGCTCAATTCCTCACCCACTAGAGTTAGGATGTTAAAAAATGCAAACAAAAATCTGACATGATTTCCATCTAAAGTATAAAGTATTATCTCTAGGAATGAAAGTTTTTTTATATGATTCTAAGTTCACATGCCACCCTAAGAAGCTTTGGATTCATTGGGATGGTTAATTCATTATATATAATATCCAACCTGTCAGGGCTTATCAGTCAAAATGAATGGATGGTCAGTTCTTCCCAAGGCACTATAATGGTATTCAAATTTAGTTGTATCGTTCTATTTAGATTAACTTATGTAATCAATAAGTTTCAAGGATATTAGATTCAAATTTACTACTTTTAATAAAAAGTGCTACCCTTGAGGCATGTGACTCTTTAATGTAGTTTTAGTTTCCTATATTTAGTTTGTTGTCATGGAGGACAACAAACCATTTTAGTGTGGGGTAAGGCATAATGCATATGAATATAAGACATAAGAAATGTGGTCACACAAGCACCATAAGGTGAAAGAGTCATCTAGGGTGTGCAAGTGATTAAGGGTGTGTGAGTCATTCAATGCACCTTGAAAGCATTTTGAAAGGTTCTCACCATTTGGGTGACATCTATCTTCCAATTTACCAAAAAGGTCAGACACAATTATCATCCACTTCCAAGAAAGGCATGGTAAAGTACAGACCATTAATGTGACAAGGTTAGTTATGGAAAGAAGCATGTGAGTGGAATGATGAGATAAATTCATTAAGGCACTATATGCTCTATACAAGATTCAAAGTATGAAGGTTGTTAAAATATATGCATTAATGAATTGAGTTGATGTGGAAAGGGAAGGAATTAATGAAATTAAAACCCCAAAGGGCCAATAAATAGTCCTGTTAAAGCCATTTTACACTTTACCTTGATGTATTCTTTGAGTGCTAAGTATGAATGGTGAACTAGAGAACCTGAGTATAATGAAGCCAAAGTTATTGCATACCAAGGAGCTTGTTAAATAGGTGAATTTATGAAGGTTATTTCCTAGAAAAAATGAGAGGTTTCCAAATTCAAATTGGAGTATAGGAATGGAGAATTTTGAGGTAAGTTATAGATTTTCCATTATCAAAGTGTGAATCTCAAAATTTGAATGAAGTTAGACTGGCACCACGTATTCATTCAAAAAAATGGGATGGCCACATAATAAACTTTAAGCACCATGAAGGGTAATGTGGCTAAGTAAAAGGCTAAAATAATTGAAAATATTCCAACCATCCTAAAGGAGGAAGAGGTGAGCAGAGGAGATTGGTTCCCTATTAGGGAGGAGGCATCAAGAAACTAAGAATAGAGACTGAAATACATGTAGCACATAGGAGTTTTGAGATAATTCACAAAAGTAAAAGAAAGAGAGAACATATAATAAGAATAAAATATGTCAAAGAGAGGAAAGTAGGTGAAGACCTCATTAATGCAGAATGCCCCAACATCTCCCCCTCCATCCTTACTCATAGAGGAGATGCAATACCTAGAGTCGGTATTATGCATGGAGAAATAGGTCTCCATGGTGTCAATTGCCACTATTTTTACTATAACCACCATCATCTAAGAAATGAGTTAGAGCTATAACATTACTACCAAGTCTAGACTACCAACACAAGGAATCAAGTGGTCTATGACTTGTCCATCAAGAACTAGCTAGACAAGGTTGGACTCTTTCAACTTTTTAAGCTACCATACTTTGGTAAGCTTATTGAGGTGGTTTACTTCCTTCTCTCAACATCTATGAGGACTACATCCACTTTTTATAGTGGAATGTGAAGATCATTACAAATAGGATAAGAAAATTCATAGGATTTCAATACTCAGAGGTAAATGTGTTGGATGACTTGGTGAACATGAAGGAGATTCAATAGACTACCACAATACTTATGTATCAAAAGTAGGGGTATGAAATGCATATAAATAACCTATAGGATACCACCCTTAGAGTCACAACATAGATCATTTCTACTAAGGTCAAAGGGACCAATTGATGGAAGAAGGTGAACATGGTCTACCTACACATTACTCACCAAGTTGTTCAGGGAATAAAGTATAATTGGGCATTGTATTTTGCCTAGAAAATAGTTGAAGATGTAGAGAAGGTGAAAAAAATACTTAAGTTTAAATTTATTTAGAGATAAATGATATTATGGTTGGTTGTTAATGAGATTAAGGTGCCTGAGTACAACTCAATTTCATTGATGTAGGTGTACCCTCCCACTCACAGGTCCTCCATGGAGCACTTTAAAGCCTTCACTTTCCCATAACACATTACCCCATATTACAAGATGAAGATGAGGTACTATTTTGATAGGATAAAGGTAGCTTTTGGGAATTAATGGTGCATTTGAAAGTATTTTCCCCTAGCCATAGACCAACTAGAATTCATTGTAAAGTAGCACTACTCCGTAGTGTGCATTCACATGAATACTTTGAGAGAAATTTTAACATGTATTAAGTTACCATATGCCTTTTTTTCATGCTACTTCATCAATTCCATCAATCATATTTATGATTCATATCTAATCAGATTATAGGTAGAACATATTGACACAAAGTGCCACACCCTCCAAAAAATGTTTGTATATCTAGGCAAGAAGGCCTTTGTAGAGAGAGGGAAAATGAACTTAGCTAATATCAAGGTTAAGAATATCCTAGTCAAGGAGTAAGTCAATAAATTGTTTTATATGTTACACCCCCTTTAGTACCCTTGAGATAGATAACCTAAGTAGAGGCTCCCTCAAGCACTGCAATCATGAAGGAATTAGCCAAAGCTAAGTACCAGTTTGAGTGGGTAGTAGGCCCAATAAAAGTGTCAAGGAATAGTGGAGGCACAAACCTCTAGACCCACTGCCTCTTACTCATCTATGGACCATTGTTTTCCACCTCACACTTCATCTTCACCTCCTCATCTATCTCCATCCCCTGTGCACACTTCACCACCTATTTCACCTTTGCCAACTCATTCCACTCCTTCCCACTCACCTACTCTTAACCTATCATCTCTTCAGCCAACTTCCCTACCTTCTCCACCTCCATAACCACCTTCACCTCCACCTTCTCTAAGGACTGACACAAGTTCATTCCCACACCATCCTCTAATGCAAGCACCCTAATGGGACCCTTATCAATAGATATATAGATTTTAGGATGGAATCCAAAAAGACTCCATCCCTAAAATAGGAGGCCCCATCTAGAGATCAACTTGATATTGATAGAGTTGGATAAAGTGAAATGGCATTAGGAATCCATCAAGATGATGAGCTTGAATGAGATCTAGAAAGGGGGAAGGGGATAGTAGAAGAATAAAAACAAAGAGGGCCATCCACTATGTGTGAATGTTACTAGTCTAACATATATAACAAGGACCTTTATCTTTGGAATAACTTCCACCCCAAAGATGTGACCTCAAAAATAAAGAAGTAGGTTTCCTTCCTTTTGGAAATGTATAGTGAGGAACCCCAATTTGACATTTTTTAGATTGTATTTTTTCTAGCCTATATGCTCTAGGACTGCCAAACTTGATGAAGAATGATCCACAATAGCTCTTTCCAATAATGACAAGTGATTTATTTTTGAAACTATCTATTCAAATGATTCTCTAGAACATTTTTTTAGACTCAAATGTGTGCAATGGTGGAAAGGAAACATGGTAGAGTCATATAAATGTCTAATAAATTAATTGCAAAAAAGAAAGCACTAGCCAAGGAAGTGGCCTCCTTAAAGCAACAAATCCAAGAGGCCACTGAGGATAAGCTAAGAGTTTTAAACATTTTCAAAACAATTTTTAAAGATAAACCAACACTTTTAGATGGTGTACCATTAGATGGTGATGCCATAAATAAATTAGAAACCCTGGTCAAGATTTTGTTGAATAAAAATAAATAACACCCCATAATAAGAGATGAGGCCAAGGAAATAATTGAATAATTCACCATGGTGGTAGACATTGTCAAGAGCACCTTAGAGAGAGTCAGGGAAGTTTTTTGTATTTTGGATGACATTTTTTTATACCTAGGGCACCCAAATAAAATAGTGGAAGCCTAGTTCCATGATGTGGAGGTCCTAAGGCAATAAGTAGTTATTGTTGCCCTTTTAATAAATGACCACATCAAGGGTGCAAAATCATTCAAAGACATTGAAATAATTAAAGACACCATTAATAAACATCATCATAAAATAAATGTAAGTTTTTCAATACTCCAAATATAGGTTGAAAAGGAGGTCTCTGAATTAGAGGACATCTAGAAAAAATCTAACATAGCCCTAGATGAACAAATGAAAAAGACCAAGACTCCAACTTAGCTTGAGGAGCTAAAAAAGAAAAAGAAACCATTGAAAGAATAATTTCCAAAGTCCTCGATGCATTGTTCCACTAAGATGGGCTAAAGAATGAATTTGAGTAGAAGGGGAAAAACATTTGGAGGGTGCTAGAGTGACTTAGTTCAGGATGGACTAAGAGCATAGTATGGGGTGATGTTGGCCCTAAATTTTGAATAAGTATTGTTCCATTTTTAGTGCATTATGAATAAGGACCTTTGTCCATATTCATCCAAGTACTGGTATAGCATGGGAGGACCATGGCACGTAGTTGATATGTGTAGAAGGAGATGGGCATAAAAATATAATGGCATAGGATACCTAACATGAGAGGACCTAGTCAAAGGAGAACATGTCATGAGGGACCCAAGAATAGAGGACTCAAAACCAAAGTAAAATACCAAGGGAACATGTGGGAAGTGGAGAATGAGGGACATGAGAGTAGCTAGAAGAGAAACTCAAGTAGGACACTTCAACCCCATTGATGAGAGGTTTTGTACCAGCCCATGATGATAAAACACTTGGCCATTAGAATATAGCATACAATGAGGATATAGGGGTTCAAATACTTGATTCTATAGGAATACCTCATTGTAAGAGCCATGGATCTCAATTTTTTAGGAGTACATGTTCCACTTGTTCATGATAGTTATAATGATGACACTTGGTTATGGAAAAACAAGTATAAAAACCCCTATTATAATCATTTAGAGGAGGATCTTTTGGAGGATAGATATAGAAATTGTCTTGTAATTTAGTAAGTTATTAATGAAAAGTCACTATTTACCATATCGTATGATAAGTCATGAAACATTCTAAGTTTTGGATGATGTATATGGTTTATTTCTAAGTCATGTGTATCTTTTTATTTTGTCACTATTATTAAATAGTAATGGTGATCCTAGTTATTGTGTTAATCAAATATGGAACAATAAGGATAATAGTAGTATATTTATGGTGTTAAATAAGCTTTTTACGACTTGTTTTACAAAAAATGAACAAACTTCCAACATTGTGTTTCAAAGCCTTTAGGAACTAGTCTTTCACTACACATTTTGGGTGAGAACACAAGACTCATCTCTCACATGATAGGGCCAACATGCTATTTTTTTGGGCAAAGCTTTAGTGTTGAAGTGGAACTAACAAATAATCCAACAAAATTAATCTTGGATCAAAAGTTATGGATGAAATATAGAGCACTCCTTTTTCCCTTTGTAAATTTGAATATTCAAATTCAAACTAGGGACTAATGTGATCACAACCATATGAACAACTCCCATAGACTCATCCATATGTGGTGATGGTGACATTAGTAAACTGCCTACTTAGATTTCTTGCCACTAGACCAAAATGTCTAGATAAAAACAATGATAAAATAAATGAAGTCCACTCACTTCCATACTTATTATAACCACACTTGACACCCCATAGGTTCTTTATAGAAATATCCATACCAATAATAACATCCATAAAATTCCTCCCTTAGTTAAACACTAAAAACCCATATAGTAATATTGAGGCTCATTAAAGCAAAAACACACATGACACCTCATCAACATTTTGGTCACCTTAGAGACATCATTGACAAACCTCCAATAATTTCCCCCTCATTTTTAACTAAAAAGTATTTTTTACCAAAATTAATACAAGGAGATAAAGAATTCAAGATTTTATCTATAGTGTTCTCTTGTGTGTGTTCTATGATTTATGATTCTCATGATTTTAGATGGCTAATAGTTTCTTTTTTTCAAGCTAATTTGGTAATAGCACATTAAGTTGTCGACTTTGGAGGAGACCTCAAGGAGCCAAACTTATGGGAATATTCAATTCCATGAAATCTTTACCTACAACTACTTAAGGGACTTAGAAAATATGTTGATAGTCAAGACATTGAAGCAATAAGGTCTTGCATATTTTTAAAGTTCATAAGATCTTGTTATGTTTGAAGAATCATTTTAGTTGCTTCCTTACTCTTTATATCCCAACATCTAATAAGTTTAGTGATTGATCCTAAATTCAAATATTCAGAGGAGCTAACCTCACAACTAGAGGTTTGGTCTAGATAAAGGCATCCCATAGCCTTAGATCATTCCAATGTCTAGATATAAATCATATCTAAGCACTCTGATTTTAACTAGGTGCTATTTGGGTTGCTAAAAAAAATCAAAGGAGATCTGTTGGTCTTTGTTTTTGCAATGGAAATTTATTTTTTGACCTACCTTACTCCCTCCTTTTAAACTTTTTTAACATGAGACATTTTATATTAATGCTCATTGTGTATATCCATTTGTTTGTTTAAGAGTTTGGGATTACATTGGAAAATACAAAGAAAATTACATCATAACAAATTTAGGTAGATTATGTCACTACCATATTCTTTTTGTCCCTAGAACAAGGTCTACTTTCATTTTTGAAGGTGGTAAGTTGTAACCACATAATCTCTCCAATAAAATTGAGTGAAGCCCTAAGGTGTCACTACCATATTCCTATTATCCATATAATATGAGAAATTTTACTCTATTGTTTACATTACATCCTTGACACATACACACATCAAAAATTTGTAAGGGCCTGAGGATGAATATGAATATTCTCAAACTACTATTTCTTTTCATGTACTTTTAGGTATTAGTACTCCAAATATTAAGGTGATAGGTTTACTCAAGAAATAGAAGTCAATTATATTTATTTACTCTTGGAGTACACACAAATTCATCAATAGTAAGTTGGCTACTCAATTGGACAATTTCATTTACCCAAATCCATAATTTCAAATCCTAATTATAGGTGGGGGTATAATTAATTGTTCTAGTAAATGCCATAGCATAAAGCTATGGGTGACGACCTATTATATTATGTTTTTTTATTATCATGGATGGGACTAACATTTTTTTTGGATTGTAATGGCTCACCACTTTATGAATAATTAAGATGAAATTTGAGTATATATTAATTCTCATTCATTTAAAAGGAATGACATTTGAACTGCATGGTTTATTGGCTAAATCTAAGTTATTGGTTATTTTTCACTAGATGATGAAGATGATCAAAAAAGGTGAAAAGTAATTATTGTGTGATTATTTTCTATAGAATTTAAACTAAACAAGGAGTCTACCCATTTTTGTCTTATACACCCACTTGATTCCTTTGACCTCTTTTCCTTTTGAAATGGGCTTTACATCAGGGCTCACTATTGCTTAGGCCAACCCAGGGCCTCCTTGAGCTCAACACACATTCTTAAAAACTATACTATTTTTTATTAAAAATTGATTGAAGTATATACAAGTAAAATATTTGGAATTATATTTGTTGTATTGTTTTATAAAATTTTAGTGTTATAATTTGAAAACCCTATTTACCTGAACAATAGTCAGGTACGTGTTCCTTCAACATAAGGCTCATTAACATCACAGTTAGGCAAGTTCTAGTAGGGAAAAAAATATTAAAATAATCTAGTTAGACTATCTAAATCTTAGAAATTTCATAACATATTA
Source organism: Torreya grandis (assembly GCA_037957365.1). Taxonomy (NCBI): domain Eukaryota; kingdom Viridiplantae; phylum Streptophyta; class Pinopsida; order Cupressales; family Taxaceae; genus Torreya; species Torreya grandis. The sequence continues at coordinate 650,384 of JARHVA010000412.1, forward strand.
AGGTGTTAAACAATTAATAAAAAGGCCAAGTTAACACAAATAAATCACACATTTTAGATAGAGTAAACAAATATATTTAACACTATTAAGATTAAATACCTAAAAATAAGGATTTCTACATATTTTAGATAGAGTGAAAATATATATTGAACACTATTAAGATTAAATACCTAAAAATAAAGATCTACATAAATGATAGTAATAAATATGGTCAACGCTTCGGACACTCTACAACCTGCTCTATTCTAATCTATTAGTACTCTGCAGTGTATGTTAAGAAACTAATAATATGTAGAAATAGGAATATATCTGGTCAAACATCTTTGGCCATTTTTCTTCCACTTAGAAATGTGTGAAAATTATATGGATCGTATTTTTCAAATTAAATTTGAATTTCAAATTCATTAGGGACTCCCACGTATTTCTGAACACAAATGCACCTCGGGAGTAGTCAAGTCAAATTCAAGATGAGTGGTATATTTAATATATTAAAATGATATTCATATATATTATATAATATATTTTATTATTATTATTATTTATTTTAGTATAATATATTTAATATAAAATATATAATTTATATAAAAATATTATTTATTTTAATGTGTGTGTGTGTGTGTGTGTGTGTGTGTATTCACATACACCCACACATATCATGACATATAATGTATGTATATATGTATTGATGAAAGGGGTTATGTAAAGCAAAAGAGTGTAAAATTATAATTGATAGTTAAACCTAGTAATTCCAAACCCTTGACAATGTCAAAATATTAATTAAGTTCATCTTTAAATATATTTTTGGGTGTAGATTGATCGAGATCTGAATCACCATGCAATGATTTAGTCTATGATGGCTTACATTTTACATGTAAAGAGAGATCCTCTTAGCATGTAATCTCTATGTCAAAACTATAACTCCCTTGGTTTTGATCAAGTTGCATCTATATTTACTAGATAGGGAGCTCAACTATGGTAGATCATGTTTTGTCTTAGTGATTACAATGGATAAATTTATTTTTTTACAATGGCACTAAGAAAATTAAAAGTGACGAAGAGGAATTTTGAGTTTAAATACACACACACACACACACACACACACACACACACACACACACACACACACACACACACACACACACACCATGACATATAATGTATGTATATATGTATTAGTGAGAAGGGTTATGTAAAGTGAAAGAGTGTAAAATTATAATTGATAGTTAAACCTAGTAATTCCAAACCCCTAACAATGTCAAAATATTAATTAATTTCATATTTAAAGATATTTATGGGCATAAATTAGTTGGGATCTGAATCACCATGCAATGATTTAGTCTATGATGGCTTACATTCTACTTGTAAAGAGAGATCCTCTTAGCATGTAATCTCTATTTCTAAATTGTAACTGCCTTGGTTTCAATCAGGTCACATATATATTCTCTAGATAAAGAGCTCAACTATGGTAGATCATGTTTTGTCTTGGTGATTACAATGGAAAATTTTATTTTTTTGCAATGGCACTAAGAAAATTAAAAGTGACCAAGAGGAATTTTGGGTTTAGAAATTAAATAAAAATTGAAGTGGACATATATGTTCCAAAGACACCATCTATTTAATTGCATACAAAATAAATAATTGGTTTACATCAAATATAATTTTATAAACACCACCATAATTATTTTACATCAAATATTTATCATCATCTAATTTAAGTTCTAGTTCATATAGTACCACATGATCTACGTTAGTGTGGTTGAGTAGTAGTGTTAGTTAGATCATCTCCATATCCACTCTCATAAGCATTAGTATGAGAAAATTAGCTCATATGTTACATGAGGGTATTAGTAAGTGTATTCAGTGCATGTAAACTATCAATCTCTACAACATCCTTAAATTGTAGAGGGATATCTCAATTGAAAATAATTATTTGATAGAGATTCTCATAGGTTGATTAAGCACATGATAGGCACCCAACCTATCCTATCATAAGCCTTTTTATTGGCACTAAAAACTATTAATAATAAAATTAATAAAGAATTTCATTTAGGATATTAAATTTGCATTAAAATCTCCTCATAAAATATGAAGAAACCTCATTGTTCCTAAAAATTCTTTCTCATTAATGAATGGTGGCAATAGTGGATTGGGAAATGTTTGAATTACATTATAAGTGGCACATTGGTTTTTGGATTACTATATATATATATATATATATATATATATATATATATATATATATATATATATATATATATATATATATATATATATATATATATATATATATATATATATATATATCTTAAACTAATCACTAACAATTTGGCATCATCATACTATAGTAATTACATCTCTCTATATATTAAGATTTCCAAATGTCAATTTCAAATGTTATCATTTAATCAAATTCACTTACATAAGGTATGGGTCCCGTGATGGGGAATTACTGAATATTTTTTAGGGTGTGCTACTGATAAATTATAAGATTATTTTACCTAATTTTTATTCCTACATTTAAAAAAAAATTATAATATATATTGTTTAGAAGAGTTATGAGTATTTTAATTTTAAAAAGTTATTTAAAAATAAATAAATAAATATGATCAAATACAAAACTACAGTTGGAAACAATGAATTCATATTATAGGAAATAAAGAGTTTCTAACATTATATTACAAAAACTATAGTTCACTTCAAGGTTAAACAACCTCTATGTGAAGCTTTATAGATTTGGGACTAAATGCAACCTATAAAGCAACCTCCAAGATTTTAGAAGTCAGTTCTTCATTTAATTTTGGGGGTAAAAGGGGATAGAAGAAAGGAAAACAAATAACATGGAAAGTAAATCTAATATAAGGTGATGCACATATATATTTGAAACATTAACCTATAATTACATAAAATAGATTAGATCTTGAAGCATCATAGACCATAAAGGAGCATAAAGCATGAACTACAGTATATTATGTGAGAAAAGACCAAAACTATAGAAGCAAAAGAAAAGAAGTAGCAAAAAGAGGTAATTTTCCACTCCAAATAACATAGAACATCACATCATTATATATGGAGAATAGAATATATAAGGCCATAAGTGCACATAAAAAGCATCAAATCACATCCATGAGGTGCACCTAATAAGGTTATAAAATGAAAAAGTTTGTTGTCACTACTCAGTCTATTATAATGGTTGGTTATCTTTTGTTTGTATTCCTGATTTTGTAAATAGATGCATCAAATACATGCATCTTTAATAACTATGCATTACAAAAAACTAGAAATAAGGCCATAATATACACCATTCAAAAATGCCAACTAGTGTTATCCACAAAAAATGATGAACACATCTCGAGCTCACTTCATGACACTTATAGTCAGAAACACCAAGAAACACATCTCATGACTTCAAAATTGAAGTTCGTAAGAAAATTATCATTCTATTCTTATAAACTATAGAAATAAACCAAAGGATTTGAGTGGAAAAATAAACTCATCAGGATAGATATTCATTGGTGATTTATCTTAATTTGAATCTATTCAATAGAAAAATCATTTATCACTAATTTTAATTCTAGCTCAAAAGACCTGATAGTTAACTAAAATTTGATGGTCATTTTTTAAAGTAGAATAGAATTTATTCATTTATATAATTTGTATGTAATCTAATATTTCTTAGAATTTTTATAACCAAGTTTGAAGGGCTACTAAAAATTAATAATTCACATTACATGAAATTAATTGATTGTACATCTACTTTATTGCCAACTGTCCCATGTCAAGTGTCATTTGTAACATCAAATTTAATGCTTGTGACATTATTTCAACTTTGTGATAAGTGATTGAAAATTTTAAATTAATTCCTTCCAAACATAATAATGTTTGATAGATTTGCTCTTTTAAGTAATCTACCTCATCTACTATGCACATGGTGAAGTACCACAGCTTTTTAATTCCATACATGTGATCACATTTACCTATTTTATGATGTTATATGGCATTATAAAATATGTTAAAGCATGATAATTCATTTAATTTTGTTAAAAAATTAATATTATTTTCTTACCATTAACAATATATAGATATATTATAATTTCTATAATCTTGATAAATGAAGTTTTTATGATTCTTGTATTGAATTTTTTTTTCAAGAGTAAAGTTACTTGGCTTACAGTTTCCTATTTAAATTTAATTTATTTTACATTGATGTGATTTGGCCCTATAAATGATGATTTTAAAATCACTTCACTACATATTCAATTGATAATGATGCATGGATCATTTACTTCCATTAATCAAAATGCACCTTTTGTGATGGAGAAGGGATACATGATTTAACCTTGATGATACATAATTATTTTAATTTAATTCCCATTTCCTACTAAACATTAATAATTTTTGATAGATTTACTCTTTGAAGTAATTTTTTGTGCACATGGTGAAGCATCGTAGAGTTTTAAATCTGTAATGGTGATCACATTTTTGACCCCATAATGTTAAAGTCAATTTTCATGTTACATAGCATTATACACTACATTAAAGGCATAAAAAAATATTTAATGTTATTAAAAATATAATATTGTTTTTGCAATATTAACAATATATAAAATATTGTATTGAAATATATTATACTGAAATATATAATATGTAATATTGATTTATAACCTATATTAAAATATATATTATATGATATAATAATATTTATTAATATTAAAATATATTTTACAAAATACATAATTTAAATATAATATTAATATATAATTAATTAGTTTAATACATAAAAAAATTATTATATATATTATAATATGTCAATTATATTTATTTAATAACTAATATAATTCGTATGTGTTGGGGGTTAAGAGGGGTTAAGTGAATAAAAAATTGTAAATCAATAATTAAACCTATTAGTTAATCAAAATAAGTTTAGCTTAAAAATAATTATGGGTACAAACTTATCAGGATTGATGGCTTGTATTCTTCATGTAAAGAGATAGTCTCTTAACACAATCACTATGTCAAAAATGCAACTCCCTTGGTTTCGATCAGGGGGAATTTGTATTCATTAGATAAGGAGTGTCATAGTTATGGGTGATCAGGTTTTGTCTTGGTGATTGTAATGGATAAATTTCTTTCAATACAATGGCACTAAAAAAATAAGAAGTGGCCAAGAAGAATTTTGGGTTTTAAACTATGATAAAAATTTAAAGTGGACATATATGTTTAAAAGACATCTATTCCCATGTGTATTCCTACTATTATACCACCACCACTTGTTTATCCTAATAATTAATAATGTTACATCTTGAAAAAAATGTGGATGAAACTCCACTTATTATGTAATGAAGAGCCTAATAATTATTTCTAAATCATTATCATTAGTTCCAAAGTTCCATGAGGATGATTTTACTTCTATTTCCATATTTGAATTTCTATAATTTTCATTGTACTATAGTCTTGAAGAAGATTATTGAACATTTTATAATTTTCGTGATCCCCTAGATGTGATCCAAAACCCATGGTAGGAGACCCATCAAGTTTAATTTATTGCGACAAGTCTATTGCTATTTTATTGGAATGAAATTCCATATATTAAAATCTACATTGAGATACAATCTATAAATGGATTCAAAGTCTATATATAGAAATAATATATAGTAGTGTTTTGAGGTAAACTACTTAATATGTCCTCACATAACCGTAATCTAGATAAGTACACAAAATCCTTTCCCAATAGGTCTTTGAGTTACTAGGTATGATTTTGTGTCACTTATTTTAATTACCATTTTGGGGTTGAATTCATCTCCAACTATTAGTTTTTAAGTTTAGAAAAGGTGACTCACCCTCATAGGTATTTGAATTGGTGAATTAAATTATCTTAAAGGTATTCTTACGGGGGCTAAAAATTAAGGATTCAAATCCCTATTAGACAATTCATTTATGTTACATCTTTAAAAGGATGAAACTCCACTTATTATGTGAAATATTATTATTTATAAATCATTAGCACAATCTCTACATCAAAATTTTAACTCCTTTGGTTTTGATCAAGAAACATATATATTCATTAGATAAGGAGCACCATAGTTGTGGGTGATTAGGTTTTGTCTTGGTGATTGCAAAGGAGAAATTTCTTTTGTTACAATGGCACTAAAAAAAATAATAAGTGACCAAGAATAATTTCAAGTTTATAAATATGATAAAATTTTGAAGTGGACATATATGTTCGAAAGACACCATCTATTCTAATGTGTATGCCTACTATTACACTACCACCACTTATTTTTCATAATAATTAATAATGTTAAATCTTCAAAAAAATATGGATCAAATTATACATATTATACATTGAAGAACCTAATAATTACCATCGATTAAAAATTTCCATGATGATAATTTTACTTCTATTTCAACATTCAAATTTCTATAATTTTCATTGTACTATGATCTTGTAGTAGATTATTAAAAAATTTCTAATTTTGATGATCCCCTAGATGTGATCCAAAACCCATGGTAGGGGAACCATCAAGTGTAAATTTTTGTGACATGTTTGTTGCTATTTTATTTGAATGAAATTCCCTAAATTATACAAATCCACATTTAGATACAATATATAAATGGATTCAAAGTCTATATATAGAAATACTATATAGTAGTATTTTGAGGTAGACTACTTAATTTTCCCTCACATAACCATACTTTAGATAAGCACACAAAATCCTTTCTCATGAGGTCTTTGAGTCACTAGGTATGATTTTGTGTCACTTATTTTAATTACCATTTTGGAGTCGAATTCATCTTCAAATATTATTTTGTAAGTTTAAAAAAGATGATTCGACCTCACAAGTATTTGAATTGGTGAATTAAATTATCTAAAAGGTGTTATTGGAGGGGGTGGGGGATAAAAATTAAGAATTCAAAACCCTATTAGACAATTCACTTATGTTACATCTTCAAAAAATATGGATGAAACTCCACTTATTATGTGAGATCTTATTATTTATAAATCATTGGCATAATCTCTATGTCAAAATTGCAAATCCCTTGGTTTTGATCAAAGGGAATCTATATTTGCTGGATAAAGAGTACCACAGTTGTGGGTGATCAAGTTTTGCCTTAGTGATTGCAATGGATAAATTGTTTTTATTACAATGGCGCTAAAAAAATAAGAAGGAACCAAGAAGAATTTTGGATTTAGAAATATGATAAAAATTTAAAGTGGACATATATGTTTGAAAGATATCATATATTCTAATGTGTATTCCTATTATTATACCACCACCACTTGTTTCTCCTAATAATTAATAATGTTACATCTTCAAAAAAATGTGGATGAAACTCCACTTATTATGCATTGAAGAGCCTAATAATTATTTCTAAATCATTACCATTAGTTATAAAGTTCCATGATGACAATTTTACTTCTATTTCTATCTTTGAATTTCTATAATTTTCATTGTACTATGGTCTTGTAGTAGATTATTAAACATTTTCTAATTCTGATGATCCCCTGGATGTGATCTAAAATCCATGGTAGGAGACCCATCAAGTGTAATTTATTGTGACAAGTCTATTACTATTTTATTGAAATAAAATTCCCTAAATTATACAAAAATACATTTAGATACAATTTATAAATGGATTCAAAGTCTATATATAGAAATACTATATAGTAGTGTTCTAAGGTAGATTGTTTAATATTCCCTCACATAAACATAATTTAGATAAGCACACAGAATACTTTCCAAAGAGGTTATTGAGTTACTAGGTATGATTTTTTGTCACTTATTTTAATTACCATTTTGGGGTCGAATTCATATCCAAATATTAATTTGTAAGTTCAAGAAAGATGAATTTTCCACATAGGTATTTGAATTGGTGAATTAGATTATCTCAAGGGTATACCTGGGAGGGTGGGGGATAAAAATTAAAGAGTCAAATCCCCATTAGATAATTCGCTTATTTTATATCTTTAAAAAATGTGGATGAAAATCCATTTAATATACAAAATCTTATTATTTCTAAATCATTAGCACAATCTCTACGTCAAAATTGCAACTCCCTTGGTAGACTGCTAGTTATGCCCTCACATAACCATTATTAATTTAGATAAGCACACAAAATCCTTTTCCAAGATGTCTTTGAGTTACTAAGTATTATTTTGTGTCACTTATTTTAATTACCATTTTGGGGTTAAATTCATCTACAAATATTAGTTTGTAAGTTCAAGAAAGGCAACTCACCCTCACAGGTATTTAAATCGGTATCTCAAAGGTATTCTAGGGAGGGAGGATAAATATTTTTATTAAATAATGTACATATTTTAAATGTTTAATATGTTTAAATATATAATAATTTTTTAAAAATAATTTTATATGTTACAAATTTTTATATAAACTTTTAAATTAGTATAGAGTTAAAAATTCTCATGCACTTAGAAATTAGGGTTAAGTTTATCTTTTTCTCTTTCCATTATTTTATCTTAGTTTTTCTCTCTCCCTTTTGAAGGCCAGAAAAAATTCTTTTATTGATTATTATATTAACTATGGTGTTAGTGGTTTAATCATTGATGCCATTTTTCACTATCATTTTTGTAGCTATGGCGTTAGTGGTAGAAGCATTGACCTTATATTTCACTATCATTTTTGTAGGTTCTTCTTGTCAAGTATTTAATCTATATAATGTATTATTTTACCATATCTAAAATGTGTGATTTTTTTGGTTTGACATGAACCTTTTATTCATTGTTTACTGCTTTCAGTTATGAAATCATTGAGATTCAGATAGACCTTGATTTTTGTTATGAAATGGCCAAGATAATGATATGGTAGAGGTTAGGATTATTTAGCGCTTACTTGTATTCAATAGAGACCCAAATGGTGAATGTGATGAAAAAGCATACATTTTTTATTAACTATAAGCAAATAATGAAATGGTTGAGATTAGGATTGTTTAACACTTACTTGTATTCAATAAGGACCTAAATGGTGAATGTGAGGGGAAAGCAGACAATTTTATTTTAAATATAAGAAAATTATGAAATGGTGGAGATTAGGATTGTTTAGGACTTACTTATATTTAATAAGGACCTAAATGGTGAATGTGAGGGGAAAGCACACAATTTTTATAAACTAAAAGCAAATAATGAAATGGTGGAGATTAGTATTGTTTATAACTTAGTTGTATTTAATAAGGACCCAAATGGTTAATGTGAGGGGAAAGTAGACAATTTTTATTAATTGTAAGAAAATAATGAAATGGTAGAGATTAATATTGTTTAGCACTTGTATTCAATAAGGACACAAATGGTGAATGTGAGGGGAAACCAAACATTGTTTATTAACTATAATCAAATAATCATAGTAAAAAACTCATGTGATGTGAGAGGGTTTTAATGGTTCTACCATCTTTATCTCATCACATCATTCATATTTTGGCTCTATTTGGGATACTGTGAATTATTTCTAGTTTATATTGAGTTGAAAAGTCATTTTTGGGCCTATTCTAGGTTATCATTATTTGAGTTGAATTTTTTCCTTTTTAGACTGAGTTAAAAAGTCATTTTTTGGGGTGTCAAACTTTTCCCTCATTCCAAATCATAAACTTTAATGATAAATGATTGAATAACACCTAGCATTATTATTTGAGGTGGAAAAATTTTCCCTTGTGCTTCTCTATTCTTTGGTAGAGGGGTCTCATGAATCATTATATATTAAAAAATTACTTATAAAATATCGACACCTATTATATAGGATTAGCTATTGTTTAGGGAGAAGTTTTTGAGTGGTGGGAAGCATAGGGGGATAATAATTTGTAAGGTTGTTCCTCTTTTTTGTTGCTAGCTATCATTTTCATCCAATCAAATTTTTATTTAAAAAAAAATTGTAGTGAAATTCTCCTAATTTCTCTTAACAACATGCATTACACATAATTTTTTAGTCTTCAGGGCACATCTCAATATCTTTAAAGCATCCAGTACAGGTCTTCTGGTGACCCTATATAGATCTTTGAAGTATTCATAGATTTATTTGGAGCATCCTATTTATGTCTTCAGAACACACTCATAGTATATTTGAATCAATTTTAGAGCATCTTTAGAGTTTCTTTGAAGCATTCAATTATCAGAGCTCACTTGTCAAATCCTCAAAATTGTAGCCAAAAGATTTATAAAAATGGTGTTTACATTCTCAAAATTACCCCATTATTAGGATGTTTTATTGTACTCAAAATTATCCCATCCTTGGGATGTGTTCCTCTCTCAAAATTACCCCATCTATAAGATGTGTTAATGTACTCAAAATTTTGATATTCATCCAAGTTAGACATAATTACAAGGGAAAGAATCAGTAATAAATTACATACAAACAATGAACAAATTGCATTCATATCCTACTTAGATCACACTTTAATTATTAAATACAATATATTATATAACCAAATGCAACACTTCAGGGATAGTTTATATAACTATGATGAGTTTTATGAAATGCTCATCATTTCTCCCCCACACTTTATCTTTTGCAAATCCTCTTGTAAAGAAGTGGAATAGTGATCCTTAATCCATATGCCCTGATTCAAACCCTTGACTCAAACCATAAAATTCAAAATGATGTTCCCAATCATTGTGGCCCCTTGGAAATAATCTATGATCTCTAATAACTATATGTACCCAAGCTTCAAATTCAAATTCTATTTGAGAATTACAACACCATCATAGAGATAGAGGACACAAAATGATAGGAGGCATAAACCTCATCCCAATTCAAAAATATGAACCTTTTTTCTCTAAGCACTAAGTGATTATTTGGCAAACTAGTTGACTCTTATTAGATTCCATTTAATATTGGTGGGGATGAGGAATTCCCTACACTTCAACTCAATAGGTAATGTCTCCCACCTGGTAATACTTGCATTGAAACCATTGGCATAATAGTTGTTTATAAAATCTTTAACAATAGCAATATTAGATCTCAATAGCTCATGATACTTGTTCTTCATATGCATATGATACAGTGGTTGAAAATAAGAAATAAGTTTCTTTGCTTCTAGAAATTGTGGTCTTCTGCATAACCTAGCAGTGCTTTGTAATTCTAGAAATATATTATTAGTCTATTGTCATGCCATTTGGTTCCTTAGAGTGGAGAGAAAGGCACACAATTGTGTCTCTCCAACAAATACATTTATTAGAAAACCAAATTGATATCTTAACAATAAATTGAAAGTATAAAACTCACAAATGGCATCCTACCTTTATTTAGTTCTCTTTAGAAAAATGTCCATAAATACACACTCATCTTTAATGATGTTGAAAAACCAAGGGAGATTAACTAAAGCTACCATTTATAAAACTACTCATGCAAGAAAATAAATTAAACTGATGAAGGTTTCTCACATGCTAATAGTTTCTTAGAAATAACACAAATGTTTTGGATAGAAGCTTATGCTTTTTGAAATTGTATTTGGGATTTTGACAATTGCTTTTGAGATTCCTCCTTAAGTTTGGAATTTTCATCCTTCAATTTTTGAATTTTCTTCTAGGTGATACGCCAAGCAGAGATTATTTCATGTAATAGAATAGGGAAAGAGGGAATAAGTCTTATTAGACCCTATTTCTAAACTACAATATCTTGTGTTTCTCTTTGTATAGCCTAAATATAGGCTTATAAATAAGAATTCTAAGTGGTGAGCTCTATTATTCTATTAGTATGTTTTGAAATCATTATATTTCTATCATAAATACTTTCTATCAAATTATTAATCATATTACGCTTATCAACATTGAAATTTTACAAATAAATAATTTGAGTGTCCTTGATAGCAAGAAAATTCTAAAAATCAGTAATCTAAGTGTCCTTGATAGTAAGAAAATTCTACAAATTACTCAATTCTTGGATCTATGAAAACATTACATTATGGACCCTAGTTTGTTTACCTTGTATTCCTTGAATAAATATTTCTTGTTCACTAAATCTAGTAACATATTCTTCCCTCCTTTGTTTCAAATTAGAAATCATCATGTCCTTACCTTTCAAAGTTGAATGGAGAACATCTAACTCTATTTGTTGTAGCCTGATTGTTTCCTCATTATGTGATAAAGCCATGGCATGATACAATTCTTTTTCTTCATTGACAAAATGTGGATAATATGGATCTTCTTCAATCAAGGGTGTATTACCCTTGTCAATAATAGAGGGCATATGATGCTCTAATTCTTGAGGTGCAACTTCTTCTACTAGGGTTTCCTCTAAAAATATAACTTCTTTTGCAACCTACACATCTTATTCTTGGTTAATATGTTGGTGATTGCATTGGAGTTTAGTTGGATGAGGATGAAGGGTGTTTGAATAAAGTCTAATTTGTTTCTTTAATTTTTAATGTAGTTTCTTTGGAACTAATGGTGGAAAAAATTTCCATTCTATAAATGTGGGTTCTTCAATTTAGATTGTAGTGGAAGGAGGAGAGGTAAAGCATGGTGTCTTTTTGGCAGAAACCAGAGAAAAATTTTAGAGGAAAGAGGACCAAGCCTTTTCACCCCTTGGTTTATAGAGAAAATAATGGCAATAATTGAGTGTAACTAGCTCATGATGGTAGTTAGACCCAATACCTCATCTTATCTTTCGAGAAACATGAATCAGAGCATTGTGAAAGAAAGAGTGAAGATTGATGTTAGGGAGAGCATTCAATGGCCAAATTAGTACCAATAGTAGGTAAATGTAAGAAGAGAAACTCAAGAGACCTAAATGGAAATAAAGAGATGGAAGTAGGCCAAGGCTGATGTTAAAACTCACATGCAATCATTTTATGACCCTACATAACAATCCATTATGGTTTCTCATCTAAACCCACAAGTAGTCAATCCCCAAGGATAGATGCAGCTAGGAGACTACATTATTCAATTTTTCATCCTCAACCTCAACTAGACCAATCCCACTAATAGATTTGAGTTGATGGAAGAGACAAAAAATTTGTTATGAAAAACTACCTCAAGGTGAGTCGATAATTAAAAAAGACCAAGCCAGAGCTTACAAGAGTGAAAGCTATGGTCAAACACCTTAGTGTTGAGGCTAAGTCTAAAGATGTGAAGATCAATAAAGCAAGGTCTAACCTATAAAGCCACATCTCTAATGAGAGATTCCAAGTAGAATTTAAACTATGAATGGCAACCAAAAATGAGTTTTAGGAGAAGGAGACTAAACTAGATTGAGTCCACAAGGAGATTTCCATTTTTTATTGATCATATCAATAATTATAGTAAAAGGCATAGCAAGAATCCTTGGTCAAGTAACAATAAATTGAGAAGCTAATGAATGAAATTTTTATCTTTCCATAAGCCTAAAAAATACTCTTTATGGTAAAATAATTGTATAAATCCTATTGGTAAAGGATCATAGTTATAGCAACAAACCTAAATATATTGTTGAATTTCATTATAGATGCATAGAAGCTAGCCTCTCAAGTGAGCACATCTATTGATCAAGTGATCACCTTCATCTCCCCCAAGGTCTTAGAGTTAGAGAGCCTCATCCAAAATCTTTAAATTTCTTCTCATGAGATGCTACAAGTAGTAGGGGTGATTGATTGGAGGCAAGCAGTGACCAAGGTCAATGAGGTTCTTGGTTGTAGCAAGGCATCCAACAAGTGCAAGGCATTCCTTAATTTTTTAGATCATGTGGTCTAAGATAGGTGGGGATTCATCAAACATTTAGTCTAGTTATGATTTCCATCCCCTTTCTTGGTAGATAAAAACATCCTCCCTAAGGGCTAGATTAAGGCACTATTTGAGCAAAAGTAGAATGACTATACTATCTTCATGGCTCTTGACCAAGCATCTGATGTCTTTGAGGTGGAGAAAATTTTGCACCCATTCATCTAGTTAGAGTTACAAATTTTGGTGATGATTAAATTATTGGAGAACATCTCTTTTAAGGAGATAATAGATATGGATAGAGCCTTTAAAGATCTAGAAAAGGAGACCTAATTGGAGGAAGAATGGGCACCCTTGTAGGTAGCCCTTAAAGAATTATAGGTATCTGCACCTTCCTCCCATTTTTTCAATTTTTCTTTAATTGGTCTAAGTACTAGAGTTTTGGGTTCTCCCATAAACAAGAGGACACCCATGTGAATTTCTAGTTACTATGGATCGTAAATCCATGTTTTACAATTTTTAAATAGCCCATATTTGGATTTAGGCTCACTCAATAGTTAGCAGTTCCTTGGCACATTTTAGTGGTTCCCCTTTTGGTCCATTCCCTCTTCGAGGGAATTTTTAAATTTTTTTCCTAAGTACTATCCTTCATCCACTTCTAACATGTTGCACTCCCATACTCAATCTCACTGAAGAACTCCCCAATCCCTCTAGAGAAGTGATAGCTTGACATATGTCATCTCTGTGCTTGTTTGGGAGTGGTGTTAGTTTGTCAAAACTTAAAGGAGAACTATTCGAAGAGAGTGTGGATCCTTACTTTTGATCAAAACTTTTGAAACACTTTAATCCCATCTTAAAGTGTAATTTAATGATTCCACGGGGGACCAAGTCTATTGAAGACAAGATAGGCAAGACAACTTCAAAATGATATAAGAGGTACCAACTTAGTTCTCCTAAGCATAGTGGCCATAATAAAATAATGCAGTTGTGCCATATCTAGAATCTCAAGCCTAACTACACTTATGAGCTAAAGACCCTTTTTCAGTTGCCGCAACACCAACATGGGTGTGACTTTTATAATCTCTAGGTGTCATTTCCCCAGGGTGTCACCTCAGCTATATATTTTAGGATCTTCCCTTTTAGAGGGGGTTGGTTATTATTTTTTTGCTTGTTATCATATTTGGTATTCTTGTTTTTTTAACCATTATAATAGACTAGGATAGTAGTAGTTAGCATTTTTATATTCTACAACCTTAACAGGTGCACCTCATAGATGTGATTAGACACTTTGTATGTGCCTTTCATGGCCTTCTATATTTTTTTATCCATCTACAATGAAGAGGATGTGATATTATATGTTATTTTGAGTAGATAATTATCTCTATCTGCTATTTCTTTTCTTCTAATTCTATAGTTTGGGTCTTTTTTTTCATAATAGATTGTATCTCATGCTTTACGCTCCTTCATGGTCTATAATGCTTAAGGATCTAATCTATTTTATATAATTATATATTAATGTTTCAAATCTCTCAACACATCACCTTATGTTAAATTTACTTTACATGTTATTTGTTTTAATTTATTCAAACTTAAATGAAGAGTTAAATTCTAAAATTCTTGAGGTTACTTTAGAGACCACAATTTAGTCCCATAGTTGTAAAGCTTCTACCTTCTATGTAAAGAAAAATTGTACTTGTTCCTTGAAGGAGAAATCCATTCTTGTGCCTATTTCAAATGTATCTCCTAGGAGATATCTTGAAGGTGAAATCCTCTCTTGTGCATGTTTGAAAGATATCTTCTAGGAGATACATTTATGGTATTACATGGTCCTTAAAAATATCACCCAATAGTGCCTTCTATGTAAAGAAAAATTTCACTTGTTCCTTGAAGGAAAGATCCACTCTTGTGCCTACTTGAAAGGTATCTCTTAAGAGATACCTTGTAGGTAAAATCCACTCTTTTGCATGTTTGAAAGGTATCTCCTAGGAGATACCTTGAAGGTATTACAAAGGCCTTCAAAATATCACAGAGTAGTTCCAAAATAGGAGATTCCACTTGTTCACCACTCATTTATACAACTACCAGTAGTGTTTTCCATGTAAAGGAAAATTCCACTTATTCTTTGAAGGAGAAATCCAATCTTGTGCCTATTTGAAAGGTATCTATTAGGAGATACCTTCAAAGGTAAATCTACTCTTGTGCATGTTTGACCTTAAAATTATTACAAGGGCCTTCAAAATGTCACCCAGTAGTGTCTTCCATGTAAATAAAAATTGCACTCATTCCTTGAAGGAGAAATCCACTCTTATCCTTGTTTGAAATGTATCTCTTAGGAGATACCTTGAAGGGGAAATGCATTCTCATACATGTTTCAAAGGTATCTCCTAAAAGATACATTGAATTTATTATAGGAGCCTTCAATATAACATAATGGTGCCTTCCATGTAACGAAAAATTCCACTTCTTACTTGAAGGAGAAATCCATAAACTGTACTGTAGACAACACAAGAAACAATTCATAGTAACATTGGAAGGGATAAAACAATGATCATCTAAAAACATGTCCATTAATCCAAATGGGAGTTAGGAATAATGTACAACCAAAAAAATACCCCAATCATGTTCATTTTTAAATAAAATTCCATTGAACCTATGATATAGAAACATAAGCAATAATTCATAACAATATTGGAAGGGGTACAACCATTATCATTTAAAAACATGTCTATTAATTTAAATGAGATTGAGGAACAATATACAACTAAAAAAAGTGTGGATGATCTCTAAATTTGAAAATGTCACTTGGTAGTGAGCGAGATTGGTTCTTATAGACAATAGGAACTATTAATTTTAGGGCTCAAGAACATATAAAAGCTTAAACCAAGTGACACAAATTAAATTTTTTAACATGATAAAATGACCATGGCACAAATAAAGTTTGAGTAAATAAATGGCTCAGAGAAATTTTCTCAAGTGAACTATTTTGTAGGCCAAAGTGGTGATGACAAAAAACTTTAAGGGTCTTTGCAAAAAAGGCTGAAGGGAACTTTCAAAAGGTTTGAAGGGAAATTCTCATTAAGGAAAGGTTTGGGACTAAAGTTTGGAAGGGTAAGTCTATAGATTAAATGGCCATTCCAAAAAATCTAAAGGGTACATTCAAAAAGGTTGAAGGTTAATTTTAAAAATCCCAAAGGGTACTTTTAGAAGGTCTGAAGGGTATGTTTAATCAGAGAAAGGGCCTGAGAAAAAATTTCCAAAGGGTAAGTCTAAAGGGCAAAGGGCCATTCCAAAAATGATAAAGGGTAATCATGGAGGGTAAAGGGCCATATTAAAAAAATGTTGAAAGGCAATTCTTAGCACTTATCCTTGTCAAAATTCCCAAAGGGTAAGTTGCAAAAATCTAGAAGGGTATGTGTCTTTTTGGTCATTGTTTTGATAAAATTACATTAGCAAGATTGTTGTAGAGAATTGTTTGGGGATTTTTAATTTAGACTAAATGTTTGATGAAAAATTTGTGAAGGGTCATTTCAAAAGGTAAAAGTGACAAAAGTTTGAAGGGTCTTTCCAAAAAGGCCTTTAGGGTCTATAATTTTGATGATTTCACATTGAATATTAGAATTAAGACACCTTTACCCATTTATAAGATAGAGAAGACCTTATACATAAAAATCAATGTATTTTTAACTACCTTATTTAATTAAAACACCTATTTACTCATTGAATCCTTTGTTCACTACAATAATGATTGGTATGTTCCACCTCGATGCATTTTACTAAAAGAATCCTTGTAAAACCTTAATGGGTGAGTTAAAATTATCTCTTTGAGGGTAACATGAAGGTATCCTAATGGGTGACTCAAAATTAATCCATCAAAAAGTATCACTCTGGGAAGCTTCCAAACTAGGGGGAAGGGTAGAGCAGAAACGAAAGTCCCTATAGTCACACAGATAAACATAGTCAAATAGTCTCAGAAAGTTTTCTATAGGAAAACTCAAAGATCTAGGCCAAAAGTTTCTCCTAGAAGATACCTTGAAGGATAAATCCAATATTGTTCCTATTTGAAATGTATCTCATTAAATCCCTTATAGACCTCTATAACACTGGGCATGTTCAACCTTGAGGTATTTGTGGATCATAATCTATGTTTTGAAGTTTTTGGTCAGTTATCCTTTTCATTGTTAACATGCTTAGCAAAGTTTAACAAGTGGTGTATTGGCTTCCTTTTTCTTAGGTTCCCCTTCTTCATTTTTTGGATAAGTATTAGTCCTTTCCATTGATGACATATGTCATCATGGTGCTCCTTAAGAAATAAGGGAGTTCTTATATAAATTAAAGGCATGCCATTGGCTGAGGGAAGTGGGCCCCATTTCTAACAAGAATTCTATAGGAAATTTGGAGGGAGAAATGCATCACCATAATATCATAGGAATCTTATAGGTTACTTCATAGATTATAATTATGTTGCACATCTGTAAATATTTCCATAAAAATTGTTCATCTAGAGTGAGAGTTTTAGGCATCAATAGTATCCACTAGGAGATTCCTTCATGAGTAACTTGAAGATATCTCCTAGGAGATACCTTAAAGGTGTTATAGATCTTAATTACACTAATCAAGTTAAAAGGTATATAATAGGATATGCTTTTGAGGGCCTTGTAATACCTTTATAGGTAACTTTAAGGTATTTCCTAAGAGATACCGTAAAGATATTAAAAGGACCATGAAGGTAAAGGAAAATTTTAGAGGTACAACAAGGTAATTATTTAGATATAAAATTATTAACATAAAAATGAAAAAATTTAAAATGGATTGAGGTGGAAAGAGCATGTGCATTGGAGGAACTAAAATACGGGCTCTCCCAAGTATTAGAAGGCCCTTTAAGTTATCAATTTATCAACTAGTAGTGCTTTCAAGGTGAAGAAAAGTTATACTAGGAGATACATTCAAGGTGAAAGAAAGTTCTTTTGAGTTTCCACTAGGAGATTCCTTTAAGGTACTTAAATTACACTTATTATACTATCATGGTTAACTTGAAGGTATCTCCTATGAGATGTCTTATATGAAAAATTCACTCTTGTGAATGATTGAAAGGTATCTCCTAAGAGATACCTTGAACGTACCTATTGATGGGTATTTTGACACATATTAGATACATACTTCCCCTCATCTTTTTCCTTTGAAACAAATGTTTATGTATTCTTTTGCCCATCATATTATATTGGTTGGTGCACATAATTTATTTTTCGTTTGGTCATACCTTATTATTTTAAGTGTGAGTTAATTTATACATTATGAATATTTAATATATATTTTATATTGTAGTTTATAATCAACATTTGTTGATATACATTTAATCACTTCTCAAACATAAAAAAATTCATGATTTGATGAAATATGTAACTTGCATTTTACAAAAGATCTATATTTAAATCATTTCAATTGCTTTGTAGAATGTCTTTCGATGAAAAAGGAATTCCCATACTTAAAAGGTAGAAGAAGGTCTCACTCCAAGATAATTTGGATAGAGTACCATATAAAATACCAACACTCAAATTGAATCCACATAAACATATTCCATTTTATGGTGGATAAAAAATTCCTCTTACTAATTAGTATTTTGAATTTTTAAGTCCACCAAACATGCATACAAATATATACGTGTTTAGCACTACATCCAAAAATGAATATTCTCCAATTGGAACAATCCTTGCCTATGATAAGGATGGAATTGAAGATACCCTTCAATTCCAAATATAAGTATGGAATGGAGAAGAGGGAATTCTCCATCGAGCTACAACTAATTTTAGTAAATTTACACCTAGTTAAATGGAGTAAACAAAAAATAATATTTCTCCTTCTTGTTAAACATTTGGGTTTCATTTGAATAGCAATGATAACCTTTAAATGTTAAGTTTGATAGATATAGATAATTTAGTCATTAGAATACAACATATGTTGAAATAAAAACATGAATAAGGGGGAAAAACTTCTTCTACTTACCACCATGTAAACATGTATCTAAGATACCCTAAAATCATTATAGAAAAAAACATTGAAGAAAACAAGACAAGAAAGGGCAACATATTTGTATACATATTTGAAAGAGGCCATATAAGTACTCACACCAGTGGATAAAAATAAGATCAAACAAAAGGTTGGAACACTTTTGTTGATGCAAAATTTTGATGAGACACATAGTGAATTATCTACATGGTATATTTCCTCTATCAATTATGCCTTAAACATTCCTATAGGGCTTTGTGAATTGGGGGACACTAATATAAAAATAATAAATCTAAATGAAAAAGGGGTGAATGATATAATTCATTCATTTGTAAAACATAATAATCTTCTGATAAATGATGCTTTGTTAACTCCTTTTGATCCAAGCTACCCTAAATGTTTTATTGAATCAAAGGAAGTCCTAGAAGATATGATGGAAAAAAACCATAAGGTTCAACATTACATATGGTTAACACACAATTAAATCACAATAGATAATTCTTCTAGAGGAGGAATATAATTCACAATCATTGAGAAATAAATTTTTTATTTGAAGTGAATGATATCTAAAAACTTGTACTCTGTTCCATATTATGCACAAAATATGTAACCAATATAATGAATCCAATTAAATAATTTATAAGGCTTCATTTATAGAAAGATTTTGATCTACACGTGATCTTATCAAATTGAGAGGTTGGAAGAATCTTGAAATAAGGAAGAAAAAGATGGAATAAATACATGACCAAGATAGATATTTGTTCACACAAATGAACTATTCATCACAACTATACGAGAGAAAATACCTTATTTTCATGGAACAACCCATTTGGGATTATTTTGATAAAGCATTTGATTTGTTTGAAAGGGGTAATTTACTAGTTCAAATAAATAAGATTTAAATCTGATTGTTATAATAGTACTTAGAAATATTCAAGGTATTTCAAATAAACAAAAAATAGAACTATTAGATTTATTTGAAAAAGGGATTATTTCCTTCTTGAAAACCCCTAAGTATAATAATATGGATAATTGGTGCAAAAGGGTGAATCTGAAAAGTAACATATTATCAAAAATTGTAGATTATTTCAGTAACCATGATATAACACTACCACTAGACCCAAAAATCACACCTATAGGGGTAATAGAGCATTTAAAAAAAATTAAGAAAAGGTTTGATGATTTGTGTGTCCTAAATGATGGTTTTTCAAAAAATAAAAAAGGTTGGGAATTATTATCTCAAGATTCATTAAGCATATTGAAAAATTATCTACATAATGATGGATGCCAGCTTCCCAGGAGAGATATAGACAGATTCATTTTCCATTATGAGCTCCCATGTATTTAGCCATCCATTCTATAAGATTTTAGTGAAACTTCCATTCTTTGTCTGAATATGAATTTGATAATTATTGATATTTTAAATCTCACTGAAGTTTTTAAGAAAGAACATCTTTGCCTATTTCTACAGGAATTAATTGAAAACATTATTATCAGGGCCTTCAATGTATTCATCATCTAGAAACTAGAATATTATTCTACCATTTAGACGTATCTCAAGAATATGCATGTTGGTAATTTACAAGTGTCATACTATAGGGTCTAGATAGTTATGGATTCTATTGGACACATATTACAAGTATCAATTTTTGTTAGGATCTCATTAATTTTTAGCTACAATATTTCAACCTCCATTCACAACAAAGTAGATTAGAGGAAGGTGTTGACATCTAAAATGATGTATCAACATTTCAAATGATTTATTTGCACAAAAATAGGAACACAATTCAAAAATAAACTAGATAACATCTTTTGGAAGAAAATTATCTCTACTTTCAATGATTCGAATACATGTGATGTGTTAGGGATATATACAAAAGCTAGATTGGTGCGTGCTTGTTCAAAATTGGAAAGAAATTTATCTTTCATTATAGAAACTAAAGAACAAACAATTTTTAATATTAAAATTTAAAATTGTTTTATAAATTCAAAGCAACCAATATAAGAACAACCATTTTGATCAGTACCATTAGGTGCATAACATTTTTTATTTATTTTATAATCATGCTTCATTATCCAAATATAACATCTTAACAAATTTTTAGTGTCTATGCTTTATTTTTGAAACCTAACATCTTAGCAATATTTCAGTGTGTAGCATTAATAGCATTGAATCCAATTGAAGAAACAATAATAACAAAAGATCATATTAATGAACATGACATATCACAAGTTGTAGAAGGTAACATAAGATCATACATATTTTTTAAATTATATAATTTTTTATTTATCAATGATTCATAATACTGATAGAATATGTATTCATCTTTTTTATGTCTGAATTAAAATAGTTCACAATGTAGCTCTAAAACTTTGTGTCTCCAACACAACCACCCATGACACAGCTCTGCAGGTTGGTTCCTCCATGAAAACAACACAAGTTAAAACTCTACAACAAGACACATTTTTAAAATAAAAATACCAAATGAATTGATGATGAGAATTTTTAGTTACTAAACTATATAATACCCTGCAGGGAATAAAGAACCAAAGTTTCAATGAAAGAGTGCACCCATACAAACTACAAAAAGGTGAAAAAGGTGAAAACCCCTTTCAATTAATGTATAATTATACAATTTTATACATTTATAGAATATATTAATTTTATTTATTTATTTAAACACATTTAAATTGAATTTTTATTCATGGACAGGAGATTGTAGAAGACAATAAAATATAGACTTACATTAGCTTGGGATTTGGAAGTGTGGGTTCATTTTATTATTGTGTAGACTTGAATGTGGTTATATTTACCCATTAAAATATTGTTTACATGTTTAATTTACCAATGATTTTTAATTTGATGTGTATTATTAGAAATATATGAAGGGG
This sequence comes from Torreya grandis, assembly GCA_037957365.1. NCBI lineage: Eukaryota > Viridiplantae > Streptophyta > Pinopsida > Cupressales > Taxaceae > Torreya > Torreya grandis. Next base: position 672,918 of record JARHVA010000412.1, read on the forward strand.
GTTTAACTATTAAGGTGTATATGTATTTGAATTTAGTGAGAGTGAACTACGACTTAGAAGAGTAAATCCTATTTTGTTTGTTGTGATGGGCTGCATAAACATATAAATATGTATTGGTATGCATAAGAACAACTGATACTTTCATTACTATAAGAATATAGATGTTAGTTAATCAATGTTAATTTTTTATCAACATCTATGATAAATGATTTATGGAAAAACAAAATTGTTTTAGAGTATGACAAAGTCATGGTCAAGTTATAAGGATTCAATATGAACTTTTATATGCATATGTATGTTACAAAATTGGCAATAGAAATGGTACATCCGTGTATAATCAGTATTATAGTTATAATTTGCCTGAGCATGTATTTATTTTTATATGTTTTTTAAATATGAATATTTATGATATTTGAATAAATTTAAAAAAAAGAATCAAATAAAATGAATTATGTTTTTATGTTACAATAAGAAATGCAAATCAAAATCACATCAACGACTAGTTTAATAACATGTAAAACATTTTATTAGAAAAATTTCATGTTATATTTTTTATAATATAATATTGTTAATAAATGATTCATTTATTTTTTAACAAATTGTAGATACTTCAAAGGAGTAGATAAAACCAACTTCTAAAAATCTGTTAATTTTGGGGTTGGATGACTTAATATTATTTATTGTGCACAAAACAAAAGATATGAAAATGCATGATATGGGAAAAAAAGAAGATTATAAAATAGAAATTATGTCATACTATAATTGAGATCATTCCAAAGAAATTTTGAAGGTGGCACTATAGTCTTTTTCTCATGTTGGCATTTGGTCAATTATAGAGGATAATCATTCGAGGATACTCATTAAATTTATGGTTTACACAAGTTCAAATTTATACTTTGTTTTGGTAAAAACATAAAAAAAAATTGGATGAATTTATTTTTAAATGATGATTTTTCAATTGTCAACACATTATTCATTGATTGTAATTCTTAGAATTGTGTTACAAATCAAAAATTAAAAATGAGATATGTTACATCAAGTAGATATATTGGAAATGTAGTTTATAAATATGAAAAGGATTGGAGAATAAAATGATGTCAATCATCAAATTCTTTGGAGAAAGCAAGAAATCCATGCCAACAATTGTGGACAAATGTTTAATAAAATGTAACTTCACCTGATTATTTCAAGTCTATTTATTCATTATAAACTATAATTCTAGTAATAAACATTATCATCAATTTCATACAAAGTATTTCCAATATAGATCAATTAATTTCAAAATGATTGATTATAATTTAGAATTACTTTGATTTGGTTAAGTGCAATTTGATTTATAGTTGGAGATTCCTTGAAATTATTTCATTAGTATATTGAAACTTGCTCAAGAAGATCTTCCCAATGAATAAAAAACAATTGTCAAGATATTTTATTACGTAGATGAACCAGATTGCTTAGTATGTTTTCATTCATAATTTAGCCAGTCAAATAATGCCATGTGTCCCAACAATGAAAGATACTTCAAAGGATCAATGATTGGTATGAAGGCCCAAAAGGGCGCCATGAGTTCAAAATAGTCCAATCTATTCAAAATGACTTGCTCCCAAATGGTTTGAAATAATTCAATTTATTTAGAATATATAAAACATATCTATGGAGAAGATATTCTCCATCCACTTTAGTGGGTAGAATTTTAAATTATTTAAAATAGTTCAATTTAATTAAAATGATCTAATAATGATAAAATGGTTTGAAATAGTATAATTTATTTGGAATAAACAAAATTTATCTTTGGAGAAAAATCTTCTTCATTCTAGGTATAAGTCTAAATTATTCAAAATATCCCTATTTAATCAAAATGATCTATGCCCAAATGCTTTGAAATAGTCCAATTTATTTTGAATAGATCAAATTTATTTTTGGATAAAAATCTTTTCACTCTAGTTTAGTGGGTATAAGTCCATTTTATTTAGAATAGCCCAATTTATTTGAAATGATCTATACCCAAATAGTTTTAAAAACTTTAATTTATTTGAAATATAGGAAATTTAGTTTTTAAAGAAAAAATTTTGCACTCCACTTTAGTGGGTATAAGTCCAAATTATTCAAAATAGTCCAATTCATTTAAAATGATCTATGTCCAAATGGTTTGAAATAGTCCACTTTATTTGGAACATAAGAAAATTATTTTTTGAGAAAATTTTATCCACTCCACTTTAGTGGGTATAAGTACATATTATTCTAAATGGTATAATTAATTCAAAATTATATATGCCGAAATGGTTTGAAATAGTCTATTTTATTTGGAACATAATAAAACTATTTTTTGAGAAAATTTTCTCCACTCCACTTTAGTGGGTATAAGTCCAAATTATTCAAAATAGTCCTTTTTGCCCTATTTAGTGAAATAAAAAGAACATGATGATGACCATGAGGTCATGTAGATTATATACTAGTTTTTTTTAATTGGATTATGTGTTAAAGTTGAGTGTATGCTTCAAATTTACAAGATAGACTTTTTGGCAGTGAAAAGACCTAATTGTGAGTAGACCTAATTATGTGGTTGAAGGAGTGAAATAAGATAAATGGTGTTTGGGACCTAGTATAAGCTTATTAGGGGTGTAATTTAAGTGTACATGAATTTATTCATCTATTTTTTAGGCTCAAGGTCTTCCAAGGAGGCCAAAATGAAACGTGTGCTTAGAGAAGGCCTAATTGCATTAGGTCTTGATTAGGCCTAATGGTGGTTTTAGTCCTTAAGGGTAATCACCAACCTATGTAGTGGTTGTTTCACTTGTCAAACATGTTTTTTGATATATTCCAAAGGTGATCCAAGTATGGATATGTTATTCTCCTACCAAATGGGTAAGAATAAGAGTCAAGTATAAAGAGAAGGTTTAATAGGCTTAATTGACTAGTTAGAATATTGATGACATGACTGAATTATATAGAGATTTAGAAACTAGGTAAAGGGATTAAATAAAATAATAGAGGTGTGATTAATATTTCATGAATATCTAATTATGTTAATTTAGGTGATGATCAAGTTCAAATGACCTAATTCTACCAAGGAAAGGGCTACTTGAGTGAGAAGGCCTAAGAGGTTATTTGAGAGAGAGAGAGAGAGAAGGGTAAGAAGAGAAAAAGAAGGTGGTAAAATATATTTGAGTGAGAAATAGGTGTTCAAGGGTGATTATATATTCAAGGTATATGAGTTGTTGTTGATTCACATATGAGGTTGGTGCCTCCTTGAAAGTTGGTGCTTGTTAAAGGACTAGTTGAGTTAGTATTTGGCTAGTGAGGGGTTGGTGCTCCTTACAAGGTTGGTGTCTAACTAAAATTTTGATTAATTTTATTATATTACTATAGTATAAATTGTGTTTCAATGGGTTTTATTCCCCATGAGGGTTTCCCACATAAAACTTATGTTCATGTTTTATCTTCTTACTTCATGCTCATAAGAATGATTAATTATACCTTGTTATATCTCTAGATTTGTTTTAATAATTAATAGATGATATATGGAATTGAAATAAAATTATATGAACTACTTCACCCCCCCCACCTTAGTGGTTGTACTTCTAACAATTGGTATTAGAGCACGGTCCCTTATACAAGCCTAACAGACTAAGGGAGATCTTTAGAGCATAGGTATGGATTTTGGTAATGAAAGCGTATTTTATGATTGAAATGAGGATATATCCATACTCATTGAGACAAATTTTGATTTTTTTTCCAAAAAAAAAATCATATGAAATAATGCACCCAACTTAAAATGCAAGTAAAGACTTTAGAGACATAAGTTGAGCATAATACAATCAAGATAAGGAGATATCATAAATTTGAGGAGAGTAATTGAAAGCTTGATAATATTTTGGATAGTAAAAAGTCATTTTATGATATGGAAGGTGTTGGCTTCAAATATTAACAAAAAGAATTCAAGGAGAGTCAGTTTAAGAAATTAATTGATCAATCAAGGAGTAATAAAGTGGTAGAATCAAGACCTATGTAGAAGTGGTCACTTTTAAAGTCAATCATCAAAAAGAAAATAAGGGTTTTATTCATCCAAAGTATATCAAAGGTAGTAGTGTATCATCCTATGATGATAAAAATATAAATAAGTTTAAACAATAATAGTATGTGGATTCTTTCATTATTTATTATCTCTCTTATGGTATATTTGGACATAGAGCTATTGACTATATATGGAGAAGTAGAATCCTATGTTATAAATTCAACCAAATAGGACACATTACAAAGGAGTGTGAGACAAGATCTATAAGGAAAAATAGTCATGTTAAGAAGATATATAGTCATGATACTAAAGAATGGATCAAGAAATCAAACCCAATGGGTAAGATGAAAGAGAAGCAAGAATCTAGAGGATGAGAAATGATATCTCAAACTACCTTTCATACTCAGAATGAAGAATTCAAGTGGTATATAGACAGTGGTTGTTCAAGTCACATGACAACAAATTCATCACTTTGAATAAGAATTTCATAAATTTAGAAGGGTTTATGAAAAACAAATCTACTAATATAGTTGGTAAAGGAGCTTTGGGCTTAGATAATGGAAAAACCAAGATAGAAAATGTATTGTGTGTAGATGGCTCAAAACATAACATGTTGAGTGTAAGTCAAATCTACACCCAAGGACATACCCTAAATTTTCATGATAAAGGATGTGAGATAAGAAGAGAAAAATTAGGAAGGTTGATTACCAAATCCAAAAGAATCAAGAACAATCTATATATACTGAATGAGTTCAAAAAAGAGAAGTGTTTTATGAGAAAAGTATATGAAATTTGGCTATGTCATAGGAGGTTAGGTCAAATGAAATCTGAAAATATAGTTAAGATCAGCTCCAAGGGATACATGAAGAACATTCCCAAAATTTACAAACCTATAGATGATTTTTGTAAGGCATGTCAACATGGTAAGTAGACTATAAGGTGATTCAAGTCTAAATAATACTCTACTACTAGACATTTAGAACTAATTCATATTGATCTATGTGGTCCTACAAGGATTCAAAGTATTCAAGGTGATAGCTATTTCATGTTGTTTATAAATGAATTCACAAGAATGACTTGGGTAGCAGGCTTGAAGGAGAAGTCAGAAGCTCTAGGTAAGTTCAAAACTTTCAAGCATTTGGTTGAAAATGAGATGAATGTGAAGATCAAGTGTCTTAGGTCTGACAAAGGATGATATTTTTGGTTAAATTTATTTGATGATTTTGTGAGGTCAATAGAATAAGAAGACAATTCTTAGCTACTATAACACCTAAATAAAATGGGTGGTTGAGAGAACGAATATAATAGTTCAAGAAAAGATAAGGACTATGTTGAATGATTCAAATTTGTCTAATGGATACTAGAGAAAAGCTATGAGTATTATAGTTTACACTTTGAATAAAGGACAAATTAGGCTCAATAGTGATAAGACTCCATGGGATTTATAGAATCACAAACATACAAGTGTTGGAGATTTTAGTGTATTTGGGAGTAAATGTTATATCAAGAGAGATGATGAGGAGTTAGGAAAGTTTAACTCAATGTTTGATGAAGGTATTTCACTGGGATATTCATCAATAAGGGTTGCCTATAGATGTTATAATAAAAGGTTGTAAAAGATAGTAGAGAGCACAAATGTGAAGGTTGATGAGACTAATAAATCATATTCTCAGTCAAATAATGATGAAGGATAAATAGAGATAGATGAGGATGGATAAGAAATCTAGGAGATAAAGGACTCAAAAGGTCCTTCTATGAAAATTCAAAAGGATCATTATGAATCTTAGATCATTGGAAATAAAAGTGTAGGTATACATATAAGGAAAATAATGGTAAGTGATGTTAATCAAGAGAATATTGCCTTACTATCCAAATTTGAACCTAAAAGATATGTAGAAGCATGTGAAGATATGTTTTGGATAGATTTCATGAATGAGGAGTTAAATAAAATTGAGAATAATGAGACTTGGGAGTTACTACCTAGGCCTAAAGACAAAAATATCACTGGTATAAAATGGGTGTTTAGAAACAAGTTGAATGAGAATGGAGAAGTCACCAAATATAATCATAGACTAGCATGCAAAGAATATGCTCAAGTAGAAGAAGTGGACTTTGAGGAGAATTTTTCACATGTGGCAAGGTTAGAGGCTATTAGTAGTTTTATTACCTATGCAGGCTTTAAAGGCTTTAAGATATACCAAATGGATGTTAAGTCAGCTTTCCTAAATGGGAACTTAGAGGAATAAGTATACATTGAATAATCTAAGGGTTTCCTATTGAATGATAATAAAGACTATGTATGTAGGTTGAAAAAGGCACTCCATGGTCTAAAACAATCTCCTATAGCTTCGTATGCTAGATTAGACAAGTATATTTTGGACCAATATTTCAAGAGAGGAGTTACAGATAGTAACCTATATATCAAGACTAAAAATAACCATCAGTTGATAGAGATGGTATATGTGGATGATACCATATTTTATGGAACTAATGAGAATATGACCAAGGATTTTTTAGAGGTGATGAAATCACAATTTGAAATGTTTATGCTTGGATAAATATCCTTTTTTCTTGGAATTTAAATGAGTTAATCTAAAAAATATATGTTCATTTCATAGTTCAAATATATAAAAGAGATATTAAATAAGTTTGAGATGGAATATTTCAAAGTTTTAAGTACACATATGGTTATAGGATGTAATCTAGGCAAGGAGAATGAATCTTCAAGAGTCAATTGGATAAATTATAGATTAATGATTGGGAGCTTGTTGTATACTAGTTCCTCTAGACATGACATCATGCATGAAGTAGGTATTATGGGAACATTTCAAGAATATCCTAAGGAAATTCATCTAAAATTAGTCAAGAGGATACTTAGGTATCTTAAAGAAATCATGGAGTATAGATTATGGTACCCAAGGAACAAGACATTTGACCTAGTAGTTTATATAGATGTAGATTGGGTTGGGAGTCTAGATGATAGAAAGAGCACTAGTCGAGGAGAATTATTCTTAGGTAAGTGCCGATAAGAAAAAAATAAACATCACTGGATTTGTCTACTTGTGAGGATAAGTACATTGTAGTAGCTTCATATTGTCCTGAGGTGTTTTTGATGAGACAAACCTTAAGAGACTACAAGGTGGAGTTTGATGATCCTAGTCCTATTTTTTATGATAATACTAGTGCCACCATAAGTTTTTCAAATAATCATGTCGTGCATTCATTGACCAAGAATATTCTTATCATGTATCATTTATTAAGAGAATAGTTAAGTGAACAAAGTATTAAGCTTGAATTTGTGTCTACCAAGGATGATATTGCATATATCTTGACTAAGCTTCTTCCAGAGGTTATTTTTGAACATCTTGGATAGGAATTAGGTGTGATTCCTATTCCTAATAATCAATAATCAAGTAAAATTTATTAGGGGGGATAATAAAGAGGTGATTTAGCTCCAAGAGTAGGAAAGAAGTGCTCAAGATGTGAGGTCAAAGGGGGAGTTATATCAGTTTATCAAGAAGATGTTTGAGGTATGCATTGAGATAGGGGAACTTGTTGATATGATCTTTAATTCCCAATTATTTTATTTTGTTTCATATATTACTTTGTCATTTATGTCAAAATGGGATATTGATCTTTATGGGAGAGATGTATCCTAGTAAAAGAATCCTCTTTGAATGATTACCATCAATAATTGGTTACCATCAATGACAAAGGGGAATTTTGCAGATAATGTGTTATAAGGTATACATGAAGTTATTGTTGATGTCATGAAATTTTCATTGATGTCATTCTGAATTGTCTCTATTATTCTTGAATTTGAGTTCATGAGCCATGCATTGAGAGACTTAGTGAGAAGGCATAGGCTTGGTAGCATGACAAGATGAGAAGTATGATATTTTTGTGAAGAATTTTAGTAGTATGTGAGAATGGTATGAGGTTTTTATAATATTATAAGAGTTTTTAAGGTGTGATCATGGTCTAAGTATGACTAGCAGTTCAAGTCCTAATGTGTAAAGAGACCTAGTGTGGCCTAATGAGGGGTCAAGTTAATCTCCCAAGGTGTCAAATATCATGAGAGAATTTTTAGAGGTATAATAAGTTGTGTCAAGTTTTTTTACAAAGTTGAGGTCAATTACTAAAGGGTAAATAATTAAAATTTGTGTTGAGGTTTTCTATGTGCACATAATGGGATGTTATAGACTTGAGAAGGATTTTCTTATGCTCGTTGGCATGTGTAAACTTTGCATGATATCTTGAGTAGTTCATGGAAGTTTGGTAATGGTCCCTATATTTTATTTTTTTGAATTGGTTTAGGATTCGAGGGTCAATCCGTTAAAAATGATTGATAAGAATGGAAGGCAGTCTAAACCCTCCTAAAACTCTCATTATGACCTGATATGAAATATCTTGTTAGATATGGCTCAAAATTGTTTGGTTGATCTAGTTTTATGTTTTTAACATGTATGTGAATCTTCTAAGTTTTTATAGGTGGTTTTTTTCAATTATAAGAATGAGTGTAAGCTATAAGAAATCCCTTATTTCTTAGATTTTTTAAGTAGTAAGTAGGTTGACCAAGTTAAAGCATGCAAATGTTTGGAGGATTATTTGTGAGACTTTAGTTTGTTCCTATGTAATTTTTTGAGTATTTTTTAGACCTAAAATATTCTAAACCATTCATGGAAGTTTACATATCACTAAAAGGGCCTAATGAACAAGATAATGAGAAAACCATATAGAAGTGAGAATGAAATTAAGGATGGGTTACATTAGATTAGGGATGGATATAAATACATGGGGTCATTCTTAAATAATTATATCACATTTTCAACTTGAATATAACATTTGGTGATGCTCGTATACAAGAAATTTTTTTCTCTAAAGTGATATGTCTAATACAGTTAAGTCTGTGTAGGGTGAAACCATGAGATTGGTATGTAAGACCAATATTGATATTGGACCTTATAATATATATATAAAATAGTCCAATATCAATATTGGTCTTACATACCTATATATATATATATATATATATATATATATATATATATATATATATATATATATATATATGTTATAATTATTATTAAGGATAATTTAAATCCATTTTAATATCATAAAATTATTCCCAAAGGTGTTCTAAGACTTGATTTTCATGACTATGTTTTTGGACCTACAGGCAACTTTTTGTGTGTGCATGAGAATGATGTCCCTAAGACTTTTGCACATATTTAAATAATAAAATGAAAATTAAGTTTTTATATGTGTATTATAGTTTAATTTTAACCCATTTTTATGCATGAAAAAATCCTATTAAGGTGTGAATAGTCAAAGAATTTTGACTGGGTTCTTAAGGCATGTGTATAGTTCTGAGTGAGCATATGAAGATGATCATTTTGTAGATTTTTTCCATATTTGGTGAAATTAAAAGAACATTATGATGAAAATAATGTAATTTATATTATATAAATACTTTTTTTAATTATTTTATGTGTAAAATTTGAGTGTATGCTTCATATTTATAAGACAAACTTTTTGGTAGTGAAAAGGCCTAATTATGAGTAGATCTAATTGAGTGGTTCAAGGAGTGAAATGAGATAAATGGTATTGGGTAGATAAGGTGAAATTAAAAAAGTGTATAATTTAATCATTTATTAAGTGTTTCATCCATTTTTTTAGTCTCAAGGTATTCTTATGAGGCCAAATTGAAACATGTGTATAGAGAAGGCCTAATTGCATTAGGTATCTTTTAGGCCTAATGGTGGTGTTGGACCTTAAAGGTAATTATAAGCCTATGTAATGGTTGTTTCAATTGTGAAAAATGTTTTTTGATATATTAAAATTTTTATCCAATTATGGATAGGTTCTTGTATGACCAATATGGGTAAGAGCAAGAGTCAAGTATAAAGAGAAGGTTTAATAGGCCTAATTGACTAGTTATAATATTAATGATATGAAAGAATGATATAGAGTTTTGGAAACTAATTAAAATGATTTAATACCATTAGATAGGTTTATTTAATATTTAATGAATATATAACTATGTTACTATAGGTGATGATTAAGTTTAAATGATCTAATTCTACCAAGGAAAGGGCTAGTTGAACGAGAAGGCCTAAGAGGCTATTTGAGAGAGATAAAAGAGTAAGAAAAGAAAAATAAGGTGGTAATATTTAGTTTAGTGAGAAATATGTGTCCAAGTGTGATCATATATTCAATTTATCTTAGTTAGTCTAAGATACCTAGGGGGTTGATGCCTCTTTGTAAGTTGGTGCTTGTTAAAGGACTAGTTGAGTTGGTACTTGACTAATGAGGGGTTGGTGCTCCTTGTGGATTTGGTTCCTCACTAAAATTTTAATTAATATCTTATATTAATTTATTAAAATATGTTTTTTATTTGGTTTTATTCACCATGATGGTTTCCCACATAAATCTTGTGTTCATGTTTTATGTTCCTACATCATGCTCATAAGAATGATTGATTATACTTTGTTATATCTATAGATTTATTTGAATGATTAATGAATGATATATGGAATTGATACAAAAGTTTTAAAATTGATTCACCCCCCTCTTATTGGTTATTCTTCCAAAAATCCCTGTGATTTGAGGTATGGCCTTTCTATCTCCCCATTATCCAACCTAATCCTAAGTCAGAACTACATCAGCCTAAGGTCTCCTAAGACTATGTAGGTATAATTTGGCCATGATTTTGTGTTGAGGAATATCTTATCCACCATTAACTCCCAATTCCTATCTCATCCTAGATGATATCACTCAATCTTATTATATAATTTTTAATTATGTATCTCCCATAACATGTCTTATTATAATTAATCAATTCATTTGATTTATGTTATAGGCTTACATCCCTCCCTGGCATGTGTCCTTATTAAAAAAAATATATCATCAACTTGTATAATATCTCATCCCTTTATTTTCTAGACTATATCTCCATCTTAGTAATGTCCTATTATTATTTACTCTCCTTTTTAGACATTAATCATCTATTTATAACCCATCTCTTGAACCTCAACCACTTTCTCCCCACATATCTATACTTGGGGAATCCCAACCCCATATCATCATCTTGGTCTTATCCCACCCCCAGGACTTTTGTTCAAGTGACCATCTAGGTTGGTTCTCCCCGCATGCTCCCTTGAGGGGGCATTGTACCTATTAATAACATTTCCATTCATGACCATGGTTTTTATCCGAAATACCATTACTCCTTCCATTATTTACACTCACAATATATTTTTAAAGATGGGGAAAATATATGCACCTAAATTCACTCACTCTAATAATCTCATTAAACCCACTAATTTAACCCATAACTATATCCCCTAGCCAATTAATTAATATCCTAATTCTTACATAAAATCCCCTACATACCATAAACCTTATTCCACTCTCAAAAAAATTATTCACTCTCATTAACCCATTAAATAAGACTACTTAGCTACTAACCTACCCATTATCCCACTTTCCAATTTAAAATTCCTTTTATTCATGTACCCATCTACCACCCTAATAAACTAGTCATTCCTACACCCCTATTCCCTAATGGAGATTCTAGAATTGGAGAATTCTATAATCTCCCCTAATTTAATCCTTATTCTATAGAATCACCTATTCTGTAGGTTTTTAAGGAATTAAAAAATCCTTAAAAATTCCCCAACCATTGATCTCAATAGTTCAAGATTAAATTTGAGCCATTGATTTTCCCTCTCATGGATTATATAAATAATCCATACCTCCATGAACAACTAACTTGAAACGCGAGATACATAAGCATCCATTATATTTTTAACCATAATTTAAGCAATTTGATAGCTTCTTCAAATCCATCAACAAGCCAATAAGTCATTGAAGCCATTATCAAATCTCAATCAATCAATCCAACAATCTACTCATTTTGCATTCAAAATCGGTTTGGAGATATTAAAGAAGAGATATAAAGGAAAAGAGGATAGTAAGTGATTCCATTGTAAGTATCTAATTGTCTCTTTATCATTTCCCTTGAAGTTGTTTGTGTTTTGGGTTTTTATTGCTAAAATTCATAATA